>CM023628.1:3618790-3638790 GCA_013358685.1 Antennarius maculatus
CCGAGAAATCCAAGATGGAAAAAAAATCTATTTTGAGGTTAAAATTGCAGATTTCAAACTCTGCCTCGGTTTAATTTGGTCTTTTCATGACAAGGTAAAAGGTCAGAAAGGTCATAAAAGGACAGGTTTTTATTTCATCATTTCTGTCTTTAAAACGCAAACACAGCTGTGTCTCTGCTGTATCAACTGGGTCTGACCTATCCATATTCATGCTGCTTGTTTCCATTCTCAAACATTTGGCACACACACACACACACACACACACACACACACACACAAACACAATCACTGGGAGCAGCGACAGCCAAAATCCAAGAAGCTCCATTGTTTTGGCTCATCTGTTTTGTCGCCTCCTGCTCCTTGTCTTTTCTCTCTCAATCCTTCTTTTCTCAGACAGGGGTTAGGTTGCCCTTTTGTGTCCGTCCAGCTGGAGAATGCTAATGGAAACACGACGAGGTAAAGACAATTAGCCAGACGCACGCAAAGCAGCAGACAACTAAAACACGAGCAGCAGGAAACGCAAATATGAAGCCTCGATGAATTCCAATTTCTAAGTCTAGCTTGTGATTTGTAAGCATGCAGCTCCGTCCAAGAATCAGTGTGAAGGTAAAAGAGGAGGAGAGTATGAACTGGAATGAAAGAGGTGGGCAGAAAGAGGAAGAGAGAGGAGGGGAGGGAGGGAGTGGTAATCCTGCAGACAAAACTGCAGACATCAGGTGTCTGAATGAAAATGTTAATTTAAGAAACCGTGGTGAGGACAAATCAAGAACGAAGAAAAGTGTGTGAACGCCTCCATCAGCACAAGTGCAGGAATAAAATTAGTTTATTAATGACATTTGATCATCTATACCAGTTCTGAAACTAAGACTTTTAGCAGCATTGCAGTTTCTGGTGGTGGTGGCTGATGACTCTGCTGAAACCAAGTACCAAAGAAACTAAAGTAACCAGGATTGTTCCGCTTTATGATTCCATTTCTTTATTATCGGTCAATAAAACGTCAGGCCTACCCAACTTTGAAGAAACTTGCGACAACAAAACATGAATCTGTCAGCTGGAGGGGAATTTACCCAAACTCTTCATGTGGTTTTAAGTCTGAATTATTCTAGTTGCACGAATCGGTGATATCTGTGACATCAAGTAGCTGTTGTAAGCTTCAAAACTGCATTTCAGAGAATCTAAAAAGGCTGTGATAAACGACAAAAAGGGAAAATCCCTTAACACCAAACTATCCCTCCCTTCTCCACTCAGAAGTCTAGAGCAGCTGCGCTTCAGAAGTCCAAACCAAAGACTACAAAGCTACCAGCACTCAGCCTGCTCCTTGATTGTGCAAAACTAACAGAATGAAACCGCTTCCCCAGTCCTGCAGTGATCAATAGCTCATATACTTTTCGGCAGCACCAGTTTAGATGTGTATCTGCCCGGCGGGAAGGGAACAGCCTCCAACAGCACAATTTAATCAGACTGAGTTACTGGGATGTTCGACTTCTAGGGAAGTTGGGGGAACGACCGCACGCAAACACACGTGCAGAATGCAACCGATCAATCAGTTTGATTGACAGTGTAAATAAAGAAGCGAATTGGTTTGGAGCGCTGCAGATACAGATGCAGCAGAGGAGTGTTTCAGTGAAATGACGATGATGGAATAGAATTGGAAGAGATCCATATTGTGTATGTTTCACGATCTTCTGTGAGGGTTTGACATAAAATCCTGGATCAGCACCTCCAGGACTCACTAGCATTGTTTTTGGTTTGGTATTTCAGACTACACCAGAGATTGCAGGATGTTGTTGTGTCTCATCCCATGTCCAGACAACGTGTAAACCAAAGCTTTTAGCTTTCAAGTCAAGATTTCATCTCAAGACTAGATTGTTGTTTTTGCTTTTAGATGTATAACTTGACTGATTAGGAGAGTGATGCTGATTTACTGTGAAGCTCCAGAGATGCTTTGAGGACCACAAAACTTTATCCAACCCTCCATCAGCATGACGTTAATGAATACTTTCTACTCAAGAGATAATTCACTGCAAGAACCAAGGTCCCCTAAAAGGGTATAATCTGTCTGAAGGACAATTTTTCAAAAACCTAGAAAAATCAACCTCAGATTGGTCATTCCTTTTTCTTTTTTATCAAAATAAAATAAGTGGGCTAATTTGCCCAAGCAGATGACAGCAAACTGAAAAAAAACAAACATTTGTATTACCTTTTAGTTCCTGGGAAAGTCTGAAGTACTTTTGGTGGAAATGCAGGTGTAGAATCCAATAACTGAATGCCATTCCATTTAAGCACACTGTTGAGAATTGTTTTCAACAGAAAATCAATGATGAGATGGACAAAGACAAGGAGTTCGTACCGCGGTGGTTAATAAACGTGAGTCATCACAGTATTTCGTAACCCCGCTGTCCAAATTCCTGCTCAAGTTCTCAAACGGTTTTCGTTTCGTCAAGGTCAAAAGTGAAACTTTGGCCTCAGACTTCTGTCCCACTTCCAACTGTGGACATAAAATCAATTTCCACACCTTTTCTCCACTCTCACAGACTGTCACTTATCGCCACAGCAGGTTTCTGTAGAACGAGGTAGCAAAAGGAGACGATTTCAGAGGCATCTGTCATCTGCTTCATTTATTGATCCGTACAAATCTCTGAGGAGCAGGATGCAGTCGACAGCCACACTGCTGATAATCATCACAGGATTTTGGTGGAAAACTCTTGATCAAACTTTAAGCTGTCAAAGTTTGGTTGTGAGTCTTGAATTTAGTCGAGAAAATTTACGAAATTAGACAGAAACGGAGAAACAATTTAGCGTTTGGATTGTTTTCATGCATCATTGGCTACTCATCTTCTCACTATTGATCACCGTACCATCTGCTAGAGGATTCAGGATCTTCATAACCAAACAGGAACATCTATTTAGAAGCTTTGGGAGTCAAAGTATCATTAAAAGTTGCTTTAAACTGCCTAGCTTTTCAGTTTTTTATTGACCAAAGAACATCAAATAAAGTATCTCTGAAGCTCAAGCGCCACAGAGCTTCCTGATGTGACGTCAGTGACATTTCATGTCCGTGTTTTTGTCAAATCAGTAACCATCACAGCCCCAGCCCTCCTCCTCGAACTCCTAGAATGATGTCACCCGGTGGGATGGCAGCCCACTCTTCAGTCAGAGCTGCCTCAGAGTCTGTGGAGGACATTCACTCTGTCACACTCCATCACTCAGCCGATGCTACTGGTTTCCAGAGGGATCCGGGTCGGAGTGTGTTGCTTGCCAACTTCCAAGAGCTGTCTCTTAATTCTCCTCCAGACACCGGGCAAAGAACCAGCGTAAGTTGTCAGGCTCCATCAGGCCCCATCAGACGTCTTATTGCTATGGCATGGTCGGGCCTGCTGTCAGTGCCAGCGGTGACTGGACAGAACCTGAGTGAGGAGCAGCCGGCCGATTTCACAATAAAATCTATCTACTTGAAGATAAGGATAAACAGATCAACTGTCTTACTGGCAGGATTATAATCAATTTGTGATGTTTCCATTAAAAAAAAATTACAAATAGTAAATAGACTGTCATCAGGAAAATTATTTGTGACAATAAGAAGTCATCTTTTTATAGACTGTGGTTGAACATCCACCACCAATCCCATTTACCCTGTAGATTAAAACGCCGTACGCGTAAAAACAGCAATCACATTTACAACAATGAACATCTGGAGCTGAGAGCTATCAACTGACAAGCTTTGCTAATTTTAGAATGCCTGCTTACAGGCTCACACAAAAGTGTGACATAAGAGTACAACCAGTTAAAGAAAGATTGGTGCAGTATTAAATCCTTATTTCAGAGGTCAATTTCAAGCTTAATTTGGTATTTATATAAAATACTTGAATGAACAGGAGTTCAAATATCTATGAGATGTCTACTAAAACGAATTCCACTCAAGAGAAACTTCCTGTTTTTCAGAAAACTTGGCTTTGGCGTCTGAACCGCCACAGCCATGAAGAAACATGGTGTAATACTGACCTCTGGTGGCCAGGTGGTATCATTACAGGCCTCAGTCAATTCAGGATGCAGGATTCACCTGGATTATAACCCAAATTATGGACACCCGGTTTATGAAACACATACAAACAGATTTTTATTTTTAAATAGCCTGACAGCTATTTAGAAATAGCACAGGATCATCTGGTAGCCCTTTATACAAATGGTTACCATCGTGATGACATCATGATAAAACACTTTATAAAGGGATGAAAATACAGGCTAACGCCAGCAATAAATGAATGTCTATAAAAGCTGTGGACTGAAACTTGCATCAGTAAAAGCAAGAATTTCACAAATCCTTACTTCAACCTCGCACATAGCTTTAAAGATTATATCCACACGTAATAAAAAACCCCATGTAACTAGAAAAGTCTTCATAAACATCCAGTACACAATATCTGGCAACCTTCTCAACAACTAAGGTCACCATTAAAACTCTTTTCCGTCACGACAAGTCAGATTTATTTCCAATATTATTTAAAAGACAGACTAGATTGCACATATAAATATTTAACATATTAACAATATATACATTGGTTTGAGATGGCGGGATTTAGTGAAGTCTCACTCAGATAACACCTTCTCCAAGACGCTGATGTTGACGAGCGGAAGAGAAGCCACTTCAAAAAACACCCTGAAAAAAAACAAAAAAACAAAAGGAACCATTTATGGTTTGATCATAAATTGTTTTTACACGTGTTCAGATACTTACTTGTGAGAGTATTTGTTTCTGACGGCTCTCAGTTTGTCGTCTGGAGGAGCTGAAAGCATTGCGTGGAGTTTTCTGACGACCGAGACCAAATCGGATGCCTGATAGCCTGAGTGGAACTGGAGGATGGGAGACTGTAGCACAGGAGCAAAAAAAAATAATATTGGCACTGATGTAAAAATACAACCAACCTGACACCTTAAAACAGCACCAAAAAAAACCCTGTTTCAATTATGCTACGTCATTTCATTTCAGAAAGGTGAAACAGCACAGGGACAGATTGAGCAGTCTGTTCAGGAACAAAATAGAATCATCTGCAATCTGTTGCGCTACCGCTGCAACGATAAATAAAATTTACATAGAAAAGCAATTTCCATTCAAATTGGAAGGAGGATGATTGCAGTCTGGCTCTTTATTCGAGGTGGAGAATTCAGCCTCGTCACCCAAGTTTTTAGGATTAGTTTGGACGCAGAATAACATTATAGGAAAAAAACATCAAGTGATGGCAGCAGCGGCGAACCGCCAACAAGGTGAAATTAGGTTTTTGTGAAATGAGTCTGATGGTTTTGAAGGGGGTAAGTGTTTCCTTTCCCTGTTGGAATGGCCCATTTGACAGAAAAGAAAATGGAATAGCCTAAATATAACACCTGCTCCGACCGATTCGGATTTTCTTTTTTCCTTGTTTTACTGACTAAATTAAATTTCACTGCTCCTCAGCGGTGTTGAATCCCGTTGCAACACAGATCCGCTATTAGACCTAATCTACAATACATGCGCAGATCAGCCACTGGAACCAGAACCACCAACTGTCAACTTGATGCATCTTAGGAGTTGACGGGGGGGAGGAGAGGTCGACCTACCCATCCTCCCAGATCTTTGGTGACCAGCGCCATCAGCAGGCAGGCTGAGGCCAGCAGTGATCCTCTCTCCGACAGCAGCTCCACCTCCATGAGGCTCATTTCGCAGTAATATCTGGCCAGAGTTAGCGTGTCCATGGCTGCACTCACACACTGTAAGGACGACACCAGACACTCAGGTGAGGTGGGGGGGGGGCCTCTGGGAAGACAATCGCTACGGAGAAAAGCCTCTCCACACACCTTGGCGTAGCGTCTGAGGAAGCGATACGGGATGGGGATGTTGATGTCAAAGGACAGCGCCTGCAGGATGCTGCCTTCCATGGAGATAAGCTCCTCCCTCCTGTATGCATCATCACAAATGTAAAGGAAGTCATCCAGACAAGGCGGGCTGCGCTCCTGCAGGATAAAAACGGGCGCTGGGTGTCAGGAAACGTTTGGGACACAAGTAGGATGTTGAAAAAACAGCGTTTGATTCACCTCAAACTTGGAGGCGATGAGCATGGCAGTGGAGCCGACAAGCTGCAGCATCTCCTTGTGGATTGGCGTCTTAGACAGGTAGTGGTCTGTCATCTTCACGGCCAGGTACAAGGTCTCGTGGTAAAGCTCAAAGTTCTCCTAAACAAACGCAAAGAACCAAATCCAGTCACCATGAAATGGAAACAGAAAATTAAGACGACAAAGACGCTGTAATTTAGTTTCTGGTATCCAACTGAGCAGCCAAGCAGCTGCTCTTTTGATGTGAAGCAATTAAATGCTTCAAATTTACCTTTATGTGAACTACCTGGAGTTTTAATCAGCTGTGATTCTTTAAATGTACCTCAAACTACTTTAACACCTCTCGAATCACTTGTTAAAAGAAATTCACACACACAAAAACCCAACGGGAGACCGAGGGGGGGAGGAACTCACCTGAACTTCAACCAGCCAGTCAATCAGGATGGCCCTCATCTCCGGGCTGAGGTTGGGCTGCATCGGCATGTAGTTACAAAGGACAAATTTTTCCTGTGGACAGTTGAAAAACAAAACAATCTGACGCTCCGAAGAAAGTCTACAGACGTCAAAAGCAGCCAGCGAGTTAATAACCGCATTAATAAGAACGCTCACCTCTCTTCGTTTGAGGTAGTCAAAGATGTCCTTTGCATACTCTGGACAAAAGAAATAATCATCTGAGTTGTCAGAGTCGATGTCAAACTCTTTTGGGATCTGCAAGTATAGACAGGACATGAATAATGATGAGGAAACAACGTGCGTAAAGGGCAGCACTCGTCTGGGGACCGACTGCCTCCTCACCTCTTGTCTCCTGAGATGTGATGGCACTTCTCGGACAGCAGGGGGCGCAGCAGCTACCAGCTCCTCTACCAGGGCTGCTTCCGCCCTCAGCACCTCTTCTTTATCACTCTTTCCTGTCTCAGGGGAAGTCCCCTCTGAGCTCTCCGATGACGACCTGCAGAGAAAGAGAAGCAGCAGGTTAAAGATGAAGAAGAAAAGAACAGCAGAGGTTTTAAAAAAAAGGAATTCACAATAAAAATTTAAAATTACTTCTTAAGATTGTCTCGGTTCTTCGCTGAGGTGGAACTTGCTTTCTTGGTTTGCTTCTTTGCTGTGTCCTTCTTCCTTCCGGGAAGACTGATCAAAACTTTATGGGCCTGTGACGGAAATGAAATTCAATGATTTCCTCCTTCACAAAGTGAGAAGCTAAATAGTTTGAAGAGATTGTGTCAAGATTTCAGACATGTTGGCTGCTATGTAACAAAATTACAGTTGTTTCAGTTTCACAACGGGACCAATGGTTGTGGTGCACAACAGCATTGTAAGCACATCTTTAATGTGTAGACAAAAAGTACCATCATACCACTGCTGCAGTGCAGATCCTCTAAAAACTGGGACAATAAGGAAATGCCATTGAATCGGTTTCAATTTGATCAGTCCAGGAAACAGATTTTGGAAGCGATTCAGTCGTTTCCTGAGGGGGTGTCACCACAGGGTTTTTCTTCTGAATCATCACGCCTTGAGGCTTCAGTCATTCTCAGTGACGAATCAAGTACGACATAACGTGGCAGAAACGATCATTTATCTCATCAGCTGTTCGGAGGGGTATGGAGCTCTTATAATTCACTTTCACCCCAACAGGTTGTCTTGTCCACATCGGGACTAAACAGTGTCTCCACCCTTGAATCCAACTTGTTGTTTATGTGTTTCTGGTTTCACTTTGCCCCCACTTACATTAGTGATGTCAATAAAAGCGGTCCTTTTCTTTGGAGCGCCACCAGGAGGGGAGGAGGACCTCTTCACCTGCTGGCCTTCCTCCTGCAGTGCACAAAAAAAAAAGGGTATCAGTTGTAAATCAGATGTTTTAGATTAACAAAATGCCAAAACAAAAAACACTACTCACTTTTTAGTACATAGATTGTAATTTAGCGTTTTAAACTTCATGCAATTCGTGGATTAGCTGCTGCGTGTCATGAATGCATCATTTCCGGGCGTGCATGTTGTTGTTTAGTGTGTTTGCTTTGTTTACCTGGTTCTCGGTGTTTGTGGAGGTAAGTTTGGGCACTTTGTTCCCCACGGTGACTGGGGGCTTCTTTCCTCGGACTACAGGCATGGCTGGATTTTTTATCCTCTGCAAACGAACTCTGCAGCAGCCGCACTATGATCGGATCTTCTGCAAGAATAAACAAAAAACGGTGGTCCGATTTTCAAAACAAGACTATACGACGTGTTGCCGAAGCGGTTTTAGCAACAAACCCGGATTTAAAAATGTGAAGCTAAACACAGGATAACGTCAGACATCCTGGTGTTTGCTCGGTGGAATTACTTCAAGTGAATCTCTCTTACGTTGAACGTCATCTCAATAATTGTTTTGAAAAGGGTTTGTTTTTTTTTTGTCTTACCGTGTTTTTTCGACTCGTTCAACATAAATGAAAAAAAAAAAACAGATTTAGCTCTTTTACCTGTTGTAAACAGTCCAGGTTCGACGTGACTCTTCGCTGACTGGAGTTCAGACAAAGTGGTTGCAGACGCGTTTCCAAATTGGCAGCGCCGGTTCCCATTGGTTGGAATTTGAGCCGACGCACCAATCAGAGACTCGAGAAAAATGCAGTTCTTATGAGGCGTTGGTTTCAATGTCTAGAGTCGCCCGGAGAATTTATGTGGCAGATTTTCTTCTGTGACGTCGACGTTTTAAGTCATATGTAAGCGATGTTGTTACAAGTGTTGTTTTCCATTTATTTTACTGTGTAAGTAATTGTTTACATGTTGTAAATGAAGTTAAAAACAATTCTAAAGGAAACTCAATAATGACTGCCGGCCGCCTCATTCTATTAATACAAATCGAGCAAACCCTAGAGGAGGAGCTTGTAGGAGTTTTAAACGTCCACCCAGCCAATAGCGGTTTGAACGTTGCGGACTTTATTCATGTTTTTATTACCCATGAACCGGAAGTGTAACTCTCTTGTACGTGACAAAGATAATGCTCGTTAGAAAGCGTTATCAAACACACGCATAACGTCTTTGAATCATTATTGTTATTATGATTATTACTATTATTATTATTATTACTGTTATTACTATTATTATTATTGATTTAATTGTTATTATTATTATTATTATTATTATTATTATTATTGTAGTGAAAGAGGACATGAAGGTAGTTGGTGTGAGAGAAGAGGATGCAAAGGACAGGGTTAGATGGAGGCGGTTGATTCGCTGTGGCGACCCCTGAAGGGAAAAGCCAAAAGGAAAAGAAGAAGATTATTATTATTATTATTATTATTATTATAGTAACATTATTATTATAATTGTTACTGTTATTATTATTATTGATATTGACATTGCTGTTGTTGTTTTGAGGGGTGGTAATTTATTGCTGTTTTCTGTGCATTGTGGAACTTGCTACTTTGCAGTTGTGCTTTTCATCCACATTCCCAACCATACAGAAAATTCATACATACATTCACTTATCTATTCATATTGAAACTGCTTCCTTGCTTTACATCTTACAGCTTAGAAAAATAGCGGTCAGAAATTTAGCCTCTATATGCCCAGGGGTATATTTTATTTTTTCTCTCACTTGTGTAATGCAATTTTAGACTGATTCCCTTAAGACAGTCACACAAGAGCAAAACAACACTTAAAGTCAATTTAAACGCTCATGTTGAGCAATGAGCTCACTGACACACAAATAAAAATTTCCTGAATTGGAGCAGAATGAGCACAGTGGGCCTACTGGGGCCCACAACACAGAGTTACCGCAGTAACAGCTGACATCCATCCAGCTGCTAATAATTTACGAATGTCATCTTTGATTCTTGTCTGAATAACGGGAATCGGTGCCATAAATCTTGCTTCAGTCTTGTTCGAAAAACAAAATCTTAAATCATGGATGGTTTTTTTTCTAATGCTGCATAATGCAGTGTCATCTCTAATTACAGCCTCCACCGTTTAAAGAATAGTTCATCCCAGAACGAAAATTTAGTCATTATCTACTCACTCACATGCTGATTGAAAATGGGGATTCGTTTCTCTGGTCACACAACATGTCTGGTGCTTCACAGAAAAACACATTTTTTTTGAGCTGCCTGTTCATTTATTTCTTCCTGGATACAATTCAGTTCAACCACAAAATAAATAAATACCCTTAATTTATGTTCTCCTTCCATGTGTGGCACAAAACCAGCAGGTTCACAAACAGACCCAAAAAAAAAAAGGCCAGTTATCAGTTGATTTGAACCAGAAACTTTGACGCAGCGTGAAGTCCAGCAGATCCTTCTGTGCCATCTGGCCTTTATTGAAACCTACAGGGAGACATTGCTCTAACTTCATCCCCCCGCCCTGTTTTCCTTATTCATGACAAAAAGCCTCCCTGTAAGAGTCATTTACGCAGATGGTGTCTCTTTCAGAGCTGGGAATTCCAGCTTTAGGGTTTAGTTGAAGCTGATGAAAGAACCTGCATGAGGAAGTTTTGGACACTACATTCAGAGTCAAAGGAGAAATGTGTAGCAGCAGTCAAATCAATCAGCCAAAAATGCAAAGTACTTTTTCAAGGGGGAATATTTTAACTTTATTTCAGGTATTTCTCCATTTTAGTTGCTAATTTTTTATCAATTATGAAACATGATCAGTTATTTACGATTAAACTAGAAACACAAGTACAGATTGGAATGATTGATGCGTCAATAAAAGGAGAAAAACTTTACCGTCTACTTGTCTACTAACTTTTTAAAAACAAGCGACTGTTGCAGCTCTTTTTAATTTAAACTTTGGCTGTAATTTCATTTAAAACCATTTCAGATCACTTTTCACCATTTTCTGTATTTTTACAATCCAAACAAACAAAAATAGAGAAATCAGATAGTAATAGTACAATAAAATAGTTGTGTGACATGAATAATTTTACTTTTAATACTTAAAGTACATTTCCCTGTTTGTACTATTGCACTTTTACTTTTGTACCATTTTTAGTACTTCAACATGCAGCAGAATATTGTTACCATGCCGTATGAGTATTTCTTCTCTTCTGCTATTTGTTCTTCGTGTCAACGTTCATTATAAACGAGCAGAATAAAACGTGCAGAAGTAATTCATGTAAAGCCAGCAGAATTCAATATTCTATTATTTTATATATCATCTGTCATTAGTTGTGCTGTCACTGAGACAGACAGCTGAAAATATCATTGTCTCTATCTCATCCGCTCTCTCTCTGACACACACACACACACACACACACACACACACACACACACACACACACACACACACACACACACACACACAGAGGAAGTGAGTGAAACTCTTGAACTCATTTGTCAAATCATTTCCTTATAAACTCATTCACACCCGGCGTACCAAAGAAGAACCATCGCCCATCACAAACTGGTAAGTTGGTCTGCAGCCAGTGTTCGCTGTGTAATGCTTCCTGTGTCTTGTTATCATGTTTTTGTTGCACATTTATACAACTATGGCCTCCAATTAGCCTTTAAAAAGGCTCCAAGTCAACGCTACAATCCAGTTTATTTAGTAAATTAACCCATTTCAGTCAAATATACAGATTTGATCCATTTTGCATCAGCATCATTTTGGCAAATAACCATCAAAATTAAATTCTTATGGCGTAAATCATAACTGCATTTCTTTCTATCTTTGACATCTTAAAAAAAAGGAAGGCTGGTGAAAGAATCACAGTTTTAATGAAAGCTCAGCTTGTCATTCTAATAGCCTACTGGAATAGCCTTTGTGCTGGCTACTGTGAGCAGTATGTCAAAAACATGTCTGTTCGTTGAAGCTGTTGACGAGGTGTGTTATTGTGTAAATCCTGTCATAATAGACATAGTGTGTTTGGATGAAGTTTGAAGCCCCAGATCATATGGAAATAAAGCATTGAGGAAGCATCCTCAAATCAAAAGCTAATTTACACAGCAGGATGTCTCAACCAGAGGGAAGAAATTATTTGCTTCAGCTGTATTTTCGTTCACATCTGGGCTCCATATCGCTGCATCTTCTTTGGGACCCCTGAATTTAATTTTTTTTTTAACTCATAGAACAAGCTGGAACCTCTGGTGTCACTCAGGGCTTCATTCACTTTTGCTCCAGAATTAAGAGGCACTGAGAAAAATGTGAAATCTATAAGTAGAAAACTCCATGGTTTCGATGCAAATTCAATAGTTAGCTAGAACTCAAATTTGTTCAACAAAGTCGTTTTAGCGCAGCGGTAGCATTTAATATGAAATTTAAGTTTAGTAATCTCTTTTTAGTCAGGTACAGTTTAGTCAGCTTTTGTCACAAAAAGTGTTTGATTAATTTTCTGGAGAGATTGGTTCTAGTCAGATTTCATGGGTAATCTGGATTAACATCTGTATTCAGAATAATTCTCTAAAGTTGAAGGATGCGTGTCATCAAGATTTATTTTTTTTTCTAACTGCATGGATGTTAGAATGTAAAATTATGATGTTATGATGTAAAACTAGATTGTAACTTTAGCTCATTTAAGGGTTTGGGAGAGCAAACACTATATTTTTTTATGTCCAACAGGAATGGAAATGTTGGTGAGCGATAACTTTTATTGCATCCGACAGCAGTTGTCTGTCTGGAAGTCAGGACCTTCTTTGAAATCACAGAACACATTTTTATCGTAAAGTGTGTCCAGAATTTATGACCCCGAGCTTCTATTCTTACGAAACTGTGTTAACCAGATACAGGCAGGAGCTTCCTGTTAACCATCCAGACACGAGAATACCATCAATCCTTATTTCGAGGGTATCTCTTTCATCAAAATGGATCGTTGTTTCAAAAGGTTTAAGAAATACTTTTAACGATACAGGAAAAACCTTATCTGGAAGGCAATAGTTTTATGAATCTCAGAATAAGTCGGAATCCGTGCTTTAAATTATTTAAACTTCACCTACTCAGACATCAAGAGCATCTTTGGCTACTTTTTCGTGTCACATTTGATTTGCACCACGTCTGTAACAGTCTAATTTACTATCAGACTGAACTTCCTGTTTGCCACAAACTGGCTAGCTGACAGCTCATATGGTGACAGGCTGTGGTTAAGGCCTCAATCTCGTGTTCCATCTGAGGCTCTAAAGGGGGTGTTCTGTTCTTAGTGTCTCTTTGCTTTCGTCCTCCACTTTTACATTTTTGCCAATTTACTTTCTCTTTTGCTGTTTGTTCCACATCACAAGCTTTCATTCTGTGGCTTCTGTATTTATCTTCTACTGTGCTGTGCAAGCATGTAAGAAATGGCAGAAATACTTGCATCGCAGATTCTGAAAGGGAAATTCAGTAACATCCTGCCTTTCCTTGAGTAATATTTTCATAAAAATGCAAAAATGTGGTCGTACTAGCATCAAGGCATCATGTCAAACCAGTTTTGGACTTGTTTTGTGCTTTACTTTGAAATGAACTCTACCATGGTAGAAAACGGACTCCGGGACAAAACCTAAATCTGTTTTGTTTTAACTAAGTTTGACTTTTTTTCTTGCAGGAACCAATGCAAATGATGAGCGCAGATCCAAGGGTGTCAGAGCAGGTTCCAGAAAATTTTGGCATTAGTGGAAATCCTCTACAAAACAGCGCTCTTGACAAGTTTGCCCAGAATATGACCGAGAATATAATCCAGTCAATTTCAAGCCAAATGGAAATGAAGGAACCTGAGATGGACTTTAGGGTGCCCGGATTTAATCAATTCCAGGAGGTGTTTGCTGAAGGGTTAGCCTCAGCAGTGATAGAGGAAGCTCTGAATGAAGCATATGAAGGTCTGAACATTGAGGATCACTTAGAGGAGACTCATCCACCCCTGAGTCAGTCAGGACTCCCTTTATTGGGATCCCTTGATTACCCTGATCCCCCTCCAACCACACCTCTCCTCCCTGAGCTGGAAAGAAGCAAATGCAGTTTTGCCAGAAAACTAAAAAGAGGTTTGGCAAAAGTTTTCTTGCCATCACCTCCTCCACCAACCCCAAAGGACAAAGAAGATTGCTCTGAAATCACCACCATCCATTCCAGGTTGGAGTTTATGGAGCGTCTGATGCACTCACTGCCCACGGATGATTTGGTGAAGGATTATAACGACGAAGGAACTCACCATGGTGCCCAAATGGAGGCATTTGCTGAGGCTCTTTCGTGTGATCTCATCAACTGGGTCCTGAATGCCAAGGAACCGGTAGCTGATAATAGTGAGCTTCATCTGCTAGCGCAGCAAATGGTTGAAGCCATCATCACCTCCTCCCTTGATGAAGCCAGAATGCTCATCTAGAATTGGACGATTGTTTGGACCGTAAATCTTCTAATCATTTGCAGTCATTCCTTGATCTCAATGGGATAGGATAGGAGGTGGAGCATTCAACCCACACTCATACTTCTAATCTCCACCTTTATGGAGATTCCGAGCTGAATGTCATTTTTTGACATGAATTTGCTTACTAATATGGAATTATTCAATAATTTGATAATCATCTAAAGCATGTAGTCTCCGGAAAGCTAAAAAGTTTGTTGTCCTTGTCTGTTCTGCTAAATAACTAAAATAAAGACAACTTTGCCAGATTTTAATTCCAGTTTTTCTTTATTAATATGGACTGAAACTGGATTTTCTTCTAGTATAACCACCAAAGACAACAGGGTACACAACAGAAGATCTTAGATCACCAAACTTTAAAGTCACATTCAAGAAAACAAAATAATGTCTGAGGACCAGAATCCCATTTGCATCTATCTAAATAATCATTCCAGAAATAAATATATTAGTAATACTGTAGTAGTTTCATTCAGGCTCTAGATCAGCAACTTTTGAAAATTGGATCCAAATGTTGATCAGG
Organism: Antennarius maculatus; assembly: GCA_013358685.1. Classification (NCBI taxonomy): domain Eukaryota; kingdom Metazoa; phylum Chordata; class Actinopteri; order Lophiiformes; family Antennariidae; genus Antennarius; species Antennarius maculatus. The sequence continues at coordinate 3,633,691 of CM023628.1, forward strand.
GTCACTGATGAAATCTAATGACTGGGACACGACCTCACTACTTCTAATTTTTAAAGAAAATTTTAATCTGTCCATATCCTGCTAAGAAACAAACTCCTTTAAAACAGTGCTGCAATTCAGCTGTAAAATAAAATAGGAGTTTGATTATCTTTTCGTTCTCAATCATTATTTACAAAAAATTTAAAATTGTGAAGATTTTAATTAAGTATTGCAGCGATCGGAATCTTTTGTTATTTTGCATTTCTTGGATTGATGAGAATGGTTATCTACATGCACATAAATACACACACACACACACACACACACACACACACACACACACACACACACACACACACACACACACACAAACGCACATGAATGTACACAGAAAGAAGGAGTGCTGCGTGATGTGATGGACAAGAAAACAACGCAAAACACATTTTTCTTCTCCCTTCAGTACAAAAGCGGTAAATGGGAGACATGCTGTCCCAGTACTAGTGTCAGCAATAGAGCATATGTTGGAACGAACTGCATCCCCCCCCCACACACACACACACACACACACCAGTCCACTCCAACATTTAAGAGGTCATTGTGAGCTACATACCCAAAGCTTCCACAGAGTTCCATCAAAATCTCTCAGACATTTTTTTTTGGATCTGATTTTTATGTTTTGTTTTGTTGTGTTGTTGTTCTTGTTGTTTTTGCATCAACTGAAGACAACAAAACTCAAAGCATTTGCATCGACTCTGTGGCTTCACATCTGAACGGATCTTCAAGTGAATGATAACGCTGCATTTTTCATGCAAAACTTCGGTCTGCACTGTTTCCAAGACATTATGTATTCAGCATAATGGTGTCAGCATGGAGAGCAGAACTGCTTCCATGGCTTTCCCTACAATTCAAACTTAGATCTATGTTACATTTAATCATATTTTACAAGCAGTATCAGCCACAGGATTTTATTTTAAATTGAAAGCATGAATGACACAAACCTTAACTGTTAAACTGAGCAACATACAAACACACACCTGGCTGCTGTCTCCAGTAGTCCCTTGGGTCTAACACATAATACATCATGGAATGCTTACACTGAACTTTTAACTCCCACCACTGATCACCATTACGTTGTCTCACCACGGGACGCCAACACACACACACACACACACACACACACACACTGAAACATGCAGTCACACACATGCACAGATAGATAAACTGCAGGGCTGGGTGGACAGCTGTCATGCCAGAGGGGACACATACATCTGGAGAAACGGTTGTTGTGAAATAGAGGGAGGATTGGGGGGGGGGAAGTGCAATGACAAAGAAAGGATGCAAAACAGCCGCGTTTCTGCCTTCTTATGGAAATAATGGTACAAAGAAGTTAACCTCATTAAAAGTCACCAAAATTCAGTTTGTTCACCCTTTATGTTGTTAAATTGTGTTTATCAGAAGTAAGGAGGATATTAATGTGCAGCGGCGATTCTTTCTTTACTGTTTCATTACAACCAGTCAGCTATTGTGCAAAAAATCTATTTGTTATTTTTAGCTGTTCAGAAAGAATTCATGAAAATATAACATAACCAGTTGGAAACAATAAATTGGCACCAGTTCTAACATCCATACAAAGCATTGATCATCTTGCTAGAAGTGACGCCTGTTGGTGGGTGAGGTGTATCGGGAAGATATATCACATTTTGTCCTTAAAGGTGATGCATTTGAACAATTTTGAAATGCGCCAAATTGAAATGTGTCCCCAGGCAGCAGTGATCAATTACTTCCAATGTGGACGATACCAGATTTTGAAAGTTATTGGTGATCAGTGTCAAATTAAAAGTTAAGGCTCGTGTTTGGTAGGTAGGGGTTAGTCAGGCTAGAAGACCCCTCTAATACAGTTTAGTATGTAGGAACGGAGTGACGTAACTTTTTTAAGGGGAAACTTGATTTTCAACCTGCTAAACTTCTGTCTGCACCCAGTGACCCTCTGCTCAATTTTTTTTTGCAAATACTAGGAAATGTTTGGTTTTGTATTTTCTGGAAATAATTGCCCAACTGGAGGACTGTTTCTTTTCATTCCACTGATAATTGCTCGAGCAAATATGGACTTATGGAGGCTAATAAAATGCAGAATTCTTATGCTTCAGCCTGGTCTTTAATGCTGTTAATGCTGATGATTTAGAAGGACAATTGATGCACTTACTTTGGTGGACCCCTCCTGTGGACTTAAACTCATGTTACTAAAGTTCCTTCGAACAAAAAAGGGATTATAGTTGTTAGTTCTGGATTGATGGTTGCCGTGCTACTTGGAGACATTGTTTTATTGTATGACAAACAAAATGGATTTTGAAAGAAAACAGCTTGCATTAAACCACATATGATCTGGATTTGATCCTATTCATGTTAGAATTATTTTTGTTGATTTACAACTTTTCAGAGGAATTATAAATTATAAGTTACAACTTCCTCAGTTTCAAATAAATAAATAAATAAATAAATAAATAAATAAATAAATAAATAAAGTCTGGTTTGGTGGTAAATGTTATCATGCCTCAAAAGCTCTTTAGCGAACCTTGTTTGAATCCACACGGAAATATTGAAAAACCCTTTTCGACATGTGGATGAAATCCTCTTTCTCAATAGGATCTTCATGGCTCAAGAACTGATAAACAAATAAATGAAAATGAACTTAACTCATTATGTACTGAAAAGAAAATACTAAACAGTTATAATGCTCAAAAAGTTACAGAATAAATTTAAATCTATCTTTGGCTCAATGACCATTATGACCAATACATTATGACCATTTCACCTCTGAGAAAAGAACATGTCTTATCATATACTGCAGGAAGAACACTGGGAACTGTCCTTATTCCAGAACAGCTGCCATGTTTCATAGAAAGAAAAAAAAGTCTTTGCTATTCAAATCAGAGATGTGAGCATTTTCCATTTGTGTATAAATGGCCTGAAATCTAATGATGTAAATCAATTAACAATTTTAATTGAGTTAATCACAATAAAAGGGTAATTGAGTCTAAAAGAAAGTTCAAACTAAAACAGGCAAACTCAAAAAATCAACAGTGATGATGTTTAAGTCCATTAAAGAGCAACAAAACTAGTCCAGTCCAGAAGAAAAAGTCATAAATTGAGGAAAAGTGACATTAATAAAGTTGAAACACAAAAGAGAGAAGAAAACATCCACTAGACAATAACTTGGAAACCGATGCCTCGATTACAAGACAATGGAAAAGTTTCATCGTGTTGCATTTTCAAAAGGTCTGAGTTCACACATTTTCATACGTTTATTAATAAACAACTGATCCGGTTGACAGACAGACAGACAGACAGATGTGATGAAGTTTTAGTGTCACGCTGCTCAGATATGTGGGTTCATACGTTCTCCTCAGGCCTGTGTTAAAATACTGGAAATAATCCCTAGCACTTGTTTCCATTTACTATTCCAGATGAGGTCAGCCGGTTTGGCCCCATCAGACCATTCAAATACGTTTTGCAGTCTCATTAATTTGATTTTCAAATATTAGACTTCTTAAAGTTTGAAGTTCATCAGAGAGTATTGTGTCGGTCTGACCTCATGTGAAAGAAATGGGCCGTTAACCGCAGAAGCACTGGTTCCAGTAGTTCCACCTTCTAGGAGAATAAATAAAGTATTCTAAAGAATGATCTGTTGGAGTGTCCAGTTTCAGAGAGGAAGCATGTGCTGTTAACTTAGTTTTCTTACAAAATAAAACAAGCTTTAAAGGAAAATCTAAAGCAATTGTATGACCCAGGGCTGACATTTATCTATCTACAGCCAAGGTACATTTGAAAGCTGCTGAATGCACCTAACAGACTATTTTGTAAGGACACCATTAACGTCTGCCTTTCGCTTCATAAATCTCACAGAGTTGAATGCATCACACCCTCAGAATGGAACATGAAGGCTGTTTTATGAGAAGGGAGTGGTTTGTCCTTTATTTCTTTACCACTGTCACTGTTAGAATGATTAAACTTCTATGCTGTGTAGATTCTGCATCGCGGTACAACAAAAGGTCAAATAAATGTAGAAATGTGCATCAGATTTTCTAAAAAGACCAATTAATGTTTAATATAGTCAAAACATCTGGATGAAAAAAATTACTTTGTATTTTTGGCAATTGGTGCTTGAAAGTAAATGCTGGAGTTTGCACACTAAACGTTCAAAGTGATGAATTGGATCATTTTAATCTAGAGACTTAGCATTCTAGCATTGATTTTCTTTTTTATCACTAAACTCAATGGTGAGTACAAATTTAATAACGAAATTCAGTTGGAGCAAAAGTTTGATGCATCATGCATTGGAAATAAATCTCTGTTCAGAGTCTGATTTTACATTTTTCCATTTCTTCCATTTTGTTATCCTGAGGCCAGACATTGGCCAGAAGAACTCTTACTTGCAGGATGGGAAAAGTTTTACCCATCCTGGATTTCTTTCCTGTCCTCCAGGGGTGGAATGGATAGTCTGTCTGATTTAGTAGACGATGGGTGCGATGGGCAGTGATCCACCCTGCAAAAACTTCTGCCAATGACTGTATTTATTTAATAGATAATAAATGTTTTTCCTGCAGCTTTATGGCCAAAATGTAGTTGTAAAGCAGATGTGATCACAACATTGGCACAAAATCAATGTAGCTATTCATCTTCATCTTCCTAGTGTTGCAGAAAAAGGTCAGGGAATCACCAAAGTCAAGAAGATAAAAACCTTCGAGGAATCAAGAATACCCCAAAATTTCATGGAAATCCATTAAGTAACTGTTGAAATATTACAATATGAGTTGGACTGAATCACTCAATTCAAAACACTCTATTTATCCCTAAGGGGCATTTTCTGAGATACGCAGAGTAGTATCGGAGAAAATAGGAAAAGTAAACACAGTAGTGCAAAAGGACTTAAAATAAATTAAAACAAGCATTAAAGAGTTAGGAAGTGGAGTACTGACAAGCTTGGATAAAGGTTACAGGTCATCCAGCACTATCGGACATGGAGATGCTGGGGATTGAACCCAGGACCTCATACATGCAAAGCATGTGCTCTACCACTGAGCTACATCCCCAGGTGCCATTAATGCTATCACCATTTGTTCA
>CM023628.1:3643790-3961290 GCA_013358685.1 Antennarius maculatus
TAGTCCAAGTATCTTTTGCTGCTTTCTTTAGGCAGAATTTAAATTACTTTTATTTAATGGAAAGCGACATCACACATATATCATGAAGCTTTAAATGAGTGCGTGTTGAGTTTGAAAAGAACAAGAAGTCCCTGTAAATGCAGCTTGAATATATCGTTAAACGGCAAAATATGTCATGAATAAACTTTTTTTTTTTTTTGTCTTTTCTTTTGAAATTGTTTCATTTTAAAGTTGGGCAATCGCAAAAGGAGTCCTGCGGTGCAGAGACATCGACAGTGAATGTTCGGTTTCAGTAAACCCAATGTGAGCGACTCTTCCTCTGCAAGGCGAGAAATAATAATGCGATGGGTTTTAAAAGATTGTGTTGGAAATTTTTCTGCTGTAAGTCTTTGTTTGATCGGTGTATAAAAAACAAATCTATAGTTTGACTGTGTCTGCTTCTAATTTACTTACTGGCGCTGAGCAGCGTTGGATTAAAGCCATGTCTGCTTTACGGCCTTACTGGTCAGTGAGCAGGTAAATGCATGCATTTATTTTATTTTGCCTCACTGGGGTTTTTCTTTTTTGATATGTGAGGTGGCAGGAAATCGCATAAGGAATAGTTTAGAGACCAAACTGGATAGAAACCAAATGAAAAACAGGGAGCTATATATCTCAGTCATTGGGAATCCCCTGCTTCTCATGCGAAGGTCAGTTATTTATAATCTGGAAACAGGCCTGTCTTTGAATCGCAGCAGTTACACCCCAGTGCCAGCCTGCTTAAGACAAAAGACCTGCAAACAATGAAAGGCACACAAAAGAGGAATGCTCCCACCATGTGGCATTCATGCACAAACAAATACATTCATGCACCAACAAATACAATCATGCACAAATGCATTCCCCTATGTACAGGTGGGTATACACTTGTTATTAGTCAACATAAAGATGAGGCAGGCAGGCAGGAGAAGAAGAGTCAGATTTTAATGATAATGATAATAATATGATGGATAATAGTATTGTAAGAGTTTTGCTTTAAAAAATGATATGAGAAATTATAGCCAAAAATAATGATGATTGATTTTTAAGGGGTATTTTTTTCAGGCAACATGAAAATAACCTGTAGATTTTTTAAAAAACTTTTAATAGAATTCTGTTGATCTGTCAGAGAGGATGTCTGACATTCTTAGCCGTATTGTTTTTCCTCTTTCCCAACATTTTACAGACCAAACAATTGATTCACTATTTATAAAAATTTGTCAGATGAATGATAATAGTAAGTCTAAGCAATGGAAAACTTTGTGTGTTCACTGAAGAAATATGAGCTTATAATCATAAGAAAAGATTTATCAGTAAATTAAAATGAAAACATTGAAACTATTGGAAGCAGAGAAAAGAGTAAAAACAGTATTTTTCAAAAGATGGATCTCCTTCGATTTGCTGTGGTGTTTTTTTGTTTTTTTTTTAATTAAATTTGAGTTTCTAAATTAAATTCAGAAATGTCTCATTTTGCCGCTTTGGTGCTTTGCTTGTTATGTTTGGATGTGATTATTTTTCTTCTGGCCTTAAGTGAAATGTTTTATGTTTGATCGCAGCTTTTAATCTCTTACATTTACTTTTTGTTTGGTTTGAAATCTTATAAGCTTAACACGGCATCAGATACGTTCTTCCTCTGTTAAATAATTGTTGGACGTCTTACTTGTGTTTTCCTATTTCCGGATGAAAAAAACGGACGATGGGATGAATCTGCATCAGCCGCGTAATGGCTGCAGCCAGTTACAGCATGCGGTGTCCGCATTAAATCTCAATTGAACCGCATATTTATGAGTTCTGTGATCTGCGTACTATGATCCAGCAGATGTATAACAGTTCCAGCATCGTATCGGCCTTTCATGTGTCCATGTATGGAGGCTGAAACGGCCCACACATCGGCATTATACGAGTTTCTCATGTCATAGACGATCATTAGTTTGATTTTGGAATATTTGTTTGTGCATGTGTGTGCGTGTGTGTATTTGTGTGTGTATGTATGTATTTGTGTGTGTGCACATGCGTGTGTGTACTCTTTGGCATTCCATTCCTCACACTTCACTGGTCCACTTTATTGTTGTTTGGGTTCACTGATAGGCTCTGACTCAGCCTTACATGCAACAATGCACTTTGTGTGTGTGTGTGTGTGTGTGTGTGTGTGTGTGTGTGTGTGTGTGTGTGTGTGTGTGTGTGTGTGTGTGGTCTTGTACACCCAGAAGAAGTCTAATTTTTACATGATTAATCCACTATTTCTTGCCTTCTCTATCAGTGTGTGTGTGTTTGATCTCTTATTGTGGTGACAGTAGCATTAATTTTATTAAATGAAATGGTGACTTTTTTTATCTAGTTTTTTCGGGGACATAACTCAAATGCAATGTGTTGTATCATGAAACTTGGCCAGCACATCAAACAAAAGTAACATATGGTCCCTTCTGGGATCTTAGGATTGTTTCTACTTGGGCTATTATGACTGTGCAGAATTTGTCCAAAGAGTATCCTTGAAATTAATTCTTATATCTCCAGAAAATTGTCCAAAAACATAACAAATAACTTCTTTTAATATTTAGAAATGTTTACAATGGGTGTTTTTGAAATGATTCACATCTATGCTTAAGAAAGGAGCGCGGTTGCTATGGAAGCCTATCTTGTAAACTGTGTATGCTTGGAAAAATGATTTTTTTTTTAAGAATGCTGATTTTTTTATTTTGTATCTCCATGGCAACAATTTGTTGTTGGATGTGCCATCAGAAGAGTTCATTTCTAGTTCTTCAATGTTGGGATTTTGTCATCTATTTCTAAAGACTGCTGAACTTAAATAAATTGTGTTTGTGTAAATGCACTCTGGGGGCCGGGGGGAGGGGGGAGGTTGCCATCTCCTCTTGGCTCTTGTTTTGTTTTTGGCTCTTGCTTGTTTGCCTAAAGTGGGCTAAGAATGGACTCCCTGCTTGGAGTAGAGTGGGTTCAGCTGTGGTGTCGCTCAATTTCATGCTTTTCTTTAGCACATGTGACTTAAACTGAATAATTTCAGTCGGACGAACTAAAGAAGTCCATTTCGGTACCTGGGGGCCCCTTCAGTCCGATTGATGCACATCGGCCCCCTCCTGTCTCCTCATATTTACTCTTGATCTTTTTTTTATTTCACAAGGTCCCAAAGCTGGAATGAACCCGGGGACATTGTGGTTCTAGGGACCACTAGAACACCCCACCTGGTTTACTTTCGGTTACTGCCAGCGTGTCACACTGCATGCGGCGTGAAACATCTTAAAAACTCGTTCTAGCACTGAAGCTGTCGGCTACTGCATCATCTGGCCAGCACAACTATAGAACCGAGCCCCGTCTAATCGACTCTGATAATTGGTCGAAAACAGTTTGTGCCCTTTTTATATTCTTTTCATTCATTGACACGTTAACTGTTTCTCATTAGAGCCTCCATGTGTGGCCTCGGCCGTCGCTGTCGGAGACTTTTCTGATGCAACCTCCTATAGAGGAGCGGAGAACGATACTGACCGGTTGTTCCATTACAACATCAACCTGTTGTTTACAGAGTCCACACAGGATCAGGTTTTATTGATGGAAAGGAATCGATGAATGCCTTTGACAAGAATGGAATTGTGTGCTTGTGTTTGTGACTAAAGATAGGTAGTTCTGGTTTCGTCTCTCCCGGAAAAAGTTATTGTTTGACAGGGGTTACTCCCCAGTACCGAGGGGTGGGGTGTAGATTTAACCAACAGATGCTGCTGGTTAGATTTCCAGGTATTTTGAGCCACCTGAAAATAGTTCAAAATGTATCTTAAAATATACCCAGATGGGTTTTTTTCTAGTTACCTCTTCATTGTGCTGGACTCTTTGGTACTTTGCAAGAGGTCATTTTCCATCATTGAGCTGTATCGTTGTGTCTGGTTGTCATGGCAACACCAGTTGACACAGACCCCACTTGATCTCAATACCAGCGGTCAGTCATTTTCAGTTATTCTTATTTTCCAATGCATGACATGACCCCAACCAGGTACGGTTTTTGTCCTCTTTCTTTTCTTAAGTTAAGCTTTAGTCTGTGTCGATTTGAAAACATTGGTGATTCCAAACTAAGAAGCTAAAAGGTAATCATTGACAAACGGATTCAAAATTGAATGGCAACTGAAGACTCGTGTGGTAAAAAAAACAAAAAACAGGTCGTGTCCCTGGAGTCTGTTTGAGGAGGAGGAATAATTCAGACAATGTGTGTATTTGGTTCTTTTCCTGTAGGTATTTTGGTGAAACCCTTTGTAGATTATTGAGTTGTCATCTTCTTGTGCTCTTCAAAACGATTGAAACTGAAATGTTTTGGGGGGAAACAGATTCTTCAACAAGTGTCGTGAATTTAAATGAATGCACCTATTGAAAACAGAGCGGAGGTGCAGTTTGATCCTTTTTGTACTCGAATTTGTTGATTTTTTTTTTCTTCCTGCTTTGTTATTTTATTTAGTTTTTATGACCCACCGAAGGACCATATGGGGTTCATCCAATCACTTATTGAACAGGTTTAGACACAAATTAATCTTTTTATGTCAGCTCACAATTGGCCTATGATAGAGATTATAATGATTAACTGAGTTTTTCAGGCCGCGGTCACAGATTTTTTTAGTTGATTTTATGTCAAACGTATTACATAGAGGCCAAAACTGATTAACTTCCTCCAATTTTTTTTGAGTCGGCAAAGGAACTGAATTTATTCTTGATTTAATTTATTTCACAATGTGTTGCATATATTCTGCAGAATGATGTGGGTGTGTCAGGGTTACACTGAGAGAAAAAGGAATTCAGAAATATAATGATATAAAGGTGAAATGTGAGAATAAAGTCATTATTCTCACAGAAAAATTCAGGATTATCTCATCAAGCTGTACTTTAATAGAGTTTCACAAGTAAAGACATGTTATTGCTTGTCACATTAACACCATTTTATTATACATATGATGACATTACAGAGATTTTGTAATAAATTCTCTGCCCAGAACCACACAGACTTATTTCATTTAACTGACTCTTTGGTACAAACATTAGCTGGTTTTAAAAGAGGTTTTTACTTTCAGCAGGGAAAAAAATTATGAAGATTAAATAAAAAGAAGGTTCTCATATAATCTTTTTGTAATCATAATATTTCATTTTTTGGTTGCAACTTTGCTACCCTTTTTCTTCATTCCAATTTATTTGTCACATTTCCACTTTATTTTCGTAATACAGTATATTAACATTTGTTAACTGACTTTTTTCTCATAGAATTCCAAATTTCTCTTATCCTAATAATATTATGAGATCTTCTTAATTCTGACATTTTTTTTTCTCATAAAAACTGCTTGAAATATTATTAAAATCTTGTAATTACAATATTATACAAATAAAATGAAGCCATTATTCTCATAATAATCATCTCCCTGACATTATTCTCATGATAAAAGACAAATAAACAACTAGTTTCCTTCTCTGATTTATGTTCTCATTCTTACAAAACACTAATCATACAATATTTGGATTTAATTCTCGAAGTACTTGGACGTGGTTACTAAAAAGCTTTTGGTTTTTGTTTGCTAATGCAGCCCTGGTGTGTTAAGTGTGTGTTGAACGCGAACAAAAGCAGGCCCAGGTGAAAGCCCAGTCACATGGTGATCATCAAAACCCAATTTCGAGTCAAATCACATCCTTCACTGCAAATGTTTTGATGTAATTCAAAGTCACTAATGTAAACCTCCCACACCACACTCTGCTGCCAAGGTACACAATCCTTCCTCTCTCTCTCTCTCTCTCCCAGGCTCCCCTTCTCCTTCTTCTTCCCTCCGTTCACCTCCAGCCCCCCTGCAGTCTCTTCATGTTATGGTCGAAGTCAACGTCAGAGATTCGAGTTACAATTTTTATGGCTCGGGGGGGGGGGGGGGAGGAGGATGGATGTTTTTGAAGTGACTCGAGCAGTTGTTGTTGTTTTTTTTTTAGGTAAGAAAGAGGTAGAAGAGAAAAGAGTCTTAAATGTGAGATTTGGAGAACACGTGGATGATTTAGGATCTATAACGGAGGGGTTTTTTTGACTAAATGAAGACGACATGGCCAAAATGACATGATCTAAACCGACTCTTAAATTGTACATATATGATTTTGGCCTGCATTCACAGACGGACTGCTGATTATCCGCTTCCCTGTTCGAAGAAAAATGCTTACACATGTATTGGAAGACTCACTGCGACACATCCATGAGACACAGTGTTGTTCCTTTGCTTGGATCTCAATGTGCATTTAATGTTTTCGTGACCAGGATATTTGGATGAGGATAAAAAGGAAGGCAAGGATCACAGGAAGGAGAGAGGGAAGAGGGGAAAGTGGAAGCTAATGAAGGAGAACTGAAAGGCACTCCAGGCGAAGAATTTATAAATTCTGTCATGGCGATGCCATGACCCGCCCTTCTCTTCCTCTGATTGGCTTGTTTGACTGGAGGGTTTGTCATGCGATGGAGCTACAATGATGATAACACAATCCTTTAAGTTAATGGAAAATGTACATTTTTATGTGAAGAAATGCTAAAGCTCTTAGCATCACAATTACTAATCGAAGGGAAGTGTTGCATCAGTCAGATGAAGCATTCATACAGTTAGAAAGCAATAATATAAAGCAAATTAAAGATTAAAGTTTCTTTAAACTAAATTTACGCCAGACTAGAACAGTGAGCAAATCATCCAGATTGTAAGTTTTTAAATGTCTTAGATGCCAAATTTTCTTAATACTAATTTAAAAAACAGAATATTGGACCAGAGATCATCTGGACCGCACACCAGAGACGAGCACAGATGAAGCCACATCTTAAGCTCTCGGCTTTCTGCTCTTTGTCCGTCTTCTTGCTAGGATGACACCATGTTCAAGTAGTTTAGATGTGATCCAAGCAATGGGCTTTATAACTGGAAGTCATGTGCATTCCCGGCAAACTCATTGACATTGAAAACCACAATCCTATTTTTTTTTTTTTCAGTATTCAAATATTGTAAAAAAAAAAAACAACTAAAGGGAGAGGATTTTATGACCATGAACTTTTTCCGTTTTCATTTTGATATTTATCCTAAGCTATCATGCTGCAAATGCAGAAACGATGGATTTCCATCAAATTAAGTTACAATCACATTGACCAGAAATCTGTTATAATGTTGCAATTATTATATATAGATGTGTATTGTATAGAATAATAACAGAAGAATTCAATGGTAATTTTTCATTCATAAATTAAGTATATTATGATTTAACGTACACAGTAATTTATGTGTTCGGGTTTAGGTTATTATCTTGTTGTTCCTCTTTCTCTCTGCTATTACAGGGAAGCAACAAGAAGAAATCTTAAATTTTCAAAAAGATTTAAAGGACTAAAATCAAGACTTCTAGGACAAACCAATCAGATGAAGGACAGTCTCTGAAACTGATGGAATTTGCACGACGTCAACTGATGGAGATGAGATGCACTACAAACACACCTCCTGGTTTGGCATGTGAAAACAAGATATTTGTATTTCCCATGTTGGAATGCTCATTAGGAAGTGGCTACAGCTTTGTGTGTGTGTGCGTGTGTGTATGTGCCAACAGCTGGCACTATATGTTATCACTTTGTTTGCTCAGTCAACAAGGCAGTAAAGGGTTGCTAAATGGTGTTGACTTGATTTAAAGGGACTTTGTATCCCACTAAACTTCTGCTGGAGCCACCAGAGCTGCTAAAAGCCATACACCTGGCTGCAGTATGATGTTTTCACTTTTTAGAGATGTCGAGTCAGCGTTATTTCATGTCGACTTTTGTTTTCAGTGATTTAAGTATGTGGTCAGCAAGAGTGGAGTGTTTTTACGTGTTTATGTATTTCTAAAATGAGAACAATTTATTCTGAAGAAATATAAAAATGAACTGAAGCAAATAGTGATTGTTTTCTTGTGTATTCAGTTTCTCAAAGCCCTCCCCAATGGCTTTATGTGTCATGTTTGGTCGAAAAACTCTGCAAAAGTAAAATACATTTTATAAAGTTGGAAGCAACTTTTTTCCAACTATTGCGATTTTGGTTTATTGTCAAAATAATATATTTATCAGATGTTGGTAATAAAAAAATAACAAGAACAGAAATGCAATTTTCACCGACTACTGCAGTGTCTAAATGATTCAACTGCTTGATGACAAGTGCTTAGAAAACATTGTAGAGCTTCAATGAACGGTACGATGAGAAAGAATTTTGCAACTCTATGGCTAAAATAAGCCCATGATGGTTGGCTCAGTGCTTTAACATCTGATTTGCAAATGTGAATGAAATTCAGGGGGGTTGAAATCACTTAGAGGTTACAGCCATGAGTACAAGTTGTATTTGTGTTGAATGTGGACATTTTTTTTTCAATCCATCGTACGAAGATATTTAAACTATAGATTTTGTTGTTTGGTTTGTTATTGCAAATAGCTGGCAAATAACATTTTGCCTTCAACAATAGTAAAATAATAAACTATCGGGTTTGAAAAATCTTTCTTTAAATAAATATTTTATATTTACATATACCATACATATGATATTTTATATATATATATATATATATATATATATATATATATATATATATATATTATATATATATATATATATATATATATAAAATTGACTCCTGGAATAGACATCACGTTCATGGACCAATGCTGAGCCTATGGTAATGATAATAATAAAGGAATAAATGAAATGAACAAACAAGTCAGTAAAGTTGACAGCATGAGTTGTGAAGACCACCGTCGCTGAACAGAGCGTCTCGCAGGCTTCATCCACCGCCCATGGCGGCGACTCACGATGCATGAATCGTCTCATCAACACCTCCTAAAGATTCAAAGCTTCATCTTTAACTACCTGGAAGTAAACGTCTTTGTACTGGATGACTTGTGTAGTCACGGAATGATTGAGGCTGAACAGAGCAAATAGTCGTTCTATCATGTGGTCAACCCCCCAAAAAATGCCTCGAAGAAACATTTTATGTCTCACGGTGCCGTTTTTTAAACACATGGTTGAAGATGCATGCTTGTAGAGTGGATGTCCTGCTGTCATTTCCTTTCTTCTATAGTTAAAACCATGCTGCTCCATATGGGATGGGAACCACGTCCTCCTATCCATTGTGTGCCAGCTACTTTACCCCATAGCGACGTGTCATCAGAGTTAGTGTCAGATTGAGCTGCTCTAAGGCAACAGAAGCACGAATTCAGCAGTAAAGAAAAAGGTCCCGTAAAACCCAGTATATGTTCTGATCAAAAAACTTATCTTTCTATAATGAGCTGGATAAAGGTGCGGATCTATAATTAATCAATAAGCAAAGCTCAAGATTAATTAAATTATGGTTGGTACCAGTAGCTGGTCGTTGAATCCGTTCCTTTGTTATTTATCACAGTCATGGTAACATCTGATGTCATAGTGCTATTTTTCGTGACAGAGTAAAAGAATTTATTTGGGGGGAAAAAAGGATTCATTATGTGATGAAATCCAAAAAAAAAAAAAAAAATTAATCCAGTCATGGATCTTTGAGTGTAAAACATGAACAGAAACAAAGTCATTTTGTTTTCTACAATTGCTGATTGTATGCTGCCGTACTCGTGTATCAATATTGACGAACACGTGCATGGGTTGTGTGTTTTGAAGCTGATTAGCCAGCAGTTGATTGGATGGAAAGTTCTCTGTTGGTTTTAGCGGGATTTAGCCCTGGGAACGGGCAGACATCTCTGTCCTGGCACAAAAAGGAGGGCTTGTTTGTGTAAGCCAGAAAGTCTGTCTACTCCTACTACACACACACACACACACACACACACACACACGGATATCAGCATTTTGACTCTGAAACCAGCAACAAGACCCTCCTGTCCGTCTGTCAGCCTTCATTTATGTCCCAACTTTCATGTGGGCTAATCTCCCAAATTAACTTTCCTATCTCTCCATTAACTCCCACAACAGTCGCGTCCTCCATAAATCCCTGTGGGTTGGGGTGTGAATGAAACCCCATCATGTCTTCTCATCATTAAAAATTTTATGGATGCTCCACTGCCACGGCTGCACCCTGAGATCCAACCTACACTAATTTTCGCCTCTGTGTCGTAACACAACACTACCTCATTAGAAGCTCGCACCATTCTTTCTCGTCTTTGACATCCATGAATGACTGGATCGGCTACCGAGCAAGAATCTGGCTTTGTCAGAGGCTGCTGGTTGGACGCCCATATTAAGAAAAGCTCTGAGAAGAGAGGGGAAATCAGGAACCCGTCAGGCAGAGAGTCAAAAACCTTCCCTAATGTTGTTTTTGGTAGCTTTGTCTGTGGGCAACGGGAATGGTTGGGAAAGCAAAATGTTGGTGATATTTGAAATGTAGCTATTATAACTTTGGATGAAAAAAATCATGAAATTGATTATGCGTCTGTCAGAAAGTATTCTTATTTTCCAAGAAAGTCAAGCTTTTTTTTTTAATCTGTGTTCATGTTATCAATGAATGGAATTCAGTGTCAGTCCTGGCATTTATTAAACCAATAAAATTTTTTTTTAAAAATCCCCTTATGTTTTACAACTTGCCTGTCCACAATGTGACACAAATAACAAAGAATGGCTGTAATAACAGCTATGATGTGATCTTTTAGAGTGATGGAGGTGACTCTAGGTAGCTGAACATTGTCCGAGCATATACACAAAACCCAAGATATGATAGAGTTCTACTTTCTTCTTTCGTCTGGATTTTGGTTGTGTTATGTTTAGATGTAGAAAATTGAAGTCCAAAATTAACTCTCCTGGCTTACTTACTTACTAAAAAGTCATGCAATTGGGATTGTTACATGGTAGTTCCACGGAGGAACTGCTTGGCCGTGGAATTGATAGATTATTTGGTTCAGAGTGTGTCTTGTTGCATTGGAAGGGGGCTTAATGTGGTGGCTCTCTGTCCATACAGTCTTGCACAGTCTACGGTCTCATTCTTGTTTCGATTATCATCTATCTTGGTCACGCTTGTCCTCCAAGGTTGAGTCTGAATCAAGTAGAATTAAATTTGAGATTTTGAAGACATTTCAAGTCCCATCCAAGAAGGCTTCTTCACTTCTGACTGACTGCTGCAGAGTTTTAAGTGTCTAGACTCCCATGAGACCATTAACACATTGAGTATTGAGTCACAAGTTGTAGTTGACCCATCCGGGAGTTGTAAGAGCCGTTAGGGGTCGATGGGAAACACCATCGGTTTGTCTTTCCACTGCAGCATTGTGTACATACTTTTCCTTGTAATTTCACACGTTCTGTAAGATAATTATGCATCTACTATTGTGGTGTTTAAGGATATGCCTCGACAAATACGGTAGCACAGACAAAGGAGTAATGCCATTGCACCTCATTTTCAGCGTTTCAGGATACAAGTTAGGGAAGTTGGGGAAGCTGGGAAAGAGAGAACAGCCAAGAAAAAGGTTCAGCTCCAGGCAGACTATTTAAAGACAGGAACTCATGGGCGCCACAGTTGCTCCCAAATCCTCAATCAGGCTCCTGTTTAGAAACAGAGGTTAGTAGAACATAGCACCCCCTATAGGACTCCAATGGCCATAGCAATAGTTATTAATTCAAAGGCCCGCAAATTTAAATGTAGAAAATTGTTGTTTTTCTTTCCTTGGCTTTAGAGTACAAGTGATTTCACGCTCCTCTCAAAATTCTAAGACACAAAAAAATAGGCGGCTTTGCTGTTAAAATCATCTTTCTGCTGTTCAAAAAGCTCACTTCCTTTGTTTTTCCAGTCTTTTGGGGACGTCTTGACCCCACCGGAGAACACAGAGATCAGCTCAAATGTGCACCAGTACAATAACATTTAAAAGCCCCCTGGTGAATCATACTTACTCATCACCTCTACACAAAAACACATTCACAGACCCACTTGCCCACCCATGTGGGAACTGCCCACCCACAGGCGCCCAGAGCGCCCCAAAGCAGCACGATGAGACGAACTTTCAAACTACTTAATTTTGCCATTTCTTTGAAATGGTCAAAGTGGCATTAATTTTTTTTTCTAAGTTTAATTTTAACACACAGTCCACCAGCGGTGGAAGCTATGATCATGATTGATGGCTTAATTGCATAAAGGAGACTTGTAATGGAGCTAAAACCAGTTGTTTAGTCTGTCACAAATACATCTGAAGAATTTGGGGTTCATTTAGTTAAAATTGCTCATCGGGACTGCAAAGGAACTCCAGCTGTTTGCTTAATATAGATTCGCTGGCACGCAGACATCATTTTGTTCATTTTCAGTCGCGAGTCACGTCCTGGAATAAAACTCCACACGTCTGGACAGATTATGTCGTTAAACTCCTAAATGGATCTGGATGTTCCTGTCCGGAAAGAAGTATTCCAGGTCTTATTTGGGGATCCTAAGGCATTTCCAGGATAGATGAGATGTAAGATCACTCCATGAGTGAGGGTTCACCGTCAGTTAGACCACACACAGGCCACTTCAGGGGAACAGGGGTGAAAATATCCACTTGTTTTTCTGTCCCACAAACCGAAATGTGTCAGAAACTGCTCCTGACTGAAACATCTACCAATGGATGGAATGGATTGATAGATGCATGTTCTCTCCAGGTTCTCCGGCTTCCTCCCACCTCCAAAAACATGCACTTCAGGTTATTTGACCGGTCCAAAATTGCCCGTAGATTTGAGTGTGTGCGTGCGTTGTTGTCTGTGTGGCTCCGCGGTGCACCGGTGTCGCGCCCGGAGTTTCCCCCACCTCACGCCCTAAGCCGGCTGGGTTAGGCTTCAGCCACCCGTGACCCGCAACAGCAGATAAAGCGTTGAAAAAGAAAATGGATGGATTTTCAGCTGTTGGGGTGGAGGTGGGTGGGGGTTTAGTAAATTCTTGTAATTGGAGAACTTACAAGAATGTCTACTATGTTTCTTGTGCTCAAGTCATCAACCAAGAGAAATACTTTCAGTTGGACCAGAAAAAGAAAACCTGTAGATAAGATTTGACTGGAAATGTTTACGTGACACCAGGCTGGGCGTCTTGTTATGGCTAACTATTCTGTGGTGGCTGATTATTTGTTAAAGGTACATTTTACTGGCTATCAGTTGACCTGCCAGTAATAAATGTCTTAGTTTTACTTTCTATGCATGACTAATACCTTATTTTAATTTGCATAATCGGTTTGTATGTGTGTGTGTGTGTGTGTGTGTGTGTGTGTGTGTGTGTGTGTGTGTGTGTGTGTGTGTGTGTGTGTGTGTTGGGTCTGTCTGTCAGCATGTGAACACAGGTGACTTAGAAGAATCGGAAAGTCCTGACCTCCTCTTGCTCTTTTTCCATCCTTCTTTGTGTCTTTTTTTTTCTACTTCCTTATTTGAACCCTAATGACAAGAAACAGACTCTTAATTTCTAAATGGTTCTAAAGTAGATAACACCGATTTTACTCCAGTAAACATTTACTGTACATGAAATACTGAGATAAACACAGAGGAGCTGCGTCTTTATCAGAACTTTGCTATTGTGGTCTTTTTTTTTTTTTTTTTACTGTCCTCTAACTGAAATCTCAATTGTTTTCAGGAACAAGGAACTTAAGTCAAGAGAAAAAAATTACCGGAATATCAGCAGGCAGGTCCGCCCTGCTTTTGTATGTCTTAAAAAAATTTAGTGGAAGGAATCCAAAGCTACTAAATTGACAAAAAGAGGTCATAGGTCCACATGCAAAGACTGGGAGTGGAACTCCACTGGTTTCCATTGGGTTTGTGTGCACAAACACATCAAGGTGTGTGCATAGACTGGCATCACATCAATCAGTTACCTACAAACACAAGGTAAACATAACGCAGCTATAGATTTCCTCGCCCTCAGAGTTCATTCTCTGCACAGGCGAAGAAGGAAGTCTCCTCTTGCCAGAAATGTCATGCTTGCATCAAAGCAGAAGCAGATCATCTCCTGGACTATAAAGTGGATTGAACATGAAAAAGCATGTGTGAAGCAGATATTTTAGTGTCAGTCTTGGTGATTTGCTACCTGAAGATCATAATATCAAAGGCTTTTGCAAATAAAAGACTTTGTTTGCCATGATTTAAAGCTCCAAAGGGAGCGTTTCATTTGACAGCTGATTGTAGTCTGTGTCTGTATAGAAAAATAGTATCCCATCAAACTCACATCCACCGAAGAGGTTATGTTTTCACCAAGTGTCTGTTTGTCTGTTAGCAGGTTGAATTAAAATAAAATAATTGATGTTAAATTAATTGCATATCGGGATACAAGAGCAGGAGTTTATTAAATCAACGTGAAAATGGGACTTTCTAAAAATACATTCCCCTAATTCCTCAGGAAGTAAATGATGGCGAAAAAAATTTAACATGTCTCCATTGTTGATCTGATAAAGTTTGTGCAAAATCCACTGGATAAAAATGTATTAATATTGGATAAGCATAATTTATCTGTTGTGCGGTAAGAAATATGGCTACGACAAAAAACAAATAGCTGAGACAATGTGGTCGTGAGTAGTATCCAGTTGTGGCTTTTTGAAATATATCCAGATGACAATGATTTATTTAAAAAATTTTTGGTTTGGTTCCAGGTGTGATTTATGAACGTTTGTCTTTGATAAATTTTAATGCATGTTATGCAATTGTTTTGATTTTCTGATATAAAACAGTTCATAACTGGTTATATTTTCAGATAACAAGGTCGATCTCTTTTTTATTTT
The DNA here is from genome assembly GCA_013358685.1 of Antennarius maculatus. Taxonomy (NCBI): domain Eukaryota; kingdom Metazoa; phylum Chordata; class Actinopteri; order Lophiiformes; family Antennariidae; genus Antennarius; species Antennarius maculatus. The sequence continues at coordinate 3,658,492 of CM023628.1, forward strand.
TTTTTTTGCAACATCTTTCCCAACATTTTCCAACATTAAATCCCGATAAGAACTTTGCCTTCCGCCACAGCTGCAACCACTGCTGAAATGTGTCTATTTATACTTTTAAACTTGTGTGTCAAACTGCACTAATGACACTTAATCTTTTGATTATGTGTAGTGATTAAAATCACAATTTCTCCAAAAGTGTCTTCTGGCTGTGTTTTAGAAAAAATCTCTCTTTTTTAAAAAAAAACATCTAAATTAGTTTTAATGGTGCAATCAGAGTAGCTCTTATGTAAGCAATCAGCTAAATATACTCATTACTGCCCAAAGAATACAAATCAACATTCAACATGTCACAAAATCTGTATTAGTGAGAATGAGTTTGAAACAGGAACATTTACTATAAATATATTTCCCATAATGCCATCTACTTCCTAGATGCATATGTAATAAACATCTATGTGACTATTCTTGACCTTAAATTTGAATGATTACTTATTTTTATTCCCATAGTTTTCATTTTTTTTGTTCAAAAGCATTTAGAGCATTAGCTATAATAAGAATAAATTGTTTTTTTAAATTTCTTATATGTTTTCAGATTTAGATTTGTCGATGGAAAAGTCATTTGAGTCTGTTAAACTATACATCAGTTTTACCAAACATGAACCATGAACCATGATACCATGAACCATGAACCTTTTGATATTTAATTTACTTTTTTAGTTTAGCTGTAAAATGGAAACTGATATTAATTAAAAATTATAAGATTTTTCCCACATTTGACCAATTATGGCATCTGACAACAAGGTGAAACCGAACGAAGGCCCGGTTTAGGGACTACTGCCAGAATTTATTTGGCTTTTAGTGCCTTGGGACTGGGTGGGCTAATTGTTAGCAGCATGGCTAACTGCATTAACAGTCTAACAGAGGAAACAATAAAATATGAAAGCCATCTGTACAATAAGAGACATGCTAAAGCACAACAGTTCTGCATTCCTTTTCATGGAAGCTGAGTGTCGATCAAGCTCCATCAGCATCAGTTAGCACTTAGCGGTTAGGCTAAACCCATGTGTTCATCAGGGAACTATGTGAATCTCTGAGGGATCAGACAAAACAGCAAGATATATTTAAAATTTAAAAAAAAAAAATAATCTCCTTGAAACATAATCTGGCTTCAACAAAGAATGTGAAGTTATAAAGTTGTGTTTTCGTAAAGGCCAGGCCCTCCAAAAACACTCCCATGCTTCTAACATGAAATCTGAAGTTCGAGCTGCGCTGCAGATTCTTTCTTACTAGATCTTCATCAGGATGAAGAGAAGCATCGCAATTAAATGTTCTGAAAATTTGATCAACTTTTGCTTCTTATGCACCTGCTTAAGAAAAATTGCATTGCAAGTTTTCTGCTGTTACGACTCTGTGCTGCCTTTATACTTATTCGCTCAGTATTACATAAGACCACGTTCTGGTTTGTTAAATAGGCAGAAAATACAATCAGACTTTGATATAAAAATACCAAGAAATTTCTTTGATCTGATACAGAAGATTGATGTGATCCAAATGTTTCGTATACCCACAGTGTGTGCTGTTATTTCTTAGACTGATGATCATCTGTTATTTTGTCTTAGAATAATTACAGTTAGACTTTTCCATTGAAACAAACTATAGCTTCATGTGATGCAGGATCAGGATCACAGCTGCATGAATGCATGTTTTTGTTTCCCCAGCCATCCATGATTTAGCTCTAATTTTCAAATTGCTTCTCTGAAAGGTGTTCTGGGTTCAGACAAAAAAAATGGACCTGCAGTGTGGCGTGAACTGAAAATAAAAATCCCTGATTTTCCCTCATAAATATTTAAATTTAAGGTTGGAATTAAAAGATGTGGCTGTTTTAGTGATCTGATAGCTCCTTAGCGTGATTGTTAAGACTCAAATTTATATGGAGTTATTGAGTCAGGGTCATTTCGATCGTCTGAAGATAGACTGAAGCCCTGAAGGGAGGTTGATCCAGAAAAAAACATACATAAACTGGTGCTGACATAAAGGATGTAACCCCCCCTCCCCACAGACAGACAGACACACACACACTTTGTTGCCAGTAATTGTATACTAGGGCTGCAGTATACAGTTATTTTGTTGATTATTCTGATGATTAGTCTATTAATCATAAAACGATTAAACGGATAAGAAGTATGCCGTGATCAAATCTAGCATATGAAAGAGAATATAAGACAGAAATCTAAATGAACAACTACTTGCCAAACATGTTTATTCATTTTTAATTAGTAATAAACAACAATTGAACCATGTTATTTGTAAAAGCAACTCATTTAGTGCCTTCAAATGCTTTGTCTGAAATGCAAAAGCACGAAAAGGAACAAAAAAGTTTATTAATTACATTTAAAATTACCTTAATAAATGTGGTATAGGCACAAGTCTATCAGGCTGAGTTTGAAATGAAATCACAACATTAATCATATTAAAATTATTTTAAATTAATCATGTCTAACTAATCATATCAAACATACTTTATCAGTGAATAATTTATTATATAAAAATTGCATAAAGAATGACAAACGCAAAAGTCACAAGAACACACAAGTCTTTACACACAACTCGTATCTCAGATTTTCACTCTTATGTCGAACAAAGATGTGGACAGAGCATTGGCTCGTATGTCAAAACACTTGTATGTTGAGCAGCTGGTATCTCAAGGTGCTACTGTCCTCATAAGCTCTCTGGTGTGTGTGTGTGCGTGTGTGTGTATGTTTGTAGGAGTGTGTGAAAATAGACTAAAAAATGAGTGAAAGAATGATTTCCCTACTGGGATGACGAAAGGATGTGTCTACGCATATTCACCTTTTTATTTTTTTATTGTTTTTTTTACATTTCCTGTGTGATTCACCAGAATTAATTCTGAATGTTAAACCAAATCTCATGATGAAGGTGAGAAAAACTGCTTTGGGCCATTTTTCGCAAACTAGTCAAGTGCAAAAGTTTCAATTTTACTAGATTAATTAATAAAATCTTAACCAACAAAAACACCCCAGCACATAAACAATAAGATGTCGTGGAAGAAACACAATATGTCAGTGTGGGCGTTTGGGAGAGGCTTTTATTGCCGGTTGCAAAATATGAACCCTGATCATGTCCTGATTCGCACCTAAAAGGTTTTTGCGTAACTTATTTTTGCTGCACTATTAAGCTCTAACACATGATTGCATGTGAACAGCCAGCCTCTGTCCTGTTTCCAGACAAGACAAGCCAAAACCAAAAGCACCGCCCACCCCCAAACATATGTCGACCACCGGTTGAAGCGTTCACTGCCTTGTTAGTTAGTGGGTTTATTAACCTGTTTGTTTTCTCTGCTCATGTGCTCGTCAGATGCTCGCTCTGATGACATCTCTCACATTCACATTCACTAATGAAGTCGCTGGTAAAGTCTTTTCCCTGTTTGTGCGCCTGTTAGCACGATTCCACCAATAAGTTCTGACAGTTTGGTGAAACTGAACGTGAGGCTTGTGCTTTCAATTTTCACTGTATGTTCCGGAAGGGATGATGCATAAATAGGAACATAATCTCGATTGGTGTCGGATTGGCGTCTCCAAATGATTTTGTTTAGTTGAGTTGCAGCGCGCTTTTCCCCCAACGGACCAATCAGGTGCAAGTAAAAGGCGGACCCAGCTCACTTCGGTGTGTCGTGCGTAGCTGGGATTATTCCCCTGCATCAAAAACAAACCCATACTTTAGACCTCAGACGTTTACTCGGTCGACAACTTCCAGATTGTGAGTTATCAGCCTGACGATAATTTACATTTTGCAGCTTCGTGCGTCTCTCCACCTAAAAGGTTTTATAATGCCTGTAATGCTTTCCACCTTCAGACAATTAATGCACAGGCTGGGGGAAGTTAAACAGCAGAGTGTAAATCAACATGATGAATCTGGCTCCACTGTGGTGTTTTTGTATGTAATTCACTTCTGAACTTGTGTATGTCCCTGCCTCTGTGTTTGGGTAAAGTTATTTATGTGGAGTGCCACCATGAGCGAGGTCTCAGCTGTTATTTCAACCCGTTCTCCTTGTGTGTTTCATCACAAGAGGAGAATGTTTACTGAAACACAGCCAAACCCGCTCCCTTTCGTTCCCTCTGTGTGTGTGTGTGTACTGCTACACACACACACACACACACATGCACACGCATGCACACGCACTGATCCAGACCTCTGGCCTCTTCGATTTTAGTTACGTGGCCACCTTCTCCTCTTCCTAATCCCTTTAAATTAGACGTTGGGGCTGCCAAGGAACTCCCAGACAGCGCACACACACACACACACGCACGCACACACAAACACATAAAAAAAAAAAAAAATTGTCGGCCAGTTTCCAAGTGGCCCTCTGAGATATTCTTTTCAGGGCTTGGTGTCCAGTGGGGGCCAGCCAAAAACACACACATACACACACACACACACACAGGGAGTCACATACACACTGAGTGGGGGGCCACACACACGTAATACACAGGTACACGCACAAACACACTTGCAGTCACACGGGGAGGGAACAGTGAAGCATTGTTCGATGCTTCCTGAGAGAGACGGCTTTAGGATCACAGGAGCTCCGTCAGCCCCGGACCCTTCCTCTCTCCCGTCTCTGGAGCCCAGTCATCCAGTTCAGTCATCCAGTTCAGGCATCCAGTTCAGTCATCCAGTTCAGGCATCCAGTTCAGTCATCCAGTTCAGGCATCCAGTTCAGTCATCCAGTTCAGTCATCCAGTTCGCTACGGAGCGCCACGAGAGACCACATGTCTCCTAGCCGGGACAAAAGATGCATAGATCACTCCAACATGTGTAGCTTGTTGCTTTTTTTTTGTACTTTTGTAATTTCATCACAAGCTACAGATTTGAAGTGTTGTCGGAAAGAAACTCGAATCCAAATCGTACAATTTAAGGGACGGGTTTATGACCGTACTCTAGTAGTAGTGTTCAGAAACGACTGCCAGAAAACTGTTTTTGCTGAAATTACATCTTTGTTTCCAACTTTTGCACATTCTGATGTTAACATTATGTCTCTTTTTTTTGTTCTTTTTTCCCCTTCTTTTTTTTTTTTTTTTTCAACAAAAGCACAAACGCATCATGTGCCGTGGGTTCTGATGACTAGGTCATCTTGTTTTAATAGTGTCACAAGACATGGAAGCATCTCTAGTACAAATTAACAAATGAATAGTTGCTAAACCAGGAAAGAAATCTGATAGAAGTACATTTTGAATTAAAAAAAAAAAAAAAAAAAAACCCATTCATGTTGTCGTTTTTGACAAAATGAGTATTGTTTTGTCTCTGTAATTATTCCCTTCTTGCTTTTTCTCAGTTATTAATCATCAGAGGCGTAGATGGAGTCCTGCTGTTATTGTCGTTTATTCTCAAATATCTATTTTTAATCTTTTTCCAAGTAGGAATCATTGTAAATCATTGTAAACTTTTTATTTTTATTTTTTTTAAGTTTCAGTTACACTCAAAGCAGCTTGTGATTATTTGACAACCTTTTTTAAATTTTGTCGGGTTTACTTAGTGTCAATTTGATGACGATGTCTGTTTATACACCATAAACAACAGCTGATCGGAAAAAAAGATGAAGCATCCTGACAATTCTTTTTTTAAATTAGCAATGTCATACTGGTTCCTGCTCAGACGGTGCAGGATATTACCTGATCTGAGTGAAACATCTGTAAAATCCCATTTACAGGTGCTCTCCTTCTTGTATTTCTTCTCACACGCAGGCATCCAGCACGGCTGAGAGCTACATAAGACCTCATGTTTTACTGACTGTTTCTTACATGTGTTAGCCTGTTTTGGCTGCCAATAAGACCTGAAGGACTCATTGTTTATGAGCCTATGAGAGAATGTTGATGTCAGCTCCCTGAGGGGATGAGTTAGATGAACGAGGATTCTACAGCAGCAGTAAAGAAACTTTCAGAGATGAAACTGAAAAATAAAAACGACTCTCAAAGGTGGGATTTTACCAGGTGGTTAAAGCTCATTTAAGCGAATGAAAATCTTTTAACAGAAGTCATTTTGTATGAAAACAGGCTGTCAGGATCCAGATTCTTCAATTGTTGAATCACCGGGAAGGAACTTCTTCCTGAAGGGATAACTAACAGGACCATATTTGCAATTTCAGGATTTAGCTAAGTGAAGTCAGGACTTGGCAGAGAGGAGCTGCTGTCAGAGTAGAATGAAGGGGGTGGGGTGGGGGGGGGTCTCCTCACAGTTCATTGTAAAAGCCTTTGGAGCCGTTCCAGTTGCGTGCTCCCAGGGCATGGTAATGATGAGTCCTCCGACTCTGGGGCCTTGCATGTCTCTACCAGCCCAATCATATTTTCCACTTTGTTTTCCAACAGTTTTACTCAAAAAAGAACAACTAAGATTAAAGGAAGTGATCGATAAAATCGTTTAATAGAAGGTTCATTCCACTTGTAGAATAGCTGAGATCAGATGCATACCAATGAGAAATAAGCTCACAGGAAGACTTGAATCTTTAGGGAACAATCAAAATTCAGAAATCAAATTCACGACATACACCTGTCTTGAACGTCTCATCAGCTGTTTAAGGCTGGAACATCTGCAATTCCTCAGCATACTTACAGATGCTGAAAGAGTTCGGTAAGGAGGTCATCCCATTATCCCATTGACCAATCAACGGTCTGTAATGTGTCACGTGACATTTTAGTGCCTGTTTGTACAAGTTCAGGGGAGTTGGGCCAGAATGGTGCAGCGACAATGTGGATCTGTTCAGTTTGATAAAAATCAGACGGGGCTGAACGTCTTTGGAAACGACTAGAAATAGGTTTACGAGATTTTTCTACGAAATAATTTCTTTTTGTGTAGCTGAAATCCACAAGAAAAGAAAAGGATATCCAAGTGATGATGATGATGTTACTCTACATAGCTCAGCCTGGCCTTTGGCCTCGTCTCCACGTACTAATGGAAAGGAAACGTTTTTCCCAAATCTTGTTTTCAGCTCAGGGCAGCGATGTGTACAGTCTTTATCTCCTCACTAACATGAACGAGACACTCCCTAACTGCCCTGTCAAAGTTAATGGACACACACATGCATGGAGTTACAGGGGGTCTGCACTCACACACACATATGGTCCTGTGAAGTTTAATCTTTTATTCTCATACACCAAAGACTTTCAATAACAATCAATCATTGGGCCAGAACCACTGGAGCAGGGAGTGTGTTTTTGCAGGAGAAGGAAAGTCTACTTCCACTCCATTTGTTGCAGTGATCAAACTCAGACCCACTCATGCGTGTGCAGACCTCCCCATCACATTTGCTAGTGTTAGCTGTCATCACGCCTCTCATGCCGGGCCGAAACGTCAGTGTCAGCAGTTTTTGAAGCGATCAGTCTTTGATTGCACACAGATGATACACGATGCCCCGCTCCGCTTCTTCTTCTTTTGTGCTGAAAGACGAAAGTTTTTGACTTAGGGAAACTTTTGGCTTTTTACGCCTCCATTTTTGTTTAACCCTTATTTCTTAATTTCAGGGTTAAATTTGCATTAAAAAAAAACTAACAAAAAAAAGTGACTTTTTACAGAATGGTCCCCCAACAAGGAAGGACTATAAAGCGCTGCTTGATTCTTAAGAGGTAAAAAAAAAAAATCATAGTCAGTATTATGAGTTGAATAGTACTATAAGATTCTGAAAGGGGCTATTATGCACAATGCAAGCTTTTTTGCTGATGATACCGCACTTTTATTTGGGTAAACTTGTGAACCAGTTGCATTCTTGTGTTTTTAAATTTCTCTAGTGTTACTGTAGCCCCTGGAAAATCAAGTCTTAAAAATGTGCTCATAATAAGAAATTGTTCCGGCCATACTTTAATAAAAAAAGCATGATTTTTATTGTAACATTTGACCAAGTTACATTTTGATGGGAACAGACCTAGAGCAAACATTCAATTAAAAAAAAAACTGCTTTTTTTCTCTAATGTTTAATCTTCAGTCTGTCTCCTCCATTTTGTTAGAAAGGATTTAATCCTGTGTTGGTTTCATTAAAAGACATGAGTCATACTTTTCAGGACTGGGCAACATGCCGAGACTGCTTAAAAGTGGTTTCATTATTTTGTGAAACAAAAACTTTCTTTTACATTTACTGCCATATCCTTCCTGCTCGGTTTGAACAAATTTACATATTGGCGCAGTTAGACCCTGACTATCTTCACTCGGATTGTCGAACTGCATGAAAAGGAAGAAAAGTATTGAAGTGAGGCGCCGAAGAGAGAAAGGAACAAGAGACAGACGACAAAAGGAATTTGTTTCATTAAAAAACGAAGGTCGAGCGGAAACAAATTTTTTTTTTTTTAAAAAAAGAACAAGGGGAAAGAATGCAGCTCTGTAATCTGTCCTCATCAGTGCTTGTTGTGGAGTCATTAGTAGGGCTTTCGGACCGTGATGCTTACAACCTCCGTGAAGTGAACACACACAGAACGCACATAATTCAACAATCTGCTCTACATCCCGTCTTCTCCAGCATTCAGTTCCCAGAGATGTCTTGTTCGGTCCATGCTGCCCAGAATCGCATGAAAGGACTGCGTGGAAAATGGAGAATGGAAGAATTTCCTATTGGCCCACAGAGGATCTGTTGCTTCAACCGTTCGATATTAGATATGTCATATGGCTCGTCTACTGTATCTATGTGTGTGTGTCTGCATGTGAACTCAGTGTTTCATGAGGAGTCGTGTTTCAGCCGAGTTTTCCAGCAGAGAAAACATTTGGTCTTGGGTATTTTTCATAGCCAAAATGATATAATACAACATCCTTGGTGTATTTCCTTCCATTCATATCGTTCCGTAGCATCCATTCTCTTCACTCTAGCATGTAAGTCAAGGATAGTTGCATTCGAAGTGAAAAGCACCGCTTCATGAAAAGTGCACTAAAATCAATAAACTTGGTTAAAGAAAAAATAAAATCATAAACACGTGCAAACGGATAGCTCACAGGAGGAACTCTTGTTTCATTTAGCGTCATAAATTAAAGGCATGCATGGATAAATAATGTAATGTTTAAATAAACATATGGAAGCACTGGGGTATCACACAGCGAAAAACAACAACTGCCCCGTATTTGTCTGTTTATTGGTCTGTCAGCAGGATTACTGGATGGATTGCCATTGGCTAGTGAAAGGGAAGAAGTTCCGTTTTGTGCGGATTCAAATAAAGGAGCAGATCCAGGAATGCTTTTTCATTTTCTGTCAGTTTTAGTTTTACGTGTCAAAAAAATAGTGAAACGATTTCTACAAAAATGATAATTACTCTTTCAGAAAGAAGAGATTTTGATTGAAGGGCATTTGTGGCAGTAATAAAAAAATGCCCTGAAGGAGTCCCTATACTGGTGGCGGTGGCGGCTGATGGCTCTGCTGAGAATGTTGAGGCTTATCTGCTGTAATTAGATTAGAATTTTTTTTTTTTTTTTTTTGACCGACACAATTTGTGCTCACATTTTCTTGTGTATTTCTTTTAAAGGTGCGTAGCCAGGGTGTCACAGAAGAGCTGAAGTGTCTGAGTTTACTCAACGCTCTGGATAAGGACCAGGACATCCCAGACCAGTTGGCCCAGCTCTTCGGTGAGCCCTGCATCAAACTGGCCGAAGGCATTAAAGCTTACATCTCCAAGGTGAGCACATTATTAACATTTTAATTTTTACATTCCCTAAACCAGAGAACACAATTACATTGAAACGACTTTCTGAATGAGGGCTATTTGATTGAGAATTCAGTGTTCCAACATTTTCATTTCATGTAAGTTCACGTGTTTAATTTCCCACTCAGCGTGTCATCCATATAAATACTGTGTGGCACCATTGTCCAATTCACAGTTCAGCCTCACACAATTACCGCCAGTAAGCGTCCTCTGCACAACATAATCACAACCTGTGTTTCACTCCACTGTGTAGGAAATCACACTTATTAAACGCATGTGTCCGTCATCCCATAAAATAGCATTGTTTTGTTGAATACATGGCTTTTAATGGTAAACAGCCTCAGTGATAGCGCGGTACTGGTCCAGTCGAGTCTGGAAGAAAATGTTCTCAGTAAAGGAGACTTCAAGGCTGTTTAACTTTTATTCAGGATGCTAAGTAGGCAATTTGGTTTGTTTGTACGTTTACACAAAACCTGCTCAGCAGATTTTCATCAATCATAGAGGAAAGGGTAAATTAAGCGTGTGGCCGGACAGAACCCATTAAGTTTTGTAGAGTGTCAGGATATTCGAAAATGATCGACCGGTTTCCTTTGAAATTGGAGTGCAAAGCGAGTAAATTTGAATTATGGATTTTTGGGGGTAAATCTGCGAATGATCGCTTTTGTGGGAATCCTGAAGACAACCGTTTAGCTGGGAAAAGTTATTAACAGATGTTCATAAATCTTTCATAAGAAATAGATGCCAGGGATCAAATCGGTTTTTGCAGAAGACAAAATGTTGGTTTGTCTGGAACGGCTGTTTTCTGTGCAACTAAAGTTGGATCCAAGTTATAGGTGTACATTTTATTTTGAAGGAGCTTAAGTGCATGTGTTGCTTATAATTATTGGGAGAAGGAACTCTTTGGAGGGAATATTGAGTCTTATATAAGTTTGCGATCTCCAAACACTTTTATTTAATCAAGAACAAAATGGAATTTTATTGTTTGGACATTTTCAAAATGGAAAGCAGCAAATTATTCTCTTCTAATAATGATGGAGAATTGACTCGTCTGTGTACAATATTATTAAATAATAAAAATGATCTAAATGCATTGAAAATATTTCCAAAAGGAAAAAAGGGAAGACGGTAAATTAAATGCATCATTTCTGAGCACAACTATTTTCTAAATTATGTCCTGAATATCTCAACTACTTTACTTTACACACTCCAGTTGTTCGTGATACATAAATTATGTGTGTATATATATATATATATCCTAGCTTTTGTGTGTCAGCTGCCCCTGGGTTAAAGACCAGATGGAGACTCAGCATGCAGGAATCTGCTCAGAAACAGTGAGTTTAGAAACATCTGCAGGGGATTGATGCAGAACCAAAGCTACGGGTGTGACTAACTGGCTATATTTGTCATCCTAATGGGAAAACAGTCATCAAAATGAATATATATACAGATCATATGTACCAAATTACCAATAAAAAAAAAAAAAAAAACAAGAAAATCTTCAAAGATTGAGGTTTTCATCCCAAATTAACATCTGAAAAATTTGGTTATTTTCTATATTTTTGCATCATTTCAGAGATGCCCAGCCGAAGTTCACAGAAATAATCAATCGTCTACAGCGTCTGAGTGTTTTTCTGCCGTGGGTGTTTTTTTTTTAGGTACACACGTTTATAGAAAGACACTTGGCTGTGTTTCGACATGTTTGCTCGGTGCTTGATTGAACCTGCTTGGCCACAGTTGGGTTTGTCTGCGGGTCTGAGCCTTTGTGAACTCGTGCCAGTTGAATAACGACGCAGACAGACACTTATTCTGTCAAGTTCAATCCGATCATTACGGTTAATGTGCCTTGAGTGAGATTTGACTTTTGAAACTTGCTACCAGGTGTTGACTTTGCTCCAAAGATGAACATTTATTCATGTCTGACAAATTTAAATAGTCTGTATTTTGGTAAAATTCTAGAAAACTATTCAAACCTACCTCAGAAGGCATGATGCATTTATTTGTTGCTCTATTTGTTTCTTGTGCAGTAAGAAACAGGCAAAATATGTGTGGTATTTTTTCATCTGATTCATGGAATTCCTAAGAAGGAAAAATTTCATCCCTTCTCACTCCTGAATCTTTCTTTGTTTAAGGTTCATGGAAATCCCTTAGGTAGTTTTTGTGTAAGAATAAACCAACTATCAAGCAGACATTGGTAAAAAAATAACTTCCTTGGCTGCTGCTGTTACCTGTTTTCAGAAAACCAGCTTGGCCAGTCTGTCCCTTAAATCGCGGTATTTTTACCGCGTGTCTTCCTTTCTGTGACTCATCGCTGCATTTTGGTTTGTTGTTTTCAAGCAGCTGTAGCTCACATGTCCTCCTCAGGGCCCTTCCACTTACTCAGCTGAGATCAGGTTATTCAACAATTACATTGCAATAATAAGAGACATAGATTAAACATTCTTTTTTTACTATGACGGGAATTCCTTTCGCATTTTTTCCTTAGAATAAAGAAACCAAAAAAGCTTCTTAAAAGGTAAAATGACTATAAAATAATGATTTAACGTACAGATGTGTTTGCCACGTAATCAATAATCGGTATCTCTCATCCTCGCGGTATGGTTATTCTGCTGAGTCGGCGTCTCCACAGCTGCCTTAACATTAGCCACAAACTCCTGCGACAGCAGAACGCATTATGGTCAGGGAACGCCGGCGAATCTGGGAAGTCATGGTTCGTCACTCTCTCACACACACCCCCGCCCAAACACAGACGGTCATACATCAGCCCACTTACACTCCTTTCACATAAGTCATCACCCTCGCAGACACCGCCTAGAGGACTTCTCCCACTTCGTCCTCAATGCTTGGATGATTACAGAAGTCTTATTTTCAGCTCTCATTTCCTACCTCCTGCAAACAAACACGGACAAAACACAGCCTGTCTTTATCTAAGCAGCTCTTGTCTTTCTACAAATGCATTTCTGATTCTTGGTCGCTTTTTTTCTGTTTCTTATCATTTTACTTTTTGGCATCTCTGCTCTGCAAGTGCGATACAATCAGAGATTCCAGCTCCATGTGAGCTTCGCTGGACGAAAAACAGGAATGTCGCTATTTTCTTGCCGTGTATTTAGATTCGATTATTCTTCACGGAACGTTCACACGTGTAGTTAGTGCTGAGCGTCATAAAGTCCTTCTCTGGCCCAGTCATTGTGTCAAACAATGTATTGTCAGAATTCTAGCATTTTAAATTTTACACAAATGAATGTTGAAGTTTCATAGGAATTAAAAAGGGCCTTTGTTCCCCACAGACACAAATATCGTGTCAAATGAGTAAGACTTTCTCAAATTAAAGTCTCATATATAAGCGCGTGTAGATTATATACGGTCTAAAGTGTTTAATTGGAAGCAGAAAAATAAGTCTGGCCTGAATCCCTTCATCTCATTCCTGCTGCCGTTATATAGCCACAATATGACGACAATAAGACCACCAACACAGTTTTCACACTAGAGATGAAAAACAAAAGACACATGGATGAAATCACGACCTGATTGGACACTTTTATGACATTTATGATGTATATGGTGCACTTTTTTTTACTGAAAGCCTTCAACAGATGGAGCGACGAAAAGCTGCTGATAGTATTTCAGAAATAATCAGACGTGGTTTTTCTGCATTGATTTTCTCAGACCTTTTTTTTTTTCTTCATGGTCCATTCCCCCGACCCCCCCACCGTCACCACCACCTGTAATTTTTTGGGCTAGTCCCTTCATGTACTTGTTTGGCATCCATAGAAGATTGTGTAACCACAGTCTTCACCAGCGTGTTTCTACATCATAAATAGGTCCGAGTAAAGATGTAAAGTTCAATGGCTCGACATTTCTGCGAATATGTTCATATGTTTTGCAGTTTCTTAACTGAGACGATTAAGAATATTGGATATATCTGGAAATATGTTATATTTATTCACGATCTTCTGTGTTTTAAGCTAATACAGCGACACAAACTGGGGTCGAACATCATTTTGACGTCTTATTTGACGGACAGATATGAGCTGAATCAGTTTAAAGAAAGCGAGTAAACAGTCTTCAAGTTTAAATTTCCAGCTATAACCTTCAGTGACAATCACCAGAAGTTACCGCCGACTTCTTGCGGCTGGACTGCTTTGCTGAACAGATATAAATGCGTAGCAGACGGTGACCAGAATAACAGGACAAATATAGTTCGAGTCTCAGAAGCCACTTCCCAAAGGCCTGCTGCTGCTTTTTCTGGTGTCTTTAAGGCATCCCAGCTGTTGCAGATAACAGGTGCTGAAAAGAAGTATGAGCACGCTTCCTTTCCTCTTTACTGCAAATGAGCCACCTAAAACATTTTGACCCATAGAGCCTTTTGCAAAACATGTAACGTCTTTTATACTTTTAAGTCATATATACTGGATGAAGGTATCAGATGTCAAAGTGAAAATGAATCTTATATATACTTAGATGCAGTAGACATTGTAGTAAGTCTGAAAACTCACACACAAACATTATTTCTGTGCTTTCTATTCCTGGCAAACTGGTCTTATAAGTCAAAAACAGATGTTTGGATTCAGTTATCACCTATGCAGTTTGTGCATGGCTCCGTTTGCCCCTCATTTCTGTTATATAATGTCTAGTGATGAAAGGCACAGTGCTGATAAATGAGGTGGAGAAAAAAATGGAGACATATCATGGAAAGATGAAAGAAAGAGCGGCATTATCCTAGTTTCCTCCTGGAAATGATAATAGTGGCTTCGCATGTAAATCCCTCTGTGGAGGACACATGCAATACATTAGAACATAAGATACCTTAAATAGACAAGTATTAATGATCTGACAAAGTCATGTTGGAAGAGACTGATCGAAAAAGGTCGAGGTCAGATCCCGACAAAGTCAACCTGGAGGGAGGAATGGAAGAGAAAAGTAGATATGAACGGAACAAGCTGGGAACCGAACAAATTAAAAAGACATGAAAGTGAAGAAAAAGGAGGGCGAAAGAGAATATATCACAGCAAGGTTTTAATTATACAAATGGAGGCAGAAGAAGGGGAAGAAAAAAAAAAAAAAACTCCACTGAGTACAAATATGTTTTAATGTGGAAAAAAAAACTGAATGTTCAAATTTAAAAAAAAATGTTCAGAATTTTAAATGTTTCTTCAAAGTGGCCTGAATAATTTAACATCCTTCATTTATAATTTTGGATGATTAATTTAATAACGTACACATCAGAGAGACTTAACACTACTACATATATCATCATTCAGTTAACTCCAATTCAGCTTGAAGGAACTTTGACCTTTGACCACCTTACTGAAGCTCAGTTATTGTCTAAATCTGCCAAGCCTGTTCCAGATTGGTGTTTTACTCCTGATGTTTTTCTGCCTTAAACACAGAAACTTAACATCTCCACCCCTGCTGGGATGAGCTGTCAAGATGTAATCACTCAGCTTCCATATACAGGGTTCCATAATGCTTAGAAGACAGGTTGAGGGTAACGTTCACTTGAAGAATTTAATCTCACTAATCCCACCTGACGGGTGAAAGAAAAACAAAGATTTGGTACGATATGTGTTGAGGTAACTTTTGTACCTGTAGATCTTGACTTTGGCTGTTAGGATGAATTACAGGAAACAGTGTGTAAACTAGTAAATTCTGGCATATTGTCAGATCTTGTCAGTCTTACAAAAATGTATCAGAACCAGAGGCTTCCTGCTGCTGGGTGGATACTCTAAAATTTAGTAACATCTGAACTCAAGGTCTGCTTACGCGCCCTTTACAAAGCGTTTATCAAGCAGATCAAGACTTTTTCATAGTTGAAAGCACCAGAAAAAGCCAGTAAGTGGACACTGAGTTGTTTGAAAACAGATTTCTTCATCATTTTTATATACTTATGATAATTATCAGGAACAGAAATGAACAGGAAGGGGTTTTTTTGTTTGGTTTTTTTTGTGAACTTTTGACCGTTTATTTCCAAAGGGTGCTTCCTTTACACAATCCCTTTTGTCGAACATTGATGTATTTGTTGGTACCATATCTCCAAATCTGCTCAGTATCAAAGCACTGATGTCATAGAAAGGCGCTTGGCGTTTGACTGCTGATGCAGAGCAGCTGCTGACATCACTTGTCCGATGGCGGACTGACACGCAACAGACTTCAGAAGTTCTGAATTTCAGAGAGCAGCGAATCGTGTATTGCAGCAATGCCCTCGGAGCTCTGAAATGAAGGGAGGCATTTGGATGTGGAATGTTCTGTTCAAGGGGACTTTTTGTACCAAAGTAGAGTTTATTTAATCAATTTTTTTTTTTTTTTTTAAGAATCCAGTCTTATCTTCTTTCATATCCCGCAGCAAGACAGTGTTTCTTCAAAGCTACTTTGAATGCTATGTGAGAGATCTTTGTGTTCTACAAATACTATAATGGTTCTTTTATTGAGGAGCAAGTTGACAAATCACCCTTGCATTAAGAAAATTAGTTTGAGAGTCATAGACGAACACTAACCTTCATATTATCAGCACTGATGACATTTGTGACTGCAAATCCATGACATTAGTGTGACTGTGTGATTCAAACAGAGATGACTTTATGAAGAAAACATATTTCTATCAACAAATAAGCAGGCAGACTCAACCTGTGCATAATTAATTTCATACAACTTACGTAAACAACGATAAAGTGTGAAAAGAAATGGAGAAGTCACGACAACACCCAAACTACGTCTTTAACTCCACGATAGGGAGGAGTTGAGGCGAGAAGAGAGAGGCGGTGTCCCAAGGCACGGTTTATATCTTGGATTTTTACATGAATGTCAAACAAAAATGTGGACAGAGCGACGTGCTCGTATGTCAAAAAACTTTGGTGTCAAGCAGCTTGTATCTCGTGGTACTACAGTGCTTTGATTCACATTCCATTCTTTGCATGGCGAAGAACACAACATGAACATGATTATTGTGTGACCCTTTAACGAGGAGTCCACATCAGCACAAATGGCGTTTTCCCTTCGTGGAGACATCTGTGTTTTTATAATGACGGAGGCATTTGCTTGAGGCTAGGAGGTGTTGAAGTTTATCATTTTAGTACGCCTAAAGATAAAAAAAAAAAAAAAGTGCAGTAATTTCTGCACTATAAGGAGCACTGGACTATAAGGCACACCTTCAATGAATGGCCTATTTTCAAAACTGTTTTCATATATAAGACGCACTGATTATAAGGCGCGGTGTCGGTTTTTGAGAAAATTAAAAGCTTTTAGATGCGCCTGATAATGCGGAAAATGCCGTAATGCATGCATGTGGGAACAGTTTCAAACTTCTCATTTTAAATAATAACTGATTAAAAGTAGGTCAGCCCCCACTCTAGGGGTGATTACGAGATGTGGGTGGAATGACGCCACCATTTATTATGTAGAGTGGTGAGGATTTGGACTGATATGGGGGTTTGTTTCTCAGCAGCACTTCCTTATCTTAATGTTATTCGACAGCTGACCATTCAAAAGCAAATGTCAGTCTCTGGCATGATGTGTATGCATACACGCAGGCACACACACACACACACACACGCACAGACGGGTGGAGGGCTGCAGTGTTAGTGATTTCCAGCTGATACGCAAACACAAAAGACCTCTTGTCTCTGGCATTCAACAAACTCTCCTCATTCCTCCCTGGAGCCGGGTTCCTCTGCATCGACCCCTGCAAAGTCTCCATCCTTTACTTCCTCTCATGTCTATATTTCTCCTCTAGTCGCCTCAGCGAGTTGCATTATGTTTGGAATTCTAAAGGCCAGATTCACACCAGCTTTTTTGGGAATTTCCCCAAAGCCAAAACCCCCCCCGTCAGATGATGTGAGTGAACATTCCTGGAGCACTTCTCTACTGCTTTATCTTTTTACTCCTCCATAAAGACTTCCCTACCCTAGCGAAAAGCATTGACATGTTTGAAATAAATAGTGAACTTAAAAATCACATGTGAACAAAATGCGGGATTAAATACCGCGAAACCCCAAAAGAGTAAGGAGATTAAAAAGTAAGAATACTTTTAAGTAGAGCCTGGTTTTTATTTCTCTTGATGAAATGTGACAAATACATGTGTGATTAATAATAAGCATCAAGGGAACTGCAAAACACTCCGATCACACCTCCTGCGGGACTCTAAATATTGGGACTATGTTTTGTTTGACAGGAGAATCAGTGAAGTGTGGAGAGTTATTTATGATTTGATATTTAGATAATGGGATGTTTTCTTGAAAACAAGCCCCAGTAGTATATCAAACGGCTCAATTGCGCATGAAAATCAATTTGTTTAAACTTGAAGCACAATTACAAGATTGGCTTGAAGGGGCAAGATTAGGGTGAAAACTTGGCATGTAGATGACAGAAAATATTTTACCTTAAATTCAAAAATTATTCTTTGTTGCGATGACATTGCAATCTGTACAAATTTTCCCGAACGCGGTTAAAGATAGGAGAATGAAAGTCGTCATCACAGCCCGAACCCAACAGGAAGTTGGCCGTTTGTGACTGAGTACGGTATTTTTATTTCCCGATTTACCGGTGATGTACTTTGAAAGACTCAACCGATTTCCTGAGTTTTGAAATCAGAAACCCCTTTTGCTCATTTTGCTCATCACAAGTTTCCTCATAACTTGGAAGTTGTTTCAATGTTTCGCCATGAAACAGGAAGTTGTTATAAATCCACTGTCCGCGGCCCATTATGGCCCAAATTTGACACCTGGAGACATTTGCGTGGATGCTGATCTACAGCATCTGTAATTATATACAGCATACACACACACACACACACACACACACACACACACACACACACACACACACACACACACACAAGGTGCAGTTGGCCCAGTATAGTTCTAATATCACAAGCTGTGAAGCCCCTCTAACAGTTGTTAAGGAATAAACAGAAAGCTTTATTACAACCTTGAAAGTGACACATCTTGGCTGATGAAGTCATTATTCCGTGATCGCATTTTTTTTTTTTTTCCCCCGTTGTTTGCCTTTGTGGAAAAAGAGTCACTGCAGATCAGCCTTGGCCACTGGATGAACTTTGTGATTCCTTGAAATGTTTTGTTCATGTGTAGGATCACTTCTTGACCAACGCTGTCTCCTTGGTTCAGCTTTTTAATCTCATTTTATTTATAGCTGGTCCCTTCAAGTGAGCTGACCACAGTCTGCCTCCAATGTCAACTAGATGGAATAGTTGGCATAAACATAACCGTAAGATAATAGAACAAGCGTAGATTTCCAGTGAGGTTATCACACTATTATCAAACATCTCAAACTTTCTGTATGTTTGATAAATGGGCTCATTTTGACAGTCTAAACAACAAGTTTTTGAGGTTCACCCCTTTGCCACACTGCAGTTTGGACCAAACTGAATTTCAGCGTTTGTTTTTACGAACCAGATGCAGGAGATTGGTAGCGTCGTCAGATCAGAGGAGATTCCAGACTTACAGTGTTTGTATTGCATTTGACTTTATCTTTTTACATTTGCCAGAGTCCACTACGTCACAAATACACAAAGCAATAAATGTGTATCCAGAAACCATCTAACGTACATGATACATCCCGCTAATTACAAAATCACACAACTGTATTGTGATATTTTGTAGTCTTTAGGGTTAGGAATAATAATATATATTACTTTTGCATGATTAAATTCAAGATATACATGCAGTATCTTAATATCTATAAACTGTGGTAACTCATTAAAGAAAAGGGTTACATGTTTGTGATATTACTTTACAGCTTTACACCGACACGTCCAGTAAGAATCGTTTCTGCACCGTTGACCTATTAAAGGTTGTGTTTTGTTCAAAGTCTCATTCGTGTGATAACTGTGTGCGTCTTGTGTTGGTGCCATTTGAAAATTCTTATCGAAGCCATTCAAGCGATTACGATCAGAGATCAGAGGATGCCATTCATTGTTCATTTATTTGCTGAGGCACGCATCTAAGATGGTTTAGTTTTTGCACCGATTACGACGACCACATGATAAGACACATGTCGTGAGAGATTGCAGAACATATTAAAAAGAACAGCGCAAAAATTTCACCGCAGCGATTTGAAATCATTCCTCCACATTTTGAATAATTTCAGTAAATATCTTTGATTTCTCCATCAGGAACTTGACTGAGGATGAACCCTTAAAACCCCTCCTTCCCCTGAAAAAAACTGAAATTTCTCATCTGAAATGAAACAAAGCAGTGAGAGTCCAAAAAAAGACTGAGGCTGTAAAACAACCACACCTACTGGCCTACTTTCATGCCGTTTGTGTCCTTAGGAGGAGAAAGTATGTTGTGAGAGAGATTAAGGGTGACAGAAAGAGGAATTGGGAGACATTTAGAAGTGATAGTGAGGGAGGAGAAAGAATAGATGCATCAGTCGGCTGCGTCAAAACTGCATTCTTGAGTGAATAATTGTAAATGTCTTAGGGAAACCGACAAGAAAAAAAAAAAAAAACAGAAAAGAAACAAGTAAACCTACACGGAAGGCAAATACACACTCAGAGTGACAACAGACTCAATATTGCAGCCTTATCCTGTTTTTGTTCTCGGCTACGAAAGCATGAGACCAAAATCTGTAGAAGAAAAGTGAACCAATAAACCACAGACTCATTAATGCGACTGGCGAGGGGTGATTTCAATCTGGGTTTTTTTTTTCCCCCTCATGTGTGAAGTCAACTGCTTCCTCCGTCGTACACACCAGTCGTCTGGCAGGAAACTGCTGCATCGCAGATGTCGGCTATCAGAAGCTGGCATCGCATGGGCCACTGGTGCGTTACCTGTCAGCAAAGTAGTTTTTTTTTTTGCTGCTTTGCAATGACTGGTTGCAGAAAGTTACTTGCAACTTATAGAATATGATATGGAATTAAATATGTGGATCCTTGGAACTTTTTCTGTGAATCAATGTATGTTTGACACCACGATGCAATAAACATTCCTTTCCATTATAAAGTATGACAGAAAACGTTTCTGTCATTCACGTGCACTATTTCTTTAGAACATGATTTCAGTGATCCGGATCTTTGTGTGTCATTACTGGTGCATTATGGTGCACCAGGTTTTATAATATGCAAAACAATGATTGACTATTTAAAACTCAACTTAACTTGTTGAGTAGGTTTTAATAAACTATAAATTAATCAACAATTATTGATTGTATTGACAAGACTTTCTTTGACTTTTTTTCTCTTTTCTGTTCTCTTTTGTTCGGTAGGTTGGTCAGTGGGAGGGAATAGTCACACCACACCTGAGACTCAAACGTCTTTGGGAATTACCCCGTTAGTTATCAATTACTGCTCCGGTTCACGATGAGACTAAAAAAAAACTTTAAAAAAATTCCTGGTGCCAGATAGAATGACTGATGCCTGAAACTGAACTACTTCATTTCACACAGGAAGGACAAAAAAAAACTTTGTCTCCAAATCTCAATACAAATTTGGCCATAAACAAAGGAAATGGCTCGGCTTCAGACTCCAAACACAAACACTTAGAAATCCTCTCGTCCATTAGCACACACACACACACACACACACACACACACACACACACACACACACGCACATATATACACATATAGAATGCAAAGAGTAGCCTTATTAAGACCAGATTAGAGATGATCAGAGTTAGTCGCCGCTCCTCCAACAACTACACACTATCGACACGTAGTCAAACACACCGACGTTTCAAGCCTGGGCCTGTCGGGGTCGAGCAGCGTATTAAAGTATTGGGTTGCAGCTACTGGTAATCTGCAGGAGAAATGCTCCTTCGTGTGCATACTTGTCCTTGTTTCAGTTTTTTCCTGACTTTCCTTCTCTTTCAGTCCTGCTCCTGTTAATTTTCTCGATACTTGTCCACTCTGACTCCTCTCTGTGTTTCCCCAACCGCCTTTTATCCGCATTCCTCTTCTCTTGTTTCCCATAATTGTCCATCATCTTTCACTCTCCGCTTTCCTCTTTTTTTTTTCCGCACTGACTTTAGATTTTTTTTTTTTTTTGGTACTGTGCTTTCCTTTGCTCTGTGTTTTTAGAAGAAACCAACTTGTGTAAGTTTGACCTGATGGATGAACCTGAAATAAAAGGAGTAGCTTAGCTGGAAATCGTGATCATCTGATTTAGATCTTTTAATAGTTAAATCTTTTCTTGCAGATCAGATAGTCAGGTGGTACAACCCGTTTTATTCGTCATCCTGTGATACTGAAAATAGTCCACTGACCTCTGGCTCAACTTGAGTCACTCTAAAACTGTCAGTTTCCTATTAAATGTAACCGTTACGGCTCCAAAAGGTGTATCCAACTTATTTTTTGGGCAATAAGATTTGCAGAAATGACAGCTGCTGATTTTATTACCACGGGAACAATTGTAATAACTTTTTCCTTTTTCTCCCACTGTCATGTCATTATTGCATTTCTTTAACAATTAATGCTCAAATACCTGAAAAACAACTTTCCCATCAGCCTCAGTTGTGCTTGTAGTGCAAAAAATCTCAACATACGCACTTGCAGATAGTGAAGAAGGAGGCTTGACGTCATTCTTGTGGCATCATCATTTGAAGCACGATAGCATATTGCTATAAAGCTTGTTAATGCCTTGTTAAGAGATTTTTATTTGCAAACTGAGTGTATATAATTTGAAATTAAGTGGGAAATTACAAGATCAAACACAATAAGTTTAGCAGAGGAAATAGGGACCATTGAGTTGCATTGTGGGAGGTACAGAATCCAGAATTAGACTAAAACTGCAATAATAATAATAGTTTCACGCTTTAAAATATCCCAGCTTTGCTTTTAGGAAAGGAAAACACCTGCTGTGATATCACAGGTTTGGGCTGGAGCTCCAACTGTAAAAAGAGGCAGGGGGGGGGAGGATCAGCCCTGCCGAAAAGGAATTTTTAATGATTTACTCTATCGCTCGGTCTTCTCTGGCTTGCGCCATAACCTTTAATTCACATGCCTCTATACGCCACTAATTTATGCTGGCCAGAAAAACCTCTTTTGCCTGAAAGAGGAGACGTTGTGGTTTCTTTGGCATTGTTACTGCAGCTGGAAAGGTTTTCAGGCGCGTATCATTACAGACCGCCCTAAAACCAATACAAACACACACACTTCACTCGCAGTGGCCTGGTGTCGGCGAACGGGTACGCAAACGCAGAAGGTCACGCCTGTGTTGAACTTGAACGTCGATGCTTGTCACATTATAAGCTACAGGCTGACTTACTGGAAACAAAAGCGGCCCATTTTATAGGGAGTTTAGAGTTTCATGGTAAACCAACACGTGACAACCATTAAAATGCACTTTAGACTCAAAGCCTACAAGCATAAAGTTGACTTACTTCCTGGTGGAAGAGAGCCCGCTCACAAATCTGTTCCCCACGAGGCAAAGAGGTTGTGATAAATTCAACATCGGGCCTTCATGCTTGATAACGACAGAGACGTCAATCAAACTGCAAACAGGAAGGGTCGGCACCAAGTTACGAACATCCGACCTACGAGCATTCATAGATATGAACAACTGCTAACTGATGTTTAATAAATTAAGGATTAATGAATAAATTAATAAATTGCCGTACAGGGTATAGTGGGCCCTAGTTACTCTCGGTTAATACATTCCAGGAACCACACGCGAATAACAAATTCCGCGATATAGCCACGAACAATTTATTATATTACTTACGGTATTTTAAAAGGCATAACATTGAATTTAAGCGTTACAGATCATGAACTTTGTGCGAATTTGTGAATTCAACGGTACAAAAACTTCCTGTATTCCAATGTAAAGCTGCGTGTGAAATGTCACCTTTTTTTGCCACCGTTGCAAGGTTTGAAAATGTGCCCTCTGGAGAGGGAACAGGAGCATTCTGGGGATGTTTTACTTTCACTTATCATGTTTGTTGCAAAGACATACATATTTCAGAGCAGGTAAAACAGCTTGGAGTCAATCCATGCCATCACAGGTCATCTCTGTGCCTTTCAGCCATGCGTGGCGTGCTGTCCTGTTGATGACCTCGTCTGACTTTGGTTCCCGTCTCTCCTAAATGAGAGACACTTCATCAGGTTTTAGGAGAATCTTTAAATTAACGGATGTGATTAAAGGGAATCAAAATAAATTGCAAAAACTCCATTTAGAAGCACTGGAGGAACATGAAGATATAATATTCTAAAATATTCTAGCAGTGTCAGTTGTTGTGTAACTTTCGGAGAGGCTCTGTAAAGAACATGAAGGGTTCCGGCTACACAGGGTTAGACTGTGACCAGACTGGAAAAAGAAAAAATCCATTTCCTTTGTTGCAGCCAACTGCTACACAATTCTAACTGCAGTGGGGAAAGAAGTCCTAATGGCCCCCGGGCAACAAAAATCCACCTATCCAAAAAGCATGGAGTCGGGAGGTTTGGTATCCACTTAACTGAGAGACAGGAAAAATATTCAGATGTGCCCAGCCTCACTTTACTGTCGATCGGAGTGGGAACCAGTTGGTGAATATTGCTACCAGTAGTCACTATTTAGGTTGCGATTGCTGATGAAAAGATAAGTTGTATTTCCACCGTTCATACAGTTAAGCAAATAACTAGATCTGATGTCTAAAATTAGATAAATTACAGGCTACTCTTGATAGTAATTCTGATTGATTTGTGCTGTTGTCGTTATAAAAATGCTACAAGCTAAAGCCTTAATTACTAAGGATTATCTCCTGATGTTAACTGTAATTAGTCTGTCATTTAAAGGGAGGAATAATGACTTCAAGCTGCAATCATGTCAGCCGGGCTAGAAAATTAAAAGTCCCGGGAGGTCCTGGTTCACTTATCCAACTGAACGCACCGGTAGAGGAGAGAGTTTCTGAGTAGTTCTCCCATCATGAGAGGGCGCTTATGATTTAATGGGAATTATTTTGTTTATTCTTAGCTTGCTTTCCATTAGCGTAGCATTTTGGCGGGATCTTTAGAGTTCATTTCTCAGAAGTTGAAACGGGAAGTTTCAGGCGAACAGATCACAGAAGTTTTTAATTGAAACTTTCTTCTTGAGTTTCCAAAAGGAGTGGCAAAAATCTTCCTCTCCTATATCGCTGATTGCCGTGTTTCACGACTACGGCAAGCACAGAGGAACAACTCTTGTGGCTTAGAAGAATAAGCAATACTCAAACACTTCTAGCCTTAGATTACAGTCTCGCGTCTCAGACGAGAAACAGACGTTAAGCGTTCATCTATGGTGTCAAGATAGACATATTGAACACTGTTTTCATTATAGAACACAAGCCAGAGCCAAACCTTTCTCGCTTTGTTGTTAAAAGCAGAAAATGGACTGACCTGTGACTAAAAACCGTGATACAAGCCGAAGCATGAGTTGTCAAATATCACATCGTGACATTTTTAGCAGATCCCAGATGACGCCGGGAAAACGGCAAAGATCCACCCACGGTGGTGGTTCAGTCAGAATGTTAACATATAGATAAACAGTTGTCAATTTACCTCGCATTTCAGGCACAATTTCACAATTTGCAACACCTTTCACTGTAAATCTCTTTATACCTAACCACATGGCATTTGTTCTCAATATGATCCAGATGCAAACGAGGATGAGTCTGAAAACCCTTTGAGCGGTCCATAACTCTACACGACCGTGACGTTTTCACCTTGAAACATAAAGCTTCCATTGCTGCAAACATAAATCACACATTCAGCATAAACTGCTGACTTCACTCTTTAGCCATGCAGCATTTTCTCATGTGAGCTTTTAAAGAAAGCAGACATGCTGAACTCTCGCTCTGAAATCATGCTTCTCTGGATTGACCATGACTGAAAGCTCACAGTAGTTTGAAGAGTTTGAGAAATAACCCTAAATTTTCTTTTTCTTTTTACTTTTGTTGTTCAATTGCAGCCACATGCAGGGCAGAAAATCTGTTGGCAATTTTCTGTCTTTCTGTAACTTTTGTGCGGCTGTAGATAATTTTCTGCTTTCTGGACTTGTGGAACACGAGGCAAAGACAGATACGCTTGCCGACACCGCTGAGCCACACTGGGTTCCCCCTTTGAGTATATAGGTTATACACAAATGGGGATATGCTTGACATTCACGCCAATCCCTCAAATACACGCTGCACACCAAATCCCAGAGCAATCATCTCCGATTTGCAGGTTGGGTTGAGTGTTTGGTGCCGGAGAAACAGGCCTGCTGCCAAGAATAACACGGTGTTATTAAAAAACAGAAGTGAAATTAATGTTATTCAGGATTTTGAGGCATTTATGATTTAGTTTTGAAGGCTGATGAAAGTAAAAGCATGGAAGACACACAGTATTGCACCTTTAAAGCACACGTGTCAAACTCTAGGCCCGGGGGGCCAAATGTGGCCCACCACATTATTTTATGTGGCCCGCAAGTAAATAAAGGGTAAGAGAAGAGATTTTGAACAAAGTAAATGTCCTAACTTGTGTTTGATGTTATTTTTCTTTATTCTCTTGGATAGTTTGATCCTTCATTGATGGAGTTACCTGACAAATTAAAAAGACTTATTTTATAACAGAAACATACAAACATATTTTTTTCTGTGCAACTGTAATGTTTGTTACTTGAATAAGTAATAAATTCAGAGTTATTTAACATTACAGAGTAGTTAGATTTATTTTACATTACATTGACTTACATTAAGTGACATTTTTAAGTTACATCTGGCTCCTTTGAGGACAGCCGTTATGCTGATGTGGCCCTCAGTGAAAATTAGTTTGACACCCCTGCCTTAAAGCAACAGTCCTATGATAGTTTGATAATGTGTCTCCTTCACAATGAAAAGCTGCTCCTAATCTATGAGATCTCAATGATATCAATATTAGTTTGATAGATAATTGTTTGGTTTTCCTGAGGAGATACATCAAATTTGATACACCAACCTGATTCAGAACAGTTTTAGCTACATGCTGATCTTCCAAACGATATAAATATTGTAGATCATCATATCCGAAACATTCCCAGATGAGATTTTCAAGTTTTTCATTTTTAAATCGAAGCATTCTTGGTATTTAATAATTTGGAAGCAAAAATCTCGTAACAGTTTTTATCCCACAAGTTTGAAGAGTTGTGGTTCCAGATGATCTGGCTCACCACCAATGTAGAATAATCGGGGTCATACCCCATCTTCCCCCCCCCCCCCAAAAAAAAAGTTCAATCGGAACCTAACTTTGTGGCTAATCCCTCTAATGGACAGCTAAGCAAACAAACCAACGCCGGCAAAAGCATTACCTCCTTGGTGGAGGTAAAAAGGGGCAGCCGAGGCTTAATTTATGAAGTGGGAAAGACATAAACAAGGGCCCCGCAGTGGGTACGGAAAGCATTAGCAAGTGTGCGAATACAAAATCAGTGTGTGAATGACAAAGTGCATCTGTGTGTGTGTGTGTGTGTGTGTGTGTGTGTGTGAGCACACATTTGTATGTCCAAGGCCTGGATGTGTCTACATCTGCCGCAGATGAAACAGAGGCTGCTCGCTGGGATGACATAGAGGAGCAGGAGAAATGAAAGAAACAGGAAATAGAGAAGATGTGTCCCACTTGGAAAGAAAACGAGGAGTTTGTATTTTATGACCGTGATGATGGAAGTAGGGTTTAGGATGAAGAGCAGGACTTGGTTTGTTGTCTAACTGCAAACGAAATTCTAACATAGTTTAGAGTGATATGGCGATTTCACAAAGAGAGGCTCAATAAATCCTCCAGCATGATGATGCCATGCTGAACTGCAAGCTGCTCCAAAGTTACAACAGTTGTGTTGTAGAAGCGCTTTGAAATAATTCCCTTGTGTGATCATTTCTTTCTGAACTCAGCGCAGACTAGAATGAATGAGCAAATCGTGCGAAATGTGTAAACAGAACCATCCATTCACAAAGGAGTGGAGAAACAGAAAACACAAAATACAAATGTAGTTTGACAGATGAACATTTTCCCTTTTTCTTCCTCAGGTGACAGAAAACATTATCTCCAAACAAACATTCATAGGTGAGTATCACACACACACACACACACACACACACACACACCGTAATGCAACGTCAAAGCGGATATTTTTGCATCTCTTCTTCAGAGGCCAGAACCATGCCTCGCGCTTTTAACAACTCGGGGTCAAAGTTCGTGACCTCGGTGACCCAGAGGCCATCAGCCCACTTGACCCTCAGAGATACCAACTCTCAAGGTGAGGCATCCGAGTGTGTTTGGGTAGGCTGCTCTCAAGGAGAAACTGAATATATATCTTCAGTTAACTTTTGTGTGTCGGTGGTTATTATTAATGTCGAGATGAAGGGAAGATGCAGTAAAAAAAATGCATTTACACGTTTTAGCGTTTAAACTATGAATCAGAATCCAGCGAAGAGGAACTATAAACAGGATTTGCTTCTTGATGAAGCAATTCAGAGGGAAAAAACAATCGGTCACCGACAGCATGTTAATTTGTGGTTTACAAATTCCATTTTAGTCAGGATGAGACTAAGTGGTGCAAAATGGTTTCCAGAAATGTCATAAATTTGAGAAGAACTCATGAGCAACTGAAATTACTTTAATAAAAGGAAAGTCTCAAAAAGGTGATTCATGAAAACACATTGCAATCTGGATCTTATCAGCCGGCGGCAGGGGAAAAACATCTTCAGATATTCTTTAAATTGTCTCAGTGGTTGTTTTTTATCGGTGCATGTAACACTTCATAAAAACTCAATATAGTCTCGGATGACTCAATTGAATCCCTTAATCTTCCATTGTTAAGTGTGGGAGCAAGATGCTTCAGAGAATTTTCATTTAATCTAATGTAAAGATGAAGGCTAAGGAGCATGATAATAATATGTTAATTAATTATTCAGGATTATGCTTCATTTTAAGATTGCCATAGGAAAAAAAAAATTATAATAATAACGGCTGCATGTGTGCCATTAAATGTGGAATTTAAAGTTGGGTTGTGTTCTTAATGTGTGTGTGTGTTTTATCCAAATCGTATTGTTCCATCTGAGGCTAGCGTGCAAGCTGGAGGGTGTCGACAATCTGGCAAAGGCTGCCTGATGTTATTTCCACAGTCAACAAATGGCATGCGGAGCGTTACCAAAAGCATTTTAAGCCCTTAAAATTAGAAATACCTGCTATGCATAAAGTGCAGAAGTAACACTAATGAAAGCACGAAAAGAATCCACAGTGATCTCACACAGCAACCACAGGCAATATGCAAGCACATTTAAGTGTGGACAGGAAACCACACATGTATCCACAGGAAGAGACGCTTTAAGGAAAGTCCATGACTCATGACTGCTTAGATCTCAATGCTTTTTCCATCTGCCTTGCCCATCATTTACATGCATGGATTATTTCCCAATCAGTTCCTGATCAAAAGGTTTGGGAGTGTCCAGCTTCCCAAAAACACCACGATCCTTGAAGTTGATAAAACATTTCCATGGACTCTTCTCGCCAACAGGGTTCCCCATCCCCACGGCGGGTCTCCACCAATCCTGCCGCCACGTAGTCCGCTCGTGGGCCAACCAGAGCTTTGGAGCTCACCTGCACAACATGACCCTGACCAATGGGAAGCTGCGAGTACCACAAGATGGACGGTACTACCTATACTCACAGGTGATCTATCGGCACTTTAAGTACAATTTAAGTATTTTCTGAATTATAAGGCGCACCTTCAATGAATGGCCTATTTTAAATCTTTTTCCATATATAAGGCACACTGGATTATAAATTGCACTGTTGGTTTTTGAGAAAATTAAAAGCTTTTTACGTGCGCCTAAAAGTGCGGAAAATACTGTAATAATAAATTCTGGGAAAAACTCAAACTAATTTGCTTTGCTTGGAACACTTGGTGCTTATTGCGATCCCCTCTTGCCCCCACCCCCCCGCAGGTGTATTTTCGTTATCCATCCCCAGCAGCCAACGACGGAGACCAGCGCAGCGTCAGCCACCAGCTGGTGCAGTGCGTCTACAAGAAAACGTCTTACCCCAGCCCCATTCAGGTAAAATATCTCACTTCGCTCGGAAAATTCTTGTGGTGTTTGGTTGAAATGCGTTTGTTTTACCTGAATTTTGACTTCTGTGCAGCTCCTGAAGGGGGTGGGAACAAAATGCTGGGCTCCAGACGCCGAGTACGCCCTTCACTCTGTCTACCAGGGAGGGCTGTTTGAGCTGAGGGCCGGCGATGAACTCTTTGTCTCCGTCTCTTCCCCAACTATGGTCAACGCAGATGATTCCTCCAGCTACTTTGGCGCTTTCCGCTTAGACCTCTGAAAGGAAAGGGAAGGAAGAAAAATATGGAGCCGTGGATGGATAAATGATGGGCTGGAGATTGCAGAATATCTGTTGATTGGATGAAGGGCCATTTAAGACAGAGCTGTGGGAAGGCCTGGTTCTTGGATCCGTTTGCTTGGACGTATACACTGAAGGATTGGAAGGGCTGGAGTTCGAAGGCTTTGCTTTGAGTGAATGCAGCAAGAGATGGAAATGAAAAAGAAAGATGGGATTTGCCTTCCTTGTTTTCCATTAAGAGAAATCACACCACTGAGAGCAAAAATATATAAGGATACAAGTGCAATTACGCAAAAATAAATGTGTGGATACTGGTTTGCTGTTGATTCTTTGGGAATTAAATTTTGGAATGTCAAAAAGAGAAACCAAACCTCAGAATAACTTTAAAGACTAAAAGGTCTTCCTGTCAGATGAGAATTCCCCCCCCCCACCCCCCACCCCTTGAAAATTTGGCCACAGTGTTGTCATAACATCCCCAAATAAATGAATCTCAGCGAATCGCCCGCGTCATCAACTTTCTGGGAAATAATCGGATCCTCTTTTTTCGGGGGGCGGGGGGGGGGATGATTCCGGAGCAACGAATGCACACACAATTAAAACTCAATCATCTGCATCTAAGATGTGAGGACAGAACACTGAAAAGAAAAAAAGATCAAACCAAAGCCAATGGAATATAACTTTTTTTTTTTAAAGTGTGCCATGAGAGAACTGTACATATGAATGGCTGAAAAAAAGATTTAGACACTAAACTGTGAGGACTTTTAAGTGTAATTCCTATTTTTTCTACCTTGACTGGACTTCTAACCACTTGGACTTCACTGAAGACTATGCATCTACAACGGTGGATTGTACACAAAGACGTTGTTTCGAGGAGGTTATAAAGATGGCCTCTTTGTACTATAAAGTAATGAGACTTGAGAAGTGCCTTGTAAACAAACGAGGAAGGAAAACAAGAAGCAGGGAGGGGTCGAAATCTCGTAAATGCCATTAAGAATGAGCCCCACCTCAGATTATGAAGGGAAAGGAGAGAGCATGAGGATGAGGTGGTATGCAGGCTTACCGGTCTGTTGTTGATTCGTCGTCACGATCACTTTCCTTCATCATTACCTTCCTCATCCCTAACCCCTGTTTATGTAAAAAAAAATCTTGCTTTTCTCGTCTACCCTGTGGGGCTACATTGTTTTTTTTCCTTTTAAGGATCAATTATGTATCCAAAGAGGAAACAACAGACAGATTCACATGCAAAAAAAAAAAAAAAAAAAAAAAGGCCGGTCACGCAGAAAGTGCATGGTTTAGGAGATTTTCAGATTAAAGAAGGCCTTGGGGAGTATAAGTCTAGCAAAACAATTCTGAGGAACTAAAGTAGTAAAGGGCCGCTGAAGACATGCTATCCTGCAGGTGGTTGGTAGAAGTTATTTCTTCACCACATAAAGGAGCAGAATGACATGTTTCATGATGTTTGTCCACGTTTTGTTCATTTACAAAGCTGCCGTTAACTAACATTTTACACAGACTTGGAAAAATTCAACTAGTGGATGTACACTCATATCTGGACCAATCACTCCAAACCTGCTATATGTCTTTTGTGGTTTTCTTTTTTTTTTTTTCCTGGGAGAGCTCCCACTTTGAAGTGAAAGCATTGTTTCTCAAACATTCTCAGAACTACAATAATTTCCATTGAAAAAGAGGGATTCTTAGAATTATAAAAGGGTTCCTTTAATTAGAAAATGACTTTGGTTACACCAGACAATCTTTTGCATAGTAGCAAAGCAATGCTTTAACACTGAAATAATCTTTAAAACACATAAATGTGTGAAACCACTCATACGTCTTGCACAAATGGTATCCAAGTTCAAATCCAGAAAATATTTTTTTTTTGGGGGGGGGGTTTCCTGCAAATGAGTAAAACCAGCTGATTTGGTGGTTTTACTTGCCAAAAAAAAAATTCTCATTAATATTCTCTGGAGAATTGATGAGAATCAAAATTGACAAATAATAATAAAAGAAAATGGGCTGAATTTATAGCTTGCTTTTAGCAAGGAACTACCATCAACTAGAAGAACATTTGTTCACTTTCTGATAAGATTATGTCACCTAGAAACACTGATATACATACAAAAACATATGGAAACATTTTCTGCACATTTTCTGTATGTTTACCAAATTTGGAAGGTGAATTTTTCAGAAAGGACAGACCACATTTAGTAAAAAAGCCAGGTCGAAAGAAGTAAAGAATATTCCATTATAAACCATTAGAGGACAAGAAAACCCTCCAACCCCTACATGTTTCTCTATTTCTGGCATTAGATTTCTGTGGTTCTCAAATACCTGTGTATGTGTTTCTAACCAAGGTGATACTATGCACACGTCATGCTTTTTCTTTTGCTGTGAAAGTGCATTAAATTGAAATTTCTTTTTTTTTTTTTTTTTTTTTTTTTTTTGCTTGATTGCTTTTTTTTTAGCAACCTTTTCTCCAGGTGGTTTGCACCTGGAACCGTCCATCGCGTCACACGGGACAAATTTGTGCTCCTTCCGTGAGCACTGAGCTCAAGTACGTTTAATATCCGGTCTCGATAATCCTAAGGTTTTTTTTCTTTCATGCATTCAAATGGAAATAAACTGCAAATTGAAACAGCTCCCAATCGTGATGATAATGTAACATATACAGTCATAGCTACATACTGTAAACCACTGGGCCCTGCTGGGAAGACTTTGCATTGAATGTTTCATGTATGTTTGTACTGGACAGTTTTGTAGCTGTGAACATGTGGAGCACATTGTTGCTTAGAAAATAAACAAATATTTGAACGGTCTCTGTGTGCGGTGAGATTTACAATGTGGTAATATGGTGTCATGAGAGAAGAGAACATCCTTCATCCGCTGCGCTCGAAACCCCTCGAGGACTAAATCCTAAACATAAAGATCATTAACACCATCATGCACACATTTTCTTTTCAGGAAGGAACATAAACATCTTGACTTTTGAACACCTGATCAGTATCAACTGGATTTATGGTCTTAGACAATGCACAAATCCAGCTAGAACTCCATTGGAATAATTTTCTTGTATTAAAACAAACACGGATTGCTGAGAAAGTAAGTTCAGCTCAG
Source organism: Antennarius maculatus (assembly GCA_013358685.1). Lineage (NCBI taxonomy): Eukaryota > Metazoa > Chordata > Actinopteri > Lophiiformes > Antennariidae > Antennarius > Antennarius maculatus. The sequence goes on from CM023628.1 coordinate 3,691,539, forward strand.
GTGATTCTTCTATTCCAGTTATTCCACATCACTTCTGCTGACCATTCTTTTCTCTCCTGCAATGAATGAATCTGAGGACTTGGAACATGTATATAAAAAATACATTTCCAAGCTTCATGTTTTTACTAATCAGTAGGCCACTGGGACGCCAAAAGAAAATGTATGAAACCAAATCAGTTAAACCGGAATTCCTTAACTGAAGTTCATAAAGGAACAGATCTCCAAAGTTAAAATCACAGCAGCTGGACAAACAGGCCTTCATAGTGTCATCTTATAAATAAGGGTTTAAGTGTGTTCACTCTTTGACACTGTTAATTGTTCAACAAGGATCTTCTTTCCACAAATGTACCTTTTGGACTGCATTCCCCCGTTATTCACAAAATTGTCTGACACTTTGTCTGACATCTACTCTCCATCAGACCTTGAGAGAGACGCAGCTGTTAATGTGGGACGATGTTAAATCCAAACCTCATGTAAACTAGTTTCTGGCTGTGTTCTGTTTTGAGCTCCAATCCAAGAACCATGTTGTGTTTACATTGGAAAATAATGTAGCTGGACATAATTAAATGTTCCCATGGGAAATATCACAACCGCCTTGTTAGTGTGGCAGACCAGCTGCCTGAAAACAACATGAAAATCCGCTTATTGTGATTAAAAAACACCAGCAACCAAGTTCAGTTAAAATGGGGTTTGTCTGCCAAGATAAAAACAACAGGCATCAAAATATAAATGTAGTGTTAAAGCAAATGCGCCGACTTCATCATATCTTTGATTCATCACTGAAGGTAAGGTCCCCCCCCCCGCTTCCAAACTCTCAACCCAGGAATGGGAATGGAAGGCAGTGACAGCACTGAGTAAGGACCAGAACATCCAGCAGACAAAGAAAGATGCACGGTAATCCTGAACACAACAGATTACCTCAGCGAAGTTATGTCTCTACTCAGCGACGGCAACACCCTGAAGCGCGACCCAACCAGCAGCTACAAGATACAGTATCTGAAAAATACTAGCTGGCCATGTTGATCAGTGGAATACTGATCAGCTATCAATGAAGCCTTTATTTTCCATTGTGTGTGCGTCTTCTGTAAAAAGAAAAACTAATCAGTCTCCTGCTAACATGACATCTTAAATGCCACCTTCAATTACAAAAATAGTTCACTATTGTTCCTACCTTATGGATCCACTTTCACCATTGGGTCGTTTTTATTTCAAGACTATAGTGACACTCTCACATACGTCACCAAGACCCAACTGTCCCCTTCAGTTTATCCAAAGTCACTCTACACTGCAGATAAACCCCTATGAAAACACATGTAAATCCAGGGGATCATGCATTATTCGTTGGATAATTACAGGAAAATGTCAAAAAACCATCTATTTTCACAATGCCCCAAAAAGTCCTGTATGATGTAGCACCAAAATATAACGGGGTCTAAGCTGGCCGAAAACCCCATTTCCTGCCAAGTTTCATAGACTTCTGTTCAGTAGTTCCTTTTTATCAGAGGTAAATATGTGGTTCCAGGTGCAACACAAGAGATACGTTCGACTTCCACATCAGGTCCAAGAAACATCTGTGGTTCATAATTTTTATGGTTGTTTAACAGTTAACGTGCATCTTTAAATCATCCCCAAGATGTTTCTTTTGATTAACATGATTGAACTTCAGTGATATCATCTTCTTGGCATTATGATGGATCAACACATCATCTCATCAGGACCAGATTACAGGCATTGTGTTCCCTCGACTAGGACGTGTCTGTTGCCAGTATTTGTCCAAGCATGTCACAATGAAAAACATTGATTGAAGCAGAACAATCACATTTGTGAAACGGAGCAATTGCATCCAAAGGCAGTAAATGCAAACCAGACTCTAACTCTCCAGAAATATTTTGTAATAAGCATAGGACAGGCAATTTGAGTTTGTGCACCTATTCCTGTGAGGACTCCTTGAAGTAAAATAAAACCAACACAAATAAACATTTGGAAGTGGGTAACTCCTCATTTTACAGGCCTAGAGTTATGATCTAATACAATAAAAATCTAACAACAGTTCCCACTCCAAACACTACAATATGCACATTAGGCAGTGGAGACTGAGTACTTGTACTTACATTTTGTGATCTAAATTTTCTCCAAAAACTCAGCACTGAAACAAAATGCCTTACTTTTGCTTTCCTCCAAAAAACTTAATTTTCTCACGCTATCCGGCTTGTAATACAGCGACTGTTGTTCAACACGCAAATGATGACTTTGCGCATGCCGTTGAACATAGTTCAAATTTTTGTCTTTGCTTGAAAACATTTGATACTGCTGGAGGAATGTACATGTGAGGTTGTCTTGTGTGTGTGTGTGTCAAAATATTACATCTTTGTGTTTACTTTGTGTTCAGATGAAGTCACCCAGTGATAAAGTTAAATAATTATGATTATTCGGAGAATTTGTTAGCACCATAGTGCTATAAAGACGATTGTGTATGCAATGATATACACTATCTATTCAGCCGAGTCACTGAAACACCAAAGGTGTTTTGGAATAAATTTGTCTGTTAAAATGTGTATCCAAAGCTGGTGCTCATCTTCAATCTAATTCTTGAGCCACATTTTATTTTCTAGGGAAACCCACTAATTTGTGATAATTTCAAGAGTCTGCAGACTAATCTTTACCCCATGTCTGTAATTTGTGAAATAAAAATTCCAGTTGCCCGACTGGTTAAGATTGATTTTGGGCAAACTTAGTTCTTGGTAGCAGTCATGGATTTGGAATTGTACAGTATTTTTATTTCATATGGATGCAAACGACAGAATGATGAAACTTTTTTTTTTTTAAATGCATACGACACACACAACATTTAAGCTAATTATTAAGATAAAGCTAAATGAATAAGAGTAAAAGATAACAAGGTGGATTATGCGGGGGGAAAAAAAGCCTTAAAGGCATTCCTGAGATATCAGGGGAAAAGGAATATGAAGGATGTCAAGTCGCAGTGACCCAAAGTCTAATCAGTTCATTATGCAGGCTTCATAATGACGGTCCATCAAGGTGGGGGGGCGGGGGGGGTGATTGGACCTGCCTGAGACACACAAATAGTAGCAACTCGTCAATCACAACACAAACCCTGCTGTATTGTCTGTTTAACGGATACTTTTTAAAATTAAGAAACTGAAGGAATAACAGAGAAGTCTTTTTTTTTTTCATGATCAATTACAACTTGTCTTTTCTTTTGAAATCAATGATGGTAGAAAAAACTACTATATGGATTTTCATGAAATGTGGTTGGACGCATAACAAGGAAGAAGACTTGGGAAAGCTTTTTGCATCGTCGTTTGCACACAGGATACTTGATAGATTACCATGGAAGTTTGGAAAGTTTGGAGATATCATCCAGATGTATCCAATCAAATTTATAATTGACCTCAATGTGATTCCAATTTCTAGCGACAGGTTCTCAAGTCTCCATGAAGAGGTTTCAACTAGAACAGGACTGTTGCTTTTAGGTGCGATGACATGATGTGGAAACTGAGCTGTTTTGGCCGAGGTTCCGACTGAGTGCTGCCGAGTGTGTGAATGTAAACTTTGACAGACAACCAAGCATCATCTTTTGGTCGCTAATATCATCCTTTTGCCAAAACCTTAACTGAATGCAAAGTCCATTTGGATCAGATTCTGAATTATGTCACTGGAAGATAAAACCAGCTGTGCTTCTATGGACAAACACATGGTCAGCAGTCTCAATAATAAGATCCTTGTGTTTCATTGTGTTCCATTGTTCTGCATGTGTGTGGGTGTGAACAGCATCTGTGAGTGCCTCGCTAATAATCTCCTCAGCAACCAACACTTGCACAAGCTGCAATTATGCTTTTGGCATTCAGAACAGAGCAGATGTGAACGAATCCACTGTTTAAAGCGAAGCCTTTAACACCTCTGACTCGTAGAGTCATTTGAACGTACTTTAGAAATCTTGGCGTTGAGAGATTCAAGTATTTCCACCCGGAGGGGGGCTGCGTCTTAGGAAATATTTTGAGGAACTTCACTAATGTCCGACACTGGCAAGCCACCTATGTTTGACTCAGATGTGGATTTCAGGATCTGAGATCCAGATGATGACTTTTGACCTACGTTGGAGGGACTGGAGGTTTTTAGCTGAAGCCAAGGATAACATCCTGAGCCTCCATTAAATATGACCTCATAAATTAATAGCATAAGGCAGTAGAAGACCACTGGAATTCCTAAATTGAGGCTCAACATGATATATTTCTTCTAGTGATCTATCCCAAAGAGAGTTGCTGTAATAATTTAGAAAACTGTAATCAGGATGGATGACGGCGGTAACGACAAGCGGTACGATGACATGAAGTTCAGACTAGCGATCGTCCCTCGTTGCCAACAAGTGCAACGATTTAAAATGTCAAAACAAAGTGCCAAGTTGATCTTTAAATACTTCAGAGAGTAGATCACTTAAGGTTTTGTGCTTATCTTTCACCAAAGTCAACTCCCTTTCTGCCCTTTGGTCCAGTTTCCAGGTTTGACTCTGTTCACTGACTCCTTGGTTGTTTCTTCTTGCCAATATTTACACTGAGCAGGCTGGCAACAGCTGAGCCACTAATTCACAATTTCCTTCTATAAACCGCTATAATTCATTCATCACGCCACTTAAATCTTTAAAATAAATAAGTCCCTTCTACCTCATGTGTTTTTCATGTTGCCATCACCCACAGGAGGGCAGCGATGAGTCAAACGTTTTGACATTAAAAAAAAACAACAACGATTTAAACTATTTTTTTGTTTCACTTTTATCGTCATTAATTGTGTCCATACACATTTTTTCATGCCTTGCTGGAATTACAGCTACCCTACCCACAACAAAATGAAAATAGAGAACAAACAGAAGTCTCCACCCATGTCTGTCTTTAATGTTGAGCGCAAATCGGAAAAGAATGACCACGAAAAACAATGGTCTGGAACTCAATGAATGCTGCAGGGTGCAAAGATAGATAATTCTCCATGGGATCGAAATGACTAATTTTTTAGAAATATATTACTTAACTGATAAACTTAACTGTAATTAATAAAAAAAGAATAAGACAAATATGTCCAAGCACAGCTTAGAAAAAGGCCAAATTTGATTTTCTTCCTGTGAATTTTTTTCTCTTAGATCCACACATGGTTTACAGTTCAGTGGCAGATGTTCAGCCCCTCACTCTGGTTACACCTGTTCCCTATCCATCAACTTCCACAAACCATCCAGGCAATGGAATTCTGGAGTTTTAAACAGCAAATGACTATTAATGAAGGAATGAGGCACATGTGATGAAACTGTCTGTATTATGGAGATTTTTCTGTCTCTAACATTTGGGGCTGCTAAAATAAAGATACCAGATTGGATTTATAAAGGGACAGTTATGCATGGTGCATTTAAGCTAAGAATCTTTTAGAGAAGACAATTTTAGGTTAAAAAAAAAACAAAAAAAACAAAAAACATGAAATATATATAAGAAATACAAAAACAGGCAATGATGGAGAATCGGAGAGAGAAAAATAGAGTTGCTGTACAACTCGTGCATCTTTACACCAGGTGGACAGCATACACAAAAAATGTGTTCCTTGACTTAAATGGAAAGAATGTCAAATTTCATTACCCTGCAGATGGGATAAGAATGTTTGTAATTCAACTGTGCATGATAGCATCTGACTCCGGGACTAATTAAAGTTTATCTGGAACAGGGAGAGCGTGTGTGGCGTAAACTGAATACATGTGATACATGACTTATGAATGGTGGGTGAGGACCAATCAGATCCTGTCAGGACTAACAAGATGATGAAAAATGACTTTATCAGTAAGAGCTCTGCAGGGAAATGTATTAAATGTAAAGGTACTGTATGAAGTGATACAAGCAAAGGTTTTCAAAGCAGAAGAATTTCATAGTACTATATATGATTTCATTTATTTTTGTCATATGTTTAATCAAAGATTTTAACATCCTATATTTGGTTTGTTAACTTCCTCTAGGAGGTTTGTTCTTATTTTACAATCTGGATCACCATAAAGGATCCAGATTAGAATTGTGAGCCTTGAAATGATTTTGTATAATTTTGACAGAGCATTATAAGTATAAAAATCTGGATTTGGATAATCTGAAGATCTTCTTGAGAAATTCTGCTAAATAGAATTGAGAAAAAAAAAAATTCTGGGACTTTATTTAAACCAACAACAAGAACAACACAGAGCTTGATGAAGCAGATCCCAGGTGACCTTTTTGATAAATGGTCACATTTTGGACTTTATCTAATTTTCTCTGACCCGCCGTGTTTTCATTGGAGTGTTAACAAAAGACCTCTCGACATTTTTAACCTGCCTCCCTCAATACAAAAAAAACCCCCACCCTTCCTGACACACACATGCACACACCACCCAGTCACCTACATGCTGAAGTAATCTCCATATCTGCATTCTCACATCCATCACAGAGCTGCCACACACCCTCCATATCAACAGTGTTGCCTTCTCTCCACGTCTCCTGTATTATTACCCAACACACACTCTGTTTTCCTAAGAGGCTGGCAGGAAATTAGTTTTATGAAGCTGCCAGACACACACACACACATGGAAAACCCAAAACATCCTGAAGAGACTATGTGGGGCCAGGCAAGAGCTGAACCTGACGTACACACATGCACATTTTTTTTTTTTTAGGAGAACAATACTACTGTTACAACCCCGATGCCCCAACTACCGGCCATTGGAAAGCGAATATCAGAAGCAGTGGGAGCGGTGCTGTCAGAGTACCTTACAGGGCAGTTAAACAATACAGTTATTCCTAAAGAACATTATTAGGTTTTGATAAGGTCTTTAGAGCTGCCCCTTCTTGGCACACAAAGAGTTTGTCGCAGGAAGTTGCAGGAAACAACCCGTGGAGAATGAGAAAATGAAAAGCGGTGTGGCTCTAGGTCAACGCTTTTTCACACACAGATGATGAGGTCGGTCCGTGACGCTCAAAGCTACAGCTACAGCTGTCACGAACGTTAAATATTAGCATACAAATATTTAATTGTCTGCTCCCGTTTTGAGTTGAATGGGTGTTTTAGAAAGGCGCCTTCGCCAAGGCCTCATTGAATCCGACGTATATAAATTCCAACAAGATATGCTCTTGTTGCTCTCAAACTGAACTGGAAGGAAATTTAAGAAACAATGAAGCCAATCCTTTTTTCCTGGGTCGTCTCCAGTTCCATTTTTTTTTTTTTTTGTCCCCACTTTTCCACCTGTTTTTCTGATCATCTCTAAAACATCCTGTCATCAATGTGAAAAAACAAAATTCCTTCTGTATCTGTAACTTTTGATCCACCGCGGGAATTAATGACCCCTTCTTTTCCACATGTCCGATAATCCTACGAAGGGATGTTTCCATGATGTCAATTTTGACCTTAAATTAGTAAACTTTCAATGCAAACATTTTTAAATGTTTGGAAAATGCCACCATGTAAACAGGCAAAAGGGAATTAAAATGATGACATCATAACGCCACTTCATACACGCCTGTTATGGATCCACCCTTATTGGTGTAACTAACCACAGTATAGACAGAACAACTAAATCTGTGTTCATGAACACTCACCTGATGTGGGTCTGCTGTTACATTACTGTGATCTTATTCTGTGGTGTTGGTTTTTATATGGTTACAGCGCCAACTACTGGTCTGGCATACATATGACAATGTTTTCAGATGCTTTTTTTTTTTTTTTTTTTACAATTTCATTGCTGTGTGATTGCAGATCTTTTTCAAAATGCAAAGAAATAAGATTCTGTTTTCAACAAGATGAACTAATATACAAATACATTTCGTTTACCAGCTTTGGACCTACGTCATGTGTCCAAATTCAACAGATCGGGGCAGGTGGTGGGTCTGTGACTTTGTCATATAATGGTTGATCATATGATTAACTTATTCAAACCAGACTGTGCTCACAGCCCTGCTGTTGCATTTGCCTTTGCCGTTAAATGATCCATCATGTTTCCATATACAGATGCTCATCGAAATCTTAAGTGCTTTGAGAGATAAACAGTCGCTGGTTCTGAAAAGATTTTTATTCTTCACTCAAGAAGAAGATGAAGAATAAGTGCAACCAGATGACATCATTAAAGAACACCAGTCAAACATCAAACGCTGGATAATGATGCATAAATGATGATGGAAATACGCCATTTCTGCTTCACCCAGCTGCTTGTGTACCGATGAATGGAAGCTATCAGGGTGTCATGAGAGTGATTGATTTAGTCACAGCTGATCTGAATGAATGAAAATGGTGGGAAGAAAAATATCTATTTTTGTTCAAAGAATGCTTTCGTGTCTGGAAAATCATCTGTGCAGAAACTGATTAATGTTTTCAGGGTCAAATAACTTGTTTGGATTCATCTTTAGAGTGGGGAGGATTACAGAAAGTAGACGTGAGGGAGAAGAGAAATAAGTGATACGGGATGAAGCTTCTCATCAATCAGAACATGGAGTCTTATTGCTGCTATGTCTATAACAAGAAATGCCAAATATTTATATCCTTATTTAAATTAAATGGCAAGCTTTACCTGACATTCTATAATTTACATCTATAAAAAATTACTTTTTCTCCACCATTTACCTTATATTAGTGTCCATAGGGAAATTTTCAAGGTGTGTTTTTAATGTATTTTGCAGTATTTTAGTAGTTGCATTTTCAATCTGTAGGAACTCACGCTATACATCTGGGTCTGTGCTGTGTATCAGCGTAAGCAAAAGCGTGACATGAAGTAATCAATATCTCTATGTTCCAAATGGACTGACATTTCTGTATGAATGTGACAAGCAGACAGTTATCTCATTATCCTGGTTGACAGAGCTTTATGGCATCATTCTGCTCATTGTCTTGGTTTTTATGAACTGTTCCGTCTTTCAGTGAAACCCATTTCCAGATGTACCTCGGGTAGATATTTTTGACAACAGAAAACAGCTCTACAAAAGCCGCCGTACGCATCTTCTCCAGCACCAAACAGCACACAGACTGCAACCAGTTGGTGAGCAGGGTTGAGTTTTTAGCAGCGGAAGAACCAGATATTTCCTGTTTGAGTGGGTGGAGTTCAAAATAAGGCCTGAAAGAAGGAATATAAAGTATATTGATATGGCGTCAAAGGCATAAAATATAAAAAGAACATGAGAAGTAATAAAAATATACAAAACCAATAAAAACAACTGAATTCAAAATTTTACCCTGACCTACATTCGTAATGGTCGCAGTAATGAATTCTATATTGTACTATCGAATATTTGGATTTTCATTTCATATTTGTAAGTCGACCACTGCTATAAGGTATACTGAAGCAGACAGACTCAGGACAACCTGCAATATTGTTTTGGGCCTTTAAAAGGTATAAAAGAAAAAATTTGACCTTGACCTAGTTTGTCAAGGTCAAGATTGTGATCTAATTTTCATCCCCTTGCCACCCTGAATATAACGCCTTTTGTTTCGTCTTTCTATCTTATCTGGTTCCTGAGATATGTGCAAAAAAAAATGTACAAAAGTTGAAACTTGACCTTGACCTGGTTTTCTCAAGGTCAAGGTCATCATCTCATTTTCATCCCTTTTGTTGCCCGAGTAATGTGCTTTTTCTTTCATCTTTCTATCTACAACGGTTGAGAAGATATTTGGTGAACGGATAGATGGACGGAAGAACAAACACTGACAATTACAATACGTCACCGCTTCGCAGGATGTAAAAATGTATTCTGGTTGTAGTGGTTATGTAATCTTTATAATGTTAGGACCAGCAAAGGCTCTTTCACACTTACAGACAGAAACAGCATCACACATCACCGTGCGAGACTTTAAACCTTTTTGGTAAAAGAGAAACTCTCTTGGACGGTTGGATTTGATGGAAAAGTCCTGTTCATGCAGAGATTTGGCGTCCGATCTGCCAGTGAACGGATGTGTCACACAAACTGTACAAATCAATGACAACTGTAATAATCATCTGTCAAAAATGTCGACCGGACCTCGGGTCGCTGAAACACATCTGCAGAGTGTTTGGAAAGGCTAAATGACGTGCACACTGGGGACATGTGGGGAGCGCATACAGTTTCTGGTCATGGCGTTACATATGAAAATAAACTCCGCTAGGGGTTATAGTAATGCTAATCCGAGTCAAAAATCTGAAAACTATCTAACAAACTGGAAACCGTAGACTTCTAGCTTCACTGGAATAAATCAAGTTTAATTAAAATTCTTGTCAATCCTGTACGAGACAATTGTTAAACGCTGGTAGGGATTCAAATTCATTGGATGTGGAAAATATACCAGTGCTGTTGCAAGGCATTCGGCACAGACCAGTTGTGCTTCAAATAATTCCAGAATACGTTCAACAGTTGCAGGGTTTGTAGTAAGATGACTAAAGAAGATACAGCTGGTAGTTTTAATGAGAAAAGTAGAAAATTATATGATATTAGTGGGAGAATAAAATAACTTTCACAGAAAGACGAGAGCAACCAAAATGGACCATTTCATCAAGATAGATTTAATTATAATTATGGGGTTTTGTGGTGCCAAAACCCATAAAACCCTTAAGGAACTCAATGAATAAGTTTGCTAGCTATACAGTCATTTCCTGCCACTTATCCAGGGACAGGTTCATGGTGTGTTTAGCCGGCTCGACTGTGTATTCCAGGCATTTTTCTCCCCAGTTACCCTTCCCTGAGGTAATCCCAGGCCAGATGAGATACTCAATCCCTCTAGAGAGTTCCTGGTTCAGATGTCGACCTCCTCCCAGCTGGATTTGCCAAAAAAAAAAAAAAAAAAAAAAAAACAACTCCAAATGGATGACTCTAGAGGATTCATCTTCACCAGATTCCAAAACCATAGCTGGCTCTTTTCCACAGGAAGTTGTCCTCTGAACTTCCTCCAGATGTCCGAGTTCTTCACCCACTCCTTTCCATAGATTTGTCCATTTCCCCTTCAGTGGGGCAGCAGTAGCTCAGTCCACTAGGACTTGGGTCAGGGACCAGAAGGTAGCCAGTTCAAGTCCCATGTGAACCAAAGAATTTGGAGTGTGAACTGGCAGTGGAGAAGCACCAGTTCACCTCCTGAGCACTTCTGAGGTGCCCTTGAGCAAGACACTGTCCTCTTTTAAGTTGTTCATTGGGGGCGCACTATGACCCCAAGGGGATCATTAAAGTACATTTCTATTTCTTCTGCTTTTTTTCTTCCAACATGGTAATACACTGGTATTGGACTCTGATTGGACTCTTAAAGTTTTCAAGATGCTGCACTTATAGGCCCCCAAAACACTGTTGTCACGTCAACAAATGCCCAAAATGCTATGAACTGTGACTGTTTCTGGGTAAAATTCATTAGTCCTTCCTCTCATTTCTAAACCACATGTATCCATGGATAGCTGGGGAAGCTAGCGTCACTATATCACAATGTCATCAAACTGGCTTGATGTCAAGCAGCCGAGCGTATTGAGACAATAAACCCATGTAAAGGTTACATTTATGTGGGATGAGTGGGATAGACCTCAGACGTGTAACAAGTTACACCACATGCAGAAATGGGGATTATATTGCAGCTCTAGGATATAAATTGGCCCGATCTCACTCCATGACCTCAAGCTAGTTTTCATTGTCACTAGAGGGCATTTACGACACGCTGCTCGGCATTGGAACTGCGTGTTGGATGAAAACCAATATAATTGCAACCACAGATCTATTTTCTCTCCTTTTTGCATGTGTGTTGTAGGTCAGCGGTGGGCGTCACACATTTTAGATCACTTCCAGAGTATGTGTTGGCCCTTTAGAAGTTTTCCTTCCAGTTTCAAGTCTCTCTGGATTCAATCACAACATTATCACCTCTTTAAAATTTTAGTTGTACCAGCGGTTCCTAACCTCATTGCATTGTGAGCTTTTAATAAGACGCAATGCACCAGAGGTGGTATTAGGGAATTAACTGCAGAATGACACAGCTTTTATGTTGCTTCATTTGATTAAGCAGAAGCAGAAAAAAATAACCATAGAAATAATACAATTTCAAGGTAATAGCTCGAGCTGAGAGAGTTGTTTTTTCTATAGATTAGCTCTCACAATTTTGGACTGCACTCCTTTTTTAAAAACTTTTTTTAGGCCCAGAAGTGGTTTCCCTGACACAGTTCAGGAAGTGTTCTGAATATTTGATTACCAGTTAGGTGCAGAGGTTCTACCAGGACAGAACAGGTCTTTGAACGTCTTTGTTTAAAATGGAGAGGTTCCCAAACTTTCAGCCACAGAAATCAAAATTTAAGAACAAAAGAATGGATTCAGTACTGGGGAACAGTTTCCTTGTACTGACAAACCCACAGAGAATAAGCATTTTAGTATCTTTGATTGATATTTATACATTAAAATAAACCCAACGGCTCTGGTTGAGGTTAAAACCCGACCTAAATGATGATTACGTGGCTGGTTTGAGATGAACGCTACTCTTGCCCAATGTCTGCCGGATGTCATAAAGAGGTAGGTGATAAGTGTTTTCAGATAAAACAACTTACTCGACTTTTTAAATCAAAGATCACACAATAGCAACACAACCAAGACAGCAGCCAAGTATCTGTCTTGTGATTTTTAGTTTGCATGCTGCTGTTAAGTTTAAAGCGTGACGTGTGACACAGTCCAGTCCACAGCGTGATGCTTTACAAGTGTGTCGAGCGTTGATTTGTAAATAAGACAATCATGTTTTGTTCTTATTATTCGAGCTCACAGGCCAGAGAGCAGTGGAGTCATTGTTATGCTCAAAAACTTTCTGCTTCGCCCCCGAGTGGCTAAAACAAAAAATGACCTCATGTAGGTTGAGATCATCTTTCTGGAAACTTCTTGTTCCTTGAGAAATCTGTGGGGCAATACTCTGATTGGCTTTTTTAACATCATGAAGTCAACTTTTTTTTTTTTTTTTTTTAAGTCAGGATGATTTGTTCCATACTTTAATTTTCAATCAAATACAGATTTAATTGAGACTAAAAAGTTTCAGAGGCAAAACTTACAAATGAATTCATCTGTATCATTTTTATGGTCAGAAGTTGTTGCGAATGTTTGGTAGTGAAAGGTCAGCTGGGCTATTCTTTGTCACATGAGCAGCAAAGTTTGCAACCTCAGCTGTGGGAACCTCCACCTCACGACCTGAGGTGATGCCGAGAGGGCATCGACACAAACACTGAGGAGCAGATTGGATTGCATCCCTTGAATCACACGCATAAACAACTTCACAGACGGCACACGTCATCGCTCCGCATGCTTAAAATGCAAAGATGTGAACGCTCACACTGAGAAAGGCTGAGGAGATTTGACACTCGAGGGTGTAGGATGACACCTTGAATTGGCCTATTACCACATCCAAATGTTTTCAGCGCTTTGTAATGCACACCGAGACAATAGAAGGCCTGGGAACCGGGTGACTGATATGAGAGAAAAGCAAATGAGGTAAGGTAACTCAGAGAAGCAAAGCAGCAGAGTCAAGACGCCAGAAAGAGAATGTCAAGCAGGTTGTAAGTAGAAAAAGCTGAGCCTAACACAACATGAGTACAACCTGTGTGTGTGTGTTTGTGTGTGTGTGTGGATGCACTGCTTGAGGTGTGAGAATGCAGAAGCCACGAGCAGGTCAGTAACTCTATCCTCATGTGAAGTCTCAGCAACAGGAACTGAGCTCCAGATTCCACTGAGTCAATATCGACTGGCCATACACCAGTCTGGCAATACACTCACATTTCCTAACACACACACACTTTCTCCTACAAGTGCAGCCCCAAAAACTTTAATTCACACATGAAACCCACACGCTTCCTCTCCGTCCTCACTGAAGTCCTTCTCACAGAGATTACGGAGCCGGAGACGAGCGCTGACCTCCTGCTGGAAACGACGTGTCACCTTTAACCCGCCAGATCGGCAATATAAACACACAAATAGTCCCGTGATAGCTCCAAGCCCATAATGTGACCCACAGATGAAAAATGTCGAGTCACATCGGTTTTATTATTGGCTCGATATTTGAGAAAAACATTTCAGTTGCTACAGATTTGACGCCAAACTGAATGATCACGAGTTTCAAAAGGACAAGCGAGGTAGATGTCAGAGTTTACGCAATGTACCTGAATGCACCGGCCATTACTGTTAATAGATTTAAGGGGAATAATGTTCAGGAAATTCTCACTGAAATCACTGCGACTTTAAAATGTTCCACTCATGAGGGGGATCCGATCCAAAATTAAATCAGTCATCTGATCCATTTAGGCTCAAACTTGTCTGATCTTCTCTTTAACAGATGATAACGAGGAGTTAAATATTCAATGGGAGTTTTTTTCCTCAGAATATGAGCTTTAGAAATTTCAGCCTTTAATAATCAAGGAAATTCACAATGTAATTCACAGAACGAGGGAAAACAAATGAAATAACAGACAAAACTTTCAAGTCAGAGAAATAATTTAGTGAGACAAACAAATTTTACATTTACATAAATTAATTTGTCACGACTCTCATTGCATTTTTTTTTTTTTTTTTTTTTTTTTTTTTTTTTTTTAGCCCTTCCACAACAGGCCAGAAACACCTGACTTGGTTTTTGCAGCATTGACGTCCCGCGAGCGATTCCTGCACCACAGCGTGAGCGTCCCGTGTCGACCTGGGATGGCAAAATATTCGCGTCGTTCCCAGGCTGGAGTTTCGTGCTGTTCAACAAATTGCGAGAGTCTTTATGACAAAAGACATTCACAGAGTTCCCAGGCTGTCATGAAGCCTTTATGGAGTATAAGTTAGTCTATTAGATCCTCTTCTCACACTCCTGTTCCTTCACCCCTTAGGCTACAGGAAGCCTCACATGAGGGAGGGAGGGGAGTTCAGGGGCGGGGGGGGTATGGAGGAGCATCCATCAGCTCAGCTCGGAGTGCTCTGTCTGGGCTCGCTGTGAGGGCTGGAGGGCAGGCACGGAGCTCCCCCAAAACCACACATCATCTTCCCTGATGTATTTATTTCTCATCCTCTCATCTTGTCAGTATCTATAACAGATGTTTATCAGTTTTCCACCTCCTTTTTTTTTTTTTTCTTCCACAATCTGTTTCTCTGAGGTGTAGCGGAGGAGAGCAAGAACTCAATCCTTGTGGAGTCGAAGGAAGAAAAGTAAAACGAAGCTGCCAAAAGGAACACATGTAAAAAATGCTCCATTGTCTTACGTCTCATGTATCTGTTCTATATCCTTTTAGCTCTTTCTCTCAAATATGAAACTGAGGGTATCAGTCGAGATGAGTTTCTGAAAGCCCTCCCCATGGTGGAATCTCTCTTGGAAAGCCAAAACGCCTCCAACTTTTCAAATTGTTTTATTTAAAAACCTTTATAAATGGAGCTCGGTTTTCTCTACTTAAGAGTAGAAGTAGTGCATTCCTTCGTTGGAGTGTTTGAGCAGGCATCGTCCCGCTCCGCGGTGGATCAGAGATGGAGGTAAGACGGCGAGGACGGGTTCAGTTGAAGAGGATGGAGTCGGGGTCTCTGTTGGCTATCTGCGCCATATGTTTCAATATGTCTTTTTTAGTAATGATTCCCAGCAGCCTCCTGCAGACACAGAGGAAGAGAGGCAGGAGTCAAGGAGCAGCAGATTAAGTCATGATTCATTTCATCGTCGGAAAAGTCAAAGTAGTGATGGAAAGCAGAGGCAGGAGAGGGGAGCACAATGGATGGCTGTGTGTCAGATGCTTCATCCGCATCGCCCAGGGGTTGGATTCACAGCTCGAGGCGCGGAGAGTAAGTCGTGAACCTTGGCCCATCACCAAGGTTACGTGTAAACCAGAATCAAAGGCTACGTTCACAAGCCTCATTGTTCCTGTCGTCAACTCTGTTCAGTTCAGATTCGTGTATCGTCACACTCGAGCTCAGTGGCGATCTGAATCTGAAAGGGAACTTTATTTATTTCATATTGGTGAAGACTCAAATCAAATGATTTAAACCCGATCCAGAACAGCACATCAAAAAACAACTAATTCAATTTGAAAATATCTTTTTTTTTTTCTTCGTGTTCACGTCATTCTAAAAATGCTCTGATGTTTTAGAGACAAAGAAACTCCACACATTGTCGGCTCCGAGTATGGGGACATTTGTGCTCAAACATCTTTGTGAATTATTTGGACAGTTGTTGCGGAAGGAACCTCAGGAGGTGAGTCAGGTAGTAAATTAGACATAGTGGCCCAAGAACACTTCCTATGTGCTTACACTGCAAGAGAAGCAGCTGTAAAACAGATAATTGGAGAGTTTAAAAGGAACTTCGTGATTAAGTCATTTCACCCAATAATAAAGTTAGCAGCAGCCTGGATTCAACTTTAGCTCAGCTCAAGTGTGGCGTAACAAACACGGCAAGACTGTCAGTAATAATGAAACAAAGAGCTTCTAGATGTTGAAGCCAAATCCACTGTTTCTCAGAAGAAGTCTCATGAGTCCCTCAGGAGGTTATAATGGAATTGTGTTGCCATGCAAATGGGGCAAAAAAAAACCCCCCAACAAACCCAAATCTGACAGGATCAGATGATTCTCTTGAGTCTGTAAAGTTTGACCAGGGTGAATGGGACAAGAAAAACACAGAAAAAGTTCAGAAATTCCAAGGCTGAGGGAGTGTTTATGCGGCCTCTGTTAAAATTACGTTTTTGGTAAAGCCCTCATATCACGGCTGTTAAGCAAAATAAACTGGGACTAAATTTAACCCGAGAAGAAATGAATCGAGGCGAGATGATTTGTGTTCAAAACCCAACAGATATGAGGCCCGCCACAGAGCCGACCTTGAACTAAAGATATGAAGAAATACCATTGTTTCCAGTCAGAGCGGTGGAATTAAGTGTCCCACAAGATGATCACGGAGATCATACGCCGCAGTTTTTTATTCAATCCCAAACAATGGTTGCGTTTCAAGCTCTAAAAACTCACGCTGGAACACAAATCTAGTCTCCTCTGAGGTACGTTTGAGTAACAAGCTTGCTTCACTTTCAAAAACCAGTTAAACAAGGTGTATTCGGAAACTATCCACATTAGCTTCAAAAGGCAGCGCATATGTTTAAACAACTGACCCGAAAAAAAAAAGGTTTTCACTCATGTGGAAAATGAAAAATACAGCAGGAGAAGCTAGGTCGCTAAACGTCTGCGAGCTCTGATACGCCTTTGTTTGACAGTGTTGGTTAAATATTCTATTTCTGCTCACTTGTGAAAATACACATGACTCCATTTCCAAATGCTTGAAAGCTGTGTGTTTGAACATGTCAGATTTCCATCTAAACAACTCTTGAGTGTGTGTGTGTGTGTGTGTGTGTGTGTGTGTGTGTGTGTGTGTGTGTGTGTGTGTGTGTGTGAGTGCATAACAGACAGCAAGAGAATGACACACGGATCAAATTCATTCTCACTGGGAGTATCTTCTTCCTCACAAATATAGTGTTTGTGTCTGGAGGACGGTCAATTCTGACACCGAGTGAAGCGAGAACGTTAAGTAGCCTTTGTGGAGATCAAAACAAGGAAACAAACTGAAAAAGATAGTAAAAGTAAAGAGGTTAAAGTAAAAGCAAAGAGGTTTTTAACTACATACTCACTAGATCTTCAAACCAGGAAATGTAGACACACATCATTCTACTACAGCCTGAAGTAAGATAGCAAATGCATTTAATTTGGCCATGTGTATTTAGGACTAGCCTTGTTTTTATATTATTCTGGTAGGGACATGCTAATAATGGAAGGCTTCCTATATACAACAGACGAGCTGACTGGCTGCCAGGCATTGAGAGTTACACCACTAAAGCTACTTGTATGCCAGCTCTTATTCTTCTCTATACCTTTCGATCAGCTTCTTAGAAATAAAATTAATCAAAAAACTCTAGATTTAAACATTTTGGCAGATTTGAGTTGTGTGACTCATGATCTTTGCTCTGTGAGTAATGATTCAACAACTTGTACAAAATAGAAAGTCGTGCTTCAGGCACAATTCAAATGCTGACAGAAAGAAAACACGCACACATACACACACGATATTTTGATCTCGTTGAATTTCAGCTGTCATGAAAACGTTTGGAATCATTTCATCAATAAAACTTTGTTTTGACATGTCCTGTAAAATAAAAAAAGTTTGATTCTTTGAACAACCTTTTTGAAAAATAAATATTTTTGAGGTTTGAATCGTTGGCTGAACAAAACAGGAAATCTGAAATTGTCGGCTTTGCTCTTGAAACTGAAAATGAGCTGCTTTGGATATTCTCTGACACCGTAAAAACAAAATGATTAATCAATTAATTGGTTAAAAGTGTTTTGCAGAAAGAAAGAGAAAAAGCGATAATTAATCTAAGAAGATTGTATCAAATTATGTTCGTTCTCAACTGCAGGGAGCCCATCTGAGCCCCTGAAGCGCTTCTCTAGCGTTTTTCTCACAGATGCTCAGAGAACAGAGGGCTGAAAAAAAAAAAAGCAGCAATAAGCAGGAGACGTACTCACCACCTCCTCAGTTTCCCCATGCACCCCATGCACCCCATAAATCTTGTCCTGAACATAGGCCCGACTTTGAAGCAGCAGATTTTATTTTCTACAAGCTACATAAGGCATAAAATTGTCCTGTAACCCAAGACTAAATAACCGCTTTTTATCTTTCAAAACAAAATAAAAAACCATGAGATGAAAATTAGCCGGAGGAAGAAAAGGAAAAAAAAAGAATCTAAACACGATAGATCACACACCAGTGTAGCAGACTGTGCCTTGATTTCATTCATAGCACAGTCAGAGGTAGGAGCAATAATAGGACAAAAGTATTTCGCAAAAATGAATTGGAAAAATATGGAAGTATATTTATATGATGCTTTCTCACCCGTTGTGTGTAACCAGACACTGGCGCAGCCCCAGCTTCCTGAATATGTCCACAGTGATGTCCATAGGTGTGTGGTCGGTGACCGTGAAGGGGCTCAGGTCCATGATGCCTCGGAGGCGGAGGAGTGGGGGACCGTCGGGATCCTGAGGTGGAGCGTGCTCGGTAAAGACCACCTGGGAAGCGGTGACGACGCCCTCCTGGCGCTTTCTGGCGTTGTCTGAAAGGAGTCAGAGGTTATTTTTTATTACCAAAGCGCGAAGAAAACAGAGCGTGCTTTTTGCTCTTCTAAAATCTGCTTCACTTCTGACCTATTGAGATCAGCAGGTCTCTTCTGAGTACAAATCCCACCAGTCTCTGGGACTCCTGAGAGACCACCACAGGGAAGCCGCTGTAGTGAGTGTTTTCCACTAAGGCCTGAGGGCGAACAACACAGTTTTGTTACCATTTATTCATTTTTTTCATTTATTCATTTATTTCAGGCAAGGCAAGGAAAAAACAAAAAACAATAAGAAAAATACTAATTAAATAAGCAAATAAATAAGCAAAGATTATAACTCAACAATACAATTCTGCCTGAAAGGGAGTGGGAAGAAGAAAACTTATTTATTCCCACCCCAGTTCCTGAGCACCAGGCAGTATAATCCACTTTTTTTTTCCCTGATCATATCAAAAAAATGGGATGATTATCGGAATCAATCTGCATAGTTTGCACCAACATCAGTACGTTCGTTTCTCATCCTGCTCTGGTTTTATTTTTCTCCTGCTCTTCATTCCAGTGTCATCATGTATGTATAGATGTGTGTCCATTACCTCCACCTCCCCCACAGTCATGCCCTCTTGCGTGAGAACAGCCAGTGCGGGGTCTGACCTCCTGGGCCTCATCACATCCACAGCGAGGCTGCTGTGCTCGAATTCCTCTTTAGGCTCCAGGAACGGGTATCCGTTCAGCCGGATGTGAGCCTGCGCAAAAGATTAGAATTCACCTCTTAAATCTGACGAGCGGCGCGGCACCAGCGTGTGCCAGCGTGTACGAGACGAGCGTTTACCCCTCACCTCGTAGATTCCCTCTCTTCCGAAAGCATCTGCCACCCATTTGCTGGTCATGGTTGCAGCCATGAGGGGGACGATGTACTCCAGACCGCCGGTCAGCTCAAACATGATGACTACCAGTGACACGGTCATACGAGTCACTCCTCCTGGAGGGAGACAGCATGGGGGTACGACGTTAAGTTACTATTGGGAAAGACATCTTCAAAGGTGACTGACGTCTGCGGAATGAATCATCGTCTCAACTTTAAATGAACACCAGCGGGGAGATAGGGGTGTAAAAAATGGCTGGAAGGGATTTCTTGTTGGAAAGGCATCCCGCCTCCATCGTTAACGAAAAGGGAAATTTGGTTGGAAAGGAAAAAGTACAGCGTTTTGCCACACAAATGAATTCTGACATTCCTTCATCCAAAGATTTAAGCTTTTTGTTTTCCCTCAAATTAACATGGAAAGTGTGCCAGCGGTTCTCTGTGGAAGCTCAGCGACAGAGAATGGTGCCAAAGAGGGAGAGATTGTTAATCACTGTCGTTTTGTGTTGTACTGATTGCTCTCTCTCTCCCAAAGGATGCAGTAGAGGTCATCAGGTCCCCTCCCCGTCGGTCAGTCTGGGTCGAAACAAGTCTGTAAAGTCGGTAAATTTATTCAGAGTGATGAACGCCATTGGAATAAATGGGTCGACTCTCTGTGGTGCAGGACTTTCCCCAGGTCTCCACTGGGTTTTCCCCCCCTCTGAGTCGCTGCTTGGCAGAAAACCACACGGGGTTCTGGACCTGCTTAAAGAAAGCTGGGAGGACGGGCCAAGACAGGGTATAAAAAAAAAAAATTCCAATAGGTTAAAAGGCATGAGAGCAAAACTCCACAAACTCGGGCAATTATCACAGTAGAATCCACTCCGGGGCCAGGAACTCTGAGTGGTCGTACAACAGAAGGGGAACGGCTGCGACGATTCGAAATGGGAGATTAAGGGTTTATGCTGCTTCCAGCTCCAAATTGCTCAGCAAGTGGAAATGGCCATTTGCGGTTAGAGTCGATTATGAGGTTCTGTGTTCTGAAAAGGGCGGGGGGGGACACACACAAATTCACCACCAACTCAAAAAACAAGGAGAGAGGCAGAATCCGTTACTCTGGAGTCTGTGATTAGAGAGATGTGAGTCGGTTCTGAAACGTCAAATTCCACCAACTCGGCCTGCAGCCATGCTGCAGCAGTGTTGTCTCCGTGTTCCTGTTGGTAAGAGGATGGGCCTTCATGGTTCTATGAGTGAGAGCGGTTCAGGGAATGGGAGGAAGCGCTTAACCATATTTTGTGTTGCGCTGATTGCGCCTCTCTCATCTGTTACAGCGGCAAGCCGAACGTGGAAAGGAGAAGCTGAAACTGCTTGTGAATGTTTGAAGCCTGTGCTTGTAAAGTTTGGAAGCTGAAAAGCTGTGCTATTTTGTGTTTGGAAACAATAAAATCCTGTTTGCTCGCAGCCACTCTGCAGCTGGCTGAGCAGAAGCCATGAATGGCGGAGCCGACTGCTGCAGAAAGGTCGTAGATCAGGTCAGCGGTTTCACTCGAAATCGAATTATAGTCATCTTGATGCGCGTGCCCAAAAACCCAAGGCTACACTTTTAAGTTAATGACATAGCTTCTTCTTCTAAACAGCTAGCCTAATTCAATTCAATGTGAATGAGTTTTATTATGAGTGTTATCCATTAGTCATCCGTTTTGGGGGAAATCAACACTAGCTGTCCTTTGTCATTAGCTCAGTGTTTCAAAAACGGAGATGATCACAGTATTTTCCTCACTATAAGATGCACTAGACTACAAGGCCCATCTTCAATGAATGACCCACCCCAAAACTGTTTTTTATATATATGATGCACTTGATTATGAGGCACACCTTCACTGAACAATATATTCTAAAAGTTTTTTCATATACCGTATAAGGCACACTGGATTATAAGACGCACTGTCCGTTTCTGAGAAAATTAAAGGCTTGTAGGTGCTCCTCATAGTGTGGAAAATACTGTATATCCACTCAAAAACCGATGTTGTGCTCCGATCGAATGGATTATTAAAATTAAATAGCTGTCTTTCAGTTGTATACCCCCTGCACAACAGTGATGTATGAATAACTTGAAACAGCTGTCGTCCCAGGGAGAATAATGTGAAAAGCTTTTTCTCCTGGAGATCCGTATCAGTAAATCCATTTTGTGTGGCGGACCACTGCAGTTTATTAGCGTTCATTAACTGAATACAGTTCTTTTGGCTTTTGGACGATTAAGACCCACTGGGAGAAGAACACAACTGACTTGCACGCTACCACCTGCGTCTCACCTAAACACGCGGCGGCTCCGACCATGGCGTAGAGTCCTGGAGTGATGCAGTCGGCTCCAGGCGAGCACCACCCTTTGAAGATGAACCAGTCGTGGTTGTAGTAAGCCAGCTGCTCCATGCCGACACCCAGCAGCCTGCCGGCTATGGCTCCGACAGCCATACTGGGGATGAAGAGACCGGATGGAACCTGCGCAGATGAAGAGACGCTGACGAGGGTTGATGACTGAACAGATAAGATTTTAGCTTTAAACTCATCACTTTGTGTGTTGAGTCACTTTAAAGCTCCCATAACAGAACAACTATGACCTCGTCTGGAGGAAGAAAAATCCCTCTTAATAAACGTGCAAACCCCCACAAGCTGTAACTGAATCATGCAGGGAGCCACATGGCAGTGAGTCACGCTGTCATCAGTCAGCACGTCGACCCCGAAACAAGACTCCAGACAATCAGTTACACTTCATCTAAAAAGGTCCCAAAAATGGACGGCATGAGCAATTTCAGTTGTCGGGAACTGTGATGCTGGTTCCAGACATGTGAGAGGCAGCTGTCCCTGTGGCATCGACGCATGAGGTCACAGCGAAACATTAATGAGAAAGCAGCAAAGGAAGAAACACCTCGTTGAGACGGGATTGTAAAAGGAGAGTGGTGACATGTTCACGCCGCATGTTCTTTCCTCACGGCTGAGGAAAGAACATGCTTCTGATGTATGCATCAGAAACCAACCTTCATGCCAAAGGTAATCACAGTGACCATCATTTTGAAGATTAAGGCCAGGGCCAGCTGCCACAGAGCAGTGTAGAGGCCTTCTCCTGCAGGACGGTCACCCAGAGTGTTCCCCGCAGCTGTTCCCGATGTGTTGGCGGGCTGAGAAGCATGAAACACAGAAAGTGACAATATCAGAAGAACAAGAAAGGGAAAGGGAAATTGACACGACTCCACGGGGTGGATGGAGAGGCGGTAGCTCACCTGCTGGTAACCGCAGAGCTGAGACGAGTCAAGCAAAGAACAATCGTTAAACAGCTCCGAGATGAGCTCGGCGCCGCTCATCCTGGTGTAACTGTTGGGGTAGGCAACCAAAGCGGTCAAAGCTGCCACCACCAGCACCTCGATGACGGGATAGTGGCCCAGACGAGTGGATTTACCTTTTCAGAGACAGACACCAATCAATAGAGGTGCAAAACAAATAGGAAGGATTCCATTCCTCCACAAATTCCACACTCACGTCTCCTGCACCAGGCGATGTTGGCCTTGATGAACAGCGCCCCCCACAGGCCTCCAAATATTCCCAGCAAGATGAAGGGGGCCAGCTCCACCAGGTGCCATGGGGCATGAAACTCCACGTAAAATAGCACCAGACGGCTGTTTCCAAAAGGGTTAATGGAGCGTAGGGTGAAGGCTGCGACCAAAGCAGCGAAGAAAGAACGCCACAAGGTCTTCAGAGGGAAGTAATAACTCACCTGATGGAAACAGAACCACCATCAGTGAAGCAAAACAGTTTTACTCTAAGAACATATGAATAAAAGTCATATCTGACCACTAGCAGTCCAGTAGGAGAATAGAGAATAACTCACCTCCTCTAAACTAAACAGGACACCTCCTATGGGGGCGCCGAAGGCCACAGACACCCCGACCGCTGCCGCTGCCGACAACACCTACTCACAATACAGAAAACAACAAAGACATGACAAAAAAACCTACACAGATCTTTGACAGGAGTTTATTTTTTCCACATTTCATAACCTGTTTTAATTTTACAAACACATGTTCTTTGGTATAACCAATTTACTTATTTACTTCTGAGACAGAATGGACCGATTAGAACCAGCAGCTGCCACTGGATCCGTCATAAAATCCAAATACAAGTAAAACAGAAACACTTTCATTTTCATCTGCCATTGTGCCAAATAAAAATTTGCACAACACTCCATATTAGATGCTTTTCTTTTTTTGGCTCATGTTTTTCCAGGCATTTCTGCTGATTTTCCTCAAAAACAGCAGCTAAAACTTTGCCTCCAAATTCCTTTGACCTCCTCCTCCAAGTGTGTTACGCAGCCTTCAGGGCGAAGAAGTAGGTGCATAACTCTCGGAGCACAGGTCATAAATTAACTGTTTAAATGCAGAATTTGTAACCACACCTATTTCATGAGTAACTCTTTAGTTATTTCCTTTAAAATTTGTTCACACTGAACCCGTACCAAGTGATAAAAATCATCGTGTTGAGACATTTCAGAGCCTACCTCTCGTCGTTTGGCCTCATTCTTGCGATACTTGGTGAACAGATGACACAGAATATTAGCGCAGCAGCAGGCCACGTGAACTAGAGGGCCCTCCTTCCCTAAACTGAGCCCAGAAGAGACGGCTAAAACCAGGGTGATGGTCTTAATGATCAGGGTCCACTTTCCCAGGTAGCCGCGGATGATGAAGCCGCTGAGGATGGTTTTAATCTGGAGGGGAGGAGGAGTACGGGTTACGGTTGTGTGGGTGGAGACGACAAGGATGCATCTGTTTATGTTGGGGAGGGGTTGCTTTGGATACGCCTGAGAGAAAATCCGCCAAGAGACATAAGAGTGTCAACAGTGACGTAAGGGAACGTTCTGTATATTTGTCTTTCAAATAAGCAGTTAATATGGTCTGCGTGGGCCAGCTGACCACCGCCTGACCTTCCAGCGATAAGAACCTCTGGGAGGATCTGGATATTGCTTCCATGAAATTAAAGACTAGAGCAGCAGCGAGAGATGAAGATTATTTGTGCAGGGTTTTTTGTTTGGATGCTTGTTAATTTATTTGGAATGCAGTTTTACCTCTGGTATTCCCGACCCACATGCGTACGGAGCGAAGGCCCTGACCAATATGACGGCCAGGAATGAGAAGAGCAACGCCCAAAAGATATACATCAGGTAGCCCATGATGTAGGCAAATGCACCCTGCAGGAACACACAACCACACATGTAAAAAAAAAACAGGCAATGTTTTAAAATTAAAACAAGAGCAAAAAAAAAAAAAAAATCAAATTATGCATTTAAAAATGTTTCACTCATGTAACATGTGTGCAGTCATCTGGTGTCGTGACATTTTATAACCACTAGATGGCACCCAACCACAACAGCATACAATACACAGAACTGACTTCTACACGTGCTGTCTGGGAGTTAATAAGTGAGGGAGTGTGTGACTGCACATGAAATCTCGCTAGATGAAGTGAGGAAACATGTCCTCTGGAAATAAGTTCTTTTTAAAAGATGGGAATATGGAAATAAAATGGGCAAAGTCTCATAGATCATGTCGTCACATTAATTAGGGTTTCATACTTTATTTACATATTTGGAGCCAAGATCTTTGTGTCAAAGTTGAATAATGTTCTCTTGCCTGTGATGTCCCCGTTATGAGTTCTCCCCAGCTCTGCCACTGTGGACAGCGGTCTCTCTCCTGAAATGTCGTCTCAGTGGACGTCCAGCAGCAGTGCTCGTGGTTGAACCAGAAGCCACTGAGGCAGATTCCGTCCTTCATGTCTGTCAGCCAGTGGGCCGCAATGTCGATGCCACCAGCTAGAGAACCTGAGCAAAAGAAGGATGAATTCATGAAGATGAACATGATGAGAAGAAGAAGAAACGAGTATTCTTTCAAGTAGCTTCTGTCATTTTGTTTGTCCATTTATATTTATGAAGATCTTAAATAATAAATAACAATTTCGGGATTAAAAAAGGGACACTAAAAAAATCTACCTCCCAAATCTTTCTTCTGGGTATAAAATATTTGCTTCTGAAACAGTCAGCAATTGATTTGAGATGTCTGAAGCAGTACCAATATATTAAACTAAACCAAACTTTCTTGGACCACTTCAACTAACTTCTGTCTGATCCAAAAATAAGGGATGGAACTTACGAAGATGGAGACTTCACCCTACCTGCCATGAGGCCCACTAGAAGCATGAGCAGCCATCCTGAGAAAGCATCGCTGATGCTGTGCAGCAGAGCTACAGTCGACTGTCTGCTCTTCTTGGTGATCTGAATGAAACATCAGAAAATAATTCAAGTAAATCACTGTTTGTCTTCATGTATTACATATTATGTGGAAGTCTAAACTCCGCTGTTCAGCAACAATATTGTTCTGATCTTAAGCGGTCTCTGGACTAAAAAAACAACAACTCCTTCCTACCTCTCTATGTCTGTCGCGATCCTTGCTCTTCTCTCTGACCCAGTCGATGGT
Organism: Antennarius maculatus; assembly: GCA_013358685.1. Taxonomy (NCBI): domain Eukaryota; kingdom Metazoa; phylum Chordata; class Actinopteri; order Lophiiformes; family Antennariidae; genus Antennarius; species Antennarius maculatus. Next base: position 3,717,961 of record CM023628.1, read on the forward strand.
GTTGAAGTCTTCGTAGGTGCCCAATCCGGGCACCGTGTCCTCCAGCGGGTCAACGAGTTTAGTGGGACCGTCTCCATTCATTCCAGCCACCCTGCTGCTGCTGTACTCCTCGTAGCCTCCTGGGAAAGAGGGGATGGGAGAAAGTAGGAGGGGGACACAGTGGGATGTGAGAAGCACATCAACTTCTTTAGACATTTCTCCTACCATGTTGTTCAATTTTCTGAATTCAAATATCTTGTTTTGCATTTATTGTCAATATGGCTTAATTCATAAATGAAAAAACTTCACAATATAAGGTGCTGGATTAGAGTTCCATTTGTCTCTCAAGTTCTTATAAGTCTTTTAGCGGAAACAACTGTCAGACGTGTGAATCGCCGGATTTCACCACTTCAAGCCGTTCAGATGAGTCAGTGATTTTAAGACAGCTTGATCCTGAGAAAGAGCCTGCAAATGTAAAAACCACTGTTGCCTGGTATTGTTCCTGAGCAAGGAAAAAGATGCAGCCACAGACCGGAAACAAGGCGATACGGGACCCAAAGTCATGACAGCTATAATAAAAATGTTTTTATCAGCAAATTTATTTAATATATTAATGTTATGCTTCCAGTCTGTGTGAAGAGAGGAGCTTACAGAGAGAAGCAGAAAGAAGGGAGGGATGTGCAAACATGGAAATATAACACGAGACAAGCTCAATATTAAGCTGCGCATTCTCTCACTGCTCAATTAATGAAGTTAAAATACACAGCTCCTACTTCAAACTGTAATATGACAAGGAGGAAGGAAAACAAGACATGCATCCAACAAAGGGAACTTTTTCACATCTGAGCAGGCCAGTCAGACTGGTTTCAAAAATATGTTGACACTCAGACACCAAGAAAAGAAAATACCATCACATACCAGCTGCATCTATAATGCAAAATCAAAAAAGTACCTTTAAAAAAAAAAGATCTGGATACTAGAATTTACGTTATTAAAAAGTATCACATCAGAGGGGGTCTCATGATCACAGCGGTGCTCAAAAACGGCTAGAAAAGTCTGTTTGCAGAACTCCATGATGTCACAGTAAACTTCAGATTCTTGGATGTGAATCTCTGACTGGTCTGAACCGAGTCAGACTGGGACGAATGCATCTTGTGAGGCCTCAGCGACCTTCAGGGATGTAATCAGTCTGTCATCGAAAGATTTATCCCAAATTAGAAAACGTTCCCTCAGGGCATTCCACCTGCTGTGGCGGCCCGTATGGAGGAATAAAAACTATGTGTCATGACATCTAAGAACTAAGTTTATCATTTACACAATGTACCCAGAGCCCTGGGCTGGAAAGGCAAATGGGAACCGTCTACTGGAGGTTCAGGGTCATCAGACTTTCCCTACAAAACTCTCGACTTACACAACCACCACCTGCAAGTTTACAGGAGTCAGCTGAAGATAACATAACACGTAAGGAGTTAAATAGAACACAGGAAGGACGGTTACTGGTACTTTCTTTCAGTTAAATCGCTGATTTTAACATTTATCGTACTGCTGTCGTCATCAAGGTTTTCACTTTGCATGACCGTCTTTAGCCCAAGAATGACTGACCAAAAGAGCAAGAATATTTTATTATTCTTAATTGTGAATATTAATATGATAATGAAGAAACGTCTGAAGGTGCAGCCATTGTACTATTGCAAAAAGCATAAGATGGTTATTTTCATTTTTCATTTTATTTTAAAACTGTCATAAATCAAACAAGCAGGATCGTTCAGATCCCCCAAAAGTTTCAACTGAGAATTGTAATCAGGCTTTGAATTTCAACCACAAAGACTAATATAAGACAACTGTGTAGGAATATTTGTCTGTGACTGATCATTTAAAAACTAAATATGTTAAAAATTTCCATCACTGTGGTTTGTTTAGTACACAGGTTGGATTAAGCTGAAAGTCTGCGTTACTGAAATGAAAGAATATAATTATTTTTCTGAGTATCAATGCAGGTGGAAATGGAGCAGACACAACACAGCCTTGAGAGAACACAATCCAAAAACCCAAACAAATGTGAGGAGAATAGCAGAAGAAAACTGGGTCTGATAAAAAACAATACACTGCAAATACATAACCTGATACATAACAACTGTCTGGTGACACTGAATACAAAAGATAAATAGAACATATGGGAAAGGTTCAAGTTGGAAAATCAAGATTTCAAACAGACTGTGTGACCCCAGACATGCATGAAACAAGGAATAAAGACACAAACGTACACACAAGAGTTTGAAATTCATGCCGCTTCTGTTGCTGGGGACCTGTGAGTCAAATAATCAGCTCACACAGCTGTACACATAGCAAACATTAAAAAAAAAAAGCCATTTCTCTCATGGCTGCAGAAAAACAACACTTGAACCACATGACTCAGTGGATTGCAGGTCATAAATGGTCTTTAATTATTAAACTGGAAGTTCAAGGCATCAGCAAAAACACAACAATGTTAATTCTGATAAAGGGATATGAAAATGAGACCCAGACACGGGGATCTGGAGATGCTGTCCAAGCTTAACCTGAGTCACAAAACAAACAGTGATGATGAGCTTTATTTGAATCTTATATATAAATTCCAAACCCCATAAGAACAAAGTACAGACTTGATTAAAGAGATAAATCAAATGGCTGCAAACAAGCGCTCCTACAAACCGAGTCTCACACTCACCATTTTCAACCAGAACCTCCTCGTCCAGCTGCTTGGTCCAGATTTCCCAGTCCATCCCTCAATCCAAACAGATAATCTTCTGAACGCAACTCAAACTAGAAATCTCTTCCCTCCTATAAACTCCTCTAGGAAGTAGACTCTGACAGAGCAACCCCTAATTGGCCAGAACACTCTGGAAATGAGCCATGATTGGCTACGCTGTCTGGGAAGGTGAAGATGATTTGCTGAGTCTCTACTGAGCTTTCTCTGATTGGTTGAAGAGGTTTGCTGCGTAAAAAATGAGGTCATTTGTATTTATAAGGTCTTGGCCTTGCAAATACTGATGAACCTTGACAGTAACAAGGAGAAAGGTTTCGTTGTGTAGAGCGTAAGTTCAGCTTATGACGGAATTTACGTCACGTTCCGTCCATCATGCGGGGACAGTCTCTTGAGAAAGCTCTTGGCTGGCTTAAGAAAATACAATGACAACAATCTGAGGCACTGATTTTACAGAAGTGGGCAATGGCAATTTCTATTTATCTATAGTCTATAGTTTCTATAAGAAAAAAATGTCAAAACCACAGATATATACGGTATGGTTTTTTTTTGGTAGCAGCAATTTCTTATGTTGAACGGCTGTGATTGGACTCTTGTCTGACGGATTGATTTACTTGAAATAAAGATTTTCCAGAGCCAAGAGTAGATACTGTAATGTAGCAGAATGGAAAACCCATTTGTTCATCCATCCATGCATTTTCTTGCACTTGGGTGTCAGGTTGCAGTGGCTGCAGGGATCTCCTCTGCAAACACTTTCCAGCTCTTCCTGGGGGATCGAAGCGTTCCAACAACAGGAATTGAAGAAATCTGAAATGGAAATAAGCTAATCTAACCCAACAATGACCTAAGGAGAACTGAAAAGGTCTGAGTCAGCCCTCTGTGGGATATAGAGCATTGTGTATTTAAGGTAGATCGAGCTAAACCACAGAGCCTGGTATTCACCTGGAGCACCCGGTAATCCACATTGTTGCTTTACAGATTAGCCTGCTTATCGGGGCATGGGCCGAAAAACAAATCAAACAGGGTTTTTTTTCAGTTCAAGAAGCAAAACTTCACTTACTTGAAGGATGCTTAGAGACTTCTCATAAAGGAACAAATCTTCAGCAGAATATTGCATGAAGTGTTGCAGCCAGCATCATCATATTACCATGAGTACAGGCTGGTGCCAGGTATCTGTCCTCAGTCCACTGTGGGCAACGGACACATATCCCAACATGCAGAGGCAGGGAGTACCCAGGACATGTTCCACATAGTTCATAGACGCAAGACAAATGTTAATGGTCAAATGAAAACGCAGTAGGAGCGTGATTGTGATGTGTGTGCAGTGCCAAATGATGCAGCACAAACATTTCTCAAAAAATGGGTCAGCAAATGAAACAACTTGTTCCCAAGAAGAGATGTCCTGCTGCGCTCAGCAATTTGAGTCCAAGTGTCTCCTGAGGCTACAAGACTATCGGCTTACATTTTCACACAACATCAGTTCACGTCCACCCGTACTTCTACACACGACGCAAGAACGTTTGACAAGGTCTCTGATGCATGAGCACACCCTGTCTGCCCAAACCACCCTAGTATGTCATCGACTGCACAATGATTTGATTTATACCAACACACGAAGGACAAACAAACACACGCTGAATCTTTAACTCCTCATGTCTGGTTGCCATGGGAACTGGCTTCCCCTGTGACCTCCATGACTTTTTGAGACTATAGGAACTTCCTAAAATGATGCAGTGACTGTTTTGAATAAACACAAGGCTATTAAATTGTATTAAATGCATGAAGAAAACTGAGTAAAGGAGTGAGATTTTCAAATTGAAACAAAGTCTGAAAAGAATCTTACATTAAATATCATGCAAGGGTCCGACAACCACAAAAAGAGCTTCACAGAAACTGAGTCAGAGGCTAGAGGAAAAGACAAACTGAAAGAAACATAACAGGTCAGAATTTCCTTTCATTGAGGTTTAGTGGGCCCAAACCAAAATGCAAAGTTTTACAGTAAGAACTTGTGGAAATTTATCACATCTACATGTAATTTTCTGTTCTGACTGGGAATGTGTGAAGCGCTGAACTTAATCTGACATTAAATGTTTGACTAGATGTGGAAAGTATTAAGTCATGTTTTCTTATTTTATATTTTCTTAAACGAACGTCTGAGGCGAAATGATGAGTTTTTACTCTTATTTAAAAGTTGTTTATACGCCTTAAAGTGAGGTATAGAAAGATAAATAAAAACAAATTATCAAAATTGAAATTCTAGGAAAATAACCTTTTGTTACTATTTTTTACTGGTTTTTATGTCTTAACAGTTTGTTTGAATGTGTCTTGCTGATTTTATTTACTTTATGTTATGTAGCACTTCACTTTTAATAATACACAAATAAACAACTTTATATTTGAAAGATTATCTAAAGATGATTCTGTTTGAGTTATACTGTGGATTACTGATTAATCCATAATTAAACCACTGGTTCACTTTGTTTGCTAGCAGCTCTGGGTTACATGAAAGTAACAATGGGTCGTGACACCAGTGTACAAAGCGACTCATGACAGATTATAAACTGCGATCATCCTTGGACGACCTGTACTCGGCTCTAAACAACTCTTGATCAACACAGGTTAATGTTTCACTCTAAAGCCACTTCTGATTAAATCTTCTCTCACTGATCTTTGCACCAAGAAGTTGTCTTTCTCTTCATTCATTTCATCATTAACTCATCTCTGTTCCATTATGTCTGCCTCCCCTCATTTCCTGTTTCACACAGTTTCCACATCTCAACTGTGAAGTAAACTTTGAAATAAATGCAGATGGACTCAACACTCAAAGCTGTGACTCATTTCCCATCAATCATTATGTGCTGTTAACATCGTGACTAAGAAAGTCCACAGCAGCACCAACAAGTTCTAATGTAATTAAACCACGATAAACATCATAATCCAGCTCATAATAATCCAGCTCCACAGGAAACTTTGACTCTTCTTTTTGCTCTGTGGTTTATCCGTGGAGACATGCATAATGTCCCATTTACTTTCTAAATTGTCTTTAACTTGAGACTTTACATTATGTAGTTGTTGCGAAACATACATCTGCCTTTCCAACCTTATAACAGCTTGGATAGCCATGTTTCATGAGAATGATACTCAAGATTTTATTTATCTGCTTCATCTTGGCAAAAGATAACATCTTTGGCACACCTCTTGTAAGGCTGAGCAATCCTTTGTGTCTGCTACGCTTCCGAGCTCCACCAAACAGGTGAAGTTAGGTCACTGGTTTTCACATAAGTGAAAAAAAAATCAAATCAGTACTAAAACTGAACGGGCTTTTCACGGAACAGTCTCCAATTTTCTGTCAAATTTCATGTAAATCTGTGCAGTATATTTCACATAACCCTGTGGAAAATCAAAAAAAACTGAACAAACAACCAAAGGGTAAAGGATAACATCCTGCTAAAAGGCAAAGATGGAGAAGGTGATTCATATAAGATGAAGCTACAGCAGCATTAATAAGTCATCTAATGACAGTAAACAAGGGATAGAGTTTTAGTCGGAATGCATTTTCTCATGCGATCACCTCTTTTCTGTCTGTTCTTCAAAAAACAAATATCACCCAGCAGCAGCAGAGACAAGCAGCAACACGCTCGCTTCCCTGAGATAACAGGTATTAATGGGAATAGTCTTTCTTTTGATAACCACACTACACACATTCTGTTCATCTGATCTCTACAGCTTAGCAGAGAGCCGTTAGCATGCTTTGACTTGCTGAAGCAGTTTTCCAGAGATAAAGCCTTTGTCCTGCTTCTTATCGCAACCTGGTAAGTTTAGATCGCTGCTTCGTTGCTGCAGAACATATTCTTTCTTGTTGAAGGTGGGATAATAGTATCTGGACAATAATAATCCCCAACCAGTATTTTGAACAGGTATCTTTCCTCTTCAACCAAGCCAACCACTGGAGTCTAACAAGTTTTGGCACCAAGTTCAGGTGCACTCTAAAAAGCATTTAAAGAACCAAACCCTTGCCTCAAGAGGAAAAGAAAAGCAGGAAGTGGGTTGAAATAGATTACAGAATTAAAAAGGTGATGGGTGAAAACGACTTTAATATATTTACGCTCTCTTAACTGACACATCCGCCCCTGTCCTGTCATCCCAAACACTCATGATGCTGTGTACTCAACAGCCTCCAATTTCCTCAAATGACATACAAGTTTATAATTAGCCTGAGGACAAGCAGACATGAGCCTCGCAACTCCAGTTATGCCAGTTTTCTTGCTTCTACAGTACTTGGACCAAATCCCTACAGACACATATCCGTTCTCTCTCAGGGATTTTCCTTCATAAACCACAATGTAATTTTTTTTAAAAAATACACGGTTGTCAATTTAGAAAGGAGGCTGCTTTTCCTCACGAAGGAAGCAGCTGACGAAGTGGAAAAATGATTTAACCCAACAGAAGCTGCATTCATCAAGAGAAAATGTTGTCTCCAGGCTTCCATCTCGTCACCACAGTCTAATCCATCGGTTTTAATTGGTGGGGAGGGAGTAATGTTGGTGATGTCACGGTGACACCAAGCAGTCAATGCCATGGCCTCGTAGTGCTACACTGAAAGGCAGAACTAATGTCTTTTATGTTCGTCAGTTTTAACAGAGATTTACGTTTTAACTGATTGATTTCAATAGAAAAGAGAGAGGAGGAAAAAATGTTGAATAAAAAAAGTTTTGAAGTTGCATAAAGATGACGCATCTTGAGAAATAAGGTAACAGAATGTAATATGGATGTTTGTTCTAGGTGTATTTGTACTCAAAAGGGTGGAAGAAACATTACAGTAATGTCATAATATAAAATTCCAGCAATGATTGTACCAGAACCAGAAAAAGTCTGCAAAGGATTAAAAGGATTCTTACTCAGTAATGGTCTTGGAAGGAGCGGCACTACAAGCGAAAAAACTCTTCTCTCAAATAAGACATGCTATTTCCTCCCTCACATGTCAGTATTATAATTGAAACATATGCTGGAGCTCTGCTGTAATTGGATCATTTCAAGTAACATGACCTGCCCATGTGATTACATTAGCAAAGCATCAGTTTAGAAGACAAATCTCTTCTCTATGCACTGAATGTTCTGTCCAGTCATTACATTTAGTTTAGTGTACAAATGAAATGTCGCTGACACAGCAATGACATCATCAGTAACCAACAAGAACTCATCCAGATGTCGCAGCTACTGTCAAAAACATAATAACAGCAACTTTTATGTTTTGATGTGGAATCATATCAATATAAGGCAAATCAAGTTCATACAGTTTCAGTGTGTGTGTGTGTGTGTGTGTGTGTGTGTGTGTGTGTGTGTGTGTGTGTGTGTGTGTGTGTGTGTGTGTGTGTGTGTGTGTGTGTGTGTGTGTGTGAGAGAGAGAGAGAGAGAGAGGGAGACAGGGAGATCATGTAGTCACTGATTATTCAGGCATATGACTGCAACTGACTAAAATCACATGACATTTACCAGTTTAGCCATATTAACATTAGTAAGATTATAGAAAGGCTTTATACAAGGCATAAAATGCTCTCCAACCCCTTGTAGCACTAGTGTTGACTCTAAGGAGACAAAATCATAAAAAGAAGACAGTCAAGATGTTTGCTTGACTCAAATGTTTCTGTTCAAATGAAACAAATATCTGCAGGTTCAAAGAAAATAAGTTTTACAATGTTTAGGAAGCATGGTGACCTAAAATTCACAGACTCTCTTCATGCTGTTCTATTTCTTTTTACCATGTCAATTAAATTTGGAAAAAGACAATTTAGTGTTTACACATGCAAAGGGAGAAAGAACTCCGACAACAAACAACTAGAACCAAGGCAGTGATAGACTGCAACATCCCGCGACACCCCTGAATTCAAAATTTTACCCTCACTTTTTGGCATTGGTCAAAGATCAAATCTAGTGCTCTGACCTACTTTCAAAGATCAAAGCATTAGATTTGATCTATGGTCTTACTCACACTGGTCTTCTCCCACGTCTTTCTATCTTATCCGGTTCCTGAGTGTACAAGTTAAAATTTGACCATGAACTAGTTTTCTCAATGTCAAGGTCATCATCTCATTTCCATCCCCTTTGCTGCCCGAGTAATGTGCTTTTTGTGTCATCTTTCTATCTGCAATGGTTGCGAAGATATTTGGTGGACTAGCGAACGGATGAACACACGAACACTGACAATTACAATACATCACCACTTTGAGGCAGGATGTTACAACTAATTTCCAAGCTATGATCTACTGTAGATCTGAATCTAACAGTGTATAGCAACAAAATCTCATGAGTTGTCCAGGAGTTTGTTTGTTTTTTTAATCTGTTAATGTCAAAGAAGTTCATTTCAAAATAGACCCGGAATCCCCACAATGGAGAACATGCTTCTCAGAAATGCACTAGAACTGGATCCAAGTCCAGAACCTTACTGCTGTGTCAGCTCTGATTGAGCTTTCACTTCATCTGATGGTGAACCCACAAGACCTTGACGTTAATTTTAGAGAGATTTCTAACTGAAACTAACTACTTTCCATTTTAAAAAATTATATTTACTCTACATTTTTGATATGCTATCCTGGATTGACTGAAAACTACTTGAAGCCTGCAGCCAAACCTACCTGAGCTGAGAGGGGGGACGTCGTCCGAGCTGGAGAAGTCCAGAGTGGCTCCTGCAATGTCCACCATATCGTCATCATCATCGTCACTTGGATGATGAAGGCCCTCGAAGCTCCCGGTACAGTACCCGGGGTTTTCCATCATTTTAAATCCTGTTCACATGACAAGTACCAGATTTTGTTAGAAAAAAAAAACACGTCGGCTTCTACAATTCAACCACATACCAGACGCCAGCTTCACCTCTGCTTCTCCAGAACTGAGACATCGTCACCGGGAGACACTTAGTTCCAACCGGAACGCGAATCCACCGCAGAGACAGTGACTAACTATCGGCGGGGTGCTCTTCAGGAGGAGCGGACCGGGACATCCACAGCTGGTCTCATCACCACGTTCATCAGACACACACGTCCAATTCAAAGGAAGTTTTCGTAATCATTTCCGCATTTCTTTTCTTACTATGACTGTGCAGTTAGGAAGACGAGCCCCAAAGCAAACGCCGCAGCGAGGGAAACGTACCGAACAAAATGCTGATTCTCTACTAGCTTAGTGATTTGGTTATTTATCAGTAAGTTTAAGAGACAAACTGTAACCGCAGAGCTAACTTTTAGTTGAATATTACCGCAGCTAACCGACTGTCTGTGTACAGTTTTCCCAACAAAGAAGGAAGCGGATAACTAAAGGCTTACCTGCGTTGAGACAGCAGACGTCCTGCCCAGCGAAGAAGTCTTGTGACTCGGATTTACCCCTCCGCCGTCTTCTACTGTAGGTTGCTTATGTCAACAGTAGCCAACGTAAACTTAAAGCGCTGCGGTAGCTGCTCCATTAAAAAAAAAACCCTGCGTCATTGTCCGTCCCATAGTAGACTTCTTCAAAAGATTTCGTGTTAAAATGTTTAAATTACGCCAAATATTTCGACTTCTGTTCAAAGTGTATTCGAGAATATAAAATTATCCTTGTTGTTAGTTTTTTTTTCTGGCTAATTAAAACCGAAAGGTGCCAAGCTAGCGTAACGGAAGCTACAATTAGCTCCAACTTCCTGCCAGGCGACAAAAAAAATGATATCGTGGCGAATCCTACAATCGTATCACACAACTTTTGAAATATTTTTTTAGTCAAATATAAATTTATCTCAATGTAAAATTATGCGACATCTATATATGTGGTCAGTGTATGACGTTAAAAGGCTATTCCTTTTATATATATAAAAAAAAGTAAATTCTGCTGATTTAATTTGAAAGGTACATCACTGTACTTCCGGTTTGAATACCGTATAACAGCAGCCTTAACACGATCTTATTTAGAGCCAGGAAAACCGAATGATGGAAGAGCTGTCGATGCTTCTCTAACTGGGTCAACGGAGCAGTTCGACTAGTCGGTTATCGTTACCCCCACCAGCAGTGATTAAGAGAAACATTCGTCATACATGGAACATGCGACTGTATATTAATAGATGATATAATTCCTGATACACATATTTCCTTTCAGAAGGTCAAGTGTGAGGAAAATTAAAAATAATATATTATTTGTCCACCTTTTCAAGAGAAAAATAATTAAATTTAGATTACGACAATGTTTAGAAGGCAGGGTTTAATCAAACTGGGTTCAGTATCCTACTGAAAATTGTCTGAAATGAATTGTTGAAAAGGAAAGGAAAGGACAGTGCATTTGATGGAATATTGTTTCTTCTCATGACATCTGGATACCAGCCGTTTTATTGCAGTTAATGCAGTTCACACGATAGCTTTGACAGTTATATTGGTTGAATAACAACAGCACTTTATTCCCTGTTGGAGTATGTGAATATTTCATGACAGCAATGATATGCTTTTAAATTACTTTAATGTTCTATTGCATTCCTATGTGAAGCATGTTTTACTTTACGTTTTGCAGAACTTGTGATTTTGTTTAGAGCACGAAAATCAAATGCAGAAAGAAATTATTGGTGCTCTTTTTCAATGTCAGCCTGCGCTGAATGGAAAGAAAGCAGTCAAAACCAGTTGAATAAGGACATCTTGTGGTCATTTCTCAGAAGCAAATGTTGTTCTTTACACTCGCCTTCATTTGTCTGACAACTTCTCGGGTTTTTCCATTTGATTTGAAATCTTCATGATAAGGTGAAAGATTATGTGTCCCTTTATGACTAACAACCCTAAGCTGTCCATTGTGCTTTTTTTTTTAAATTTCTTGTGAATTTATCTTTTTTTAACTTTTGTTTTAACCAGCATTTTAGGATTTTACAGATTATACAATACAGCATGTGTCAAAGTGTGCATAGTAAATTGTTAAATATTGCTCAATGTTACATCTACAGTAGTAAAATACACTCACATTAACTCAAAAGTAAAATTACCCCAAAAGTAAATGATATAAAAAGGTGTAGTGAATTGATTTAAACTAACATCTTTGGATAACAATGACCTGGATAACATACAATTTGAATAATGTTTTTTTGTGTAATCTCTAAATATGCTGAATTCAATAATGTAAAGGCTGACATCTTCAAATACTTATGAAAAAGCAACACCTATTAACTTTTACATTTATTTTCTTTTGCTCAAATAAATTGTTAAATGCAGGGCTTGCAAGAGCGTATTTTTACGCTGCTCCATTAATATCCAAGTACTGTACTTTTTCTTCCATTGATTTCGAATGGCATCAATATTTTTGCAGAGCAAAGTATCTTTTACTTTTTTATTCTTAGAAGGCTTTGTGATATTCTGATTTATGTCTGTACTAACTATTACCTCCCACTCATTCATCTTCTTTCTCTCCACTCCACCCAACATAAACATTCCTCCACCATGCCTCCCATGGCGTTCCTCCTTTTAGAAGGCCTGTTTCTCTTCACTGCCTCTTTTTCTCTCTTTATAAACTCACTCATTCAAGCACATTTTTAGGTTACATTAAACAGATCTGTGGATTCCCTCAAACATTTTTCCACTTATTCTACCATTTCTTTGTACCTAAAGTCTTAATTCCTCTTTAGGGTGCTTGTGTTTCATCTTTTGCCCATTATTTCCTCTATTTCCAGGTCTCCTTGCACTCCCATCAGTTCTCTGTTCTTCAATCTGGGTCAGGCAGAAGAATGCACTCAGTTTCTGTACTTTTGACAACAGCTGTTTTCCTTATTTCCACAGACAGCTCTGCCTCCTTAAGGTCAAACATGTGCACCTAGAGCCTGGATCTTTCCATCTCTTTTTCATTTTTGATTACTAACTCCAGCTCTAAAAGAGGTCTAATCTCCACTCAATGTACCGTTCAGTTGAAAGATCCACATAATTTATCTGAAATAACAAAATGCAGCTGTTCCCCTTATCCCTGGAGGCGTTTGTGAAATTTTTATAAATTGTGATATATTGAAAAAAGCCGGTTTTCATCTTGAGAACTTATTAAAAACTGCCCATTACTTGCAAACTAATGAGTATTTAAGTTTTCCTAGGTTCCCTGTAGAAATGAATCATCCTCCTCTGACATCACGTATTATAAAAGCCCAATAAGAAATATGAGGTTTTTTTTTAAGTTATTTAATAGTTTGTATTTTTACATTTATCTGATTTTACTTTTCATATGTCTGACTGTCACTAAAAATATTTTTCCATTAATAAGGCTGCTGTCACGTCATGCTAAACGGCAGAAAAAAAGAAAAAAGAAAAGCTAAAACACAAGAAGTAAACGTGAAGAGAAAATAGATTAAAGTAGTGAAAAATGAAAATTGTGAGAAATGTGCTTTTCCAGAAATCAAAGCAAACTGCTAGGGAAAAAAAAGTAAATGAAATATTGCTAAAAGGAAACAATTTTAAAAAGAGGATTAATCTCAGATCTCTAATCTTGACATGAATAAAACAATCTGAGATTAATTGCTGTATGACTGGAAAGTTTTATTAAAACTTTTGTCTAAATTTGAAAAAGACAAATGCCAGCAGGATGACTGCTCTTTGGTTTTTGTAAAAACAAGTTAAATATCAAATCCTTTATCTGGATCCACATCCAATTTTATTTGGTTCTTCTTGTACCAAACTTCTATAAAATCTGTCGGTAACATAATTGTAATAGACAACAGTGGTGAAAAGCTGTTTCTGATGACAGAAACAAACCGAAGCAATGGGGAAGTCATCCTAATTTTATTGTAGCCATGTATAATTTTTAGCAACAATCTTATAACTTAATTATTAAATATTTGAATTATTTTAAGTTGATCACAACATTTAGAGCAGAAACGTGACCTAAAATATTTGATGTAAAAAATAACAGGAGTTAAGCAGCTCTAAACTGTACATCTGTGTCATATGACTTTATGGGTATATGAAAATGATGGATCCCTCTTTCCTGAGGCTCGTGATTTAAGATTTTATTTAAAAGGAGGAAAAGATGACAAAGCTTTGCTGCATGGATTTCCACTTAATTCAGTCTCCTTAAAACATCTGTCTTGATCGGCTCATTTCTGAGCCTTTGTTTGAGGCTTTCGACAGAACCTCTGGCCAATCAGACGACCATTAAACGCTTTTAAGAGCTGAATGTATCTCCACCCTAACAGCACATTAGTGGCACAAGCACCAGCTTCCCTTGAATAACTCCCCACCACAGATTTCCATCTCCTGCAGAGCTGCTAAATAACTCCAGCCATGGTACTCAACTCATCATCTGTCAACCTCCGTCTGCCCTAAGCCATATTTACTTAACTGTCAGACCACATTAAAACAACAGTTTCCCCCAGAAGGGAATAAAATTTGGCAGCGGACACTGAAGTGGCATAAAGAGACCGTTCACCCAGGAGGATATAAATCACAACAGGAGCCGTAAAGCTTGTTTAAAGTACTAATATTAGTGTGGATGCTGTGGTATATACTGTGTGTGTGTGAGTATATATGTGTGCATATATTGATATTGTCATCGGATCTGTGTGCTTAGCAATGATTACAAGCTACTCGCTCTTCCATTTGCTAAAAGGTTTGGTTCTGAACTCAGTTACTGACAAAACACAATCCGACACATTATGAATGACACTCCTGGAATACTCAGATCAGATTGAGGATAACAGCCTCGTATTATTATTATTATGCTTTCATAAAGTCTTTCCTACATTGGAGCATCAAGTTATCTTACAATCCTTAAAGAAATCTGGCTTTGCTAGTTACTTTTCAACAGCTATGAAAAGCCTTTATAAGTAACAGCTCTATGTAATCAGCAGGCATTAGACTCCCCGCTTGTCTTATTGGTAGCAGCTTTTGACAGACCATAAATCTAATGCTTTGAAAGTTAAGGCTTGTGTTGGTAGACAAATATCTATACTGTTAGATGATGGCACTTTATAAAAAAAATAAAAAATAGAAAAGGAAACCAAATTTTAGAAATGATGGTGTTGCAATCTTGGTGTTAATGTCAAGTTACTTCAACACAGACCCAGTGAGATGTAACCTCTGAGAAGCTTTTCTGCTTAATAAATGTGAGTTGGTGCCAGGTCTTAAATATGTTCTTCTCCTCCACATCCACGTGGGTTTCCAGCTAAATCAAACAATCTTTTGGTCTGGAGCATTTCTATCTTCAGCATCTGCGGCAGCATCCCATCCCCTGGAGCTGGAATCCCAGGCTCACTCAGCTGTGGGTGTTCAGGGTTCCCAAATAGCACAAGTGTGTAACCAGTAGGGTGCTACCCTTACCTGTTAGCCTTTCAAGCATTACCCCGCCAGCCCCATAAATATTATTCATTTGTATATAGTTCATTGTTGACTTGGTGAGTCCTGGTGCTGGTTTCCGTGTCCTGAGAATGATTTATGTACAACTTCCTGTACAGATATACAGTTTATATTTATTTACAAAAAAATAGATTAAATGTGGATATATTTATATATCAGCTACCTCTGTGCCAAACGCTCCTATTACAGTATTTTCCGCACTATAAGGCACACTTAAAAGCCTTTAATTTTATCAAAAACCGACAGTGCGCCTTATATATGGAAAAAAATTTTTAAATAGGCCATTCGTTGGTGTTGCGCCTTATAGTATGGAAAATACTGTACTTACTTTCAGTACCGTTACTCAAATAAACATCACTAAGAGTAACAGAAATGAGTTCCTTCCTCTCCTGCAATGATTAGTTAAAAGCAAATTTTAGTGAGCACAATTATATTCAGCTGACTTGTTTTTAGGTTTTATACTTTAAAGTCTTCTGTTTTGATGCAAAGACCAAATTCACAATAATTACAGTTGACGAATCCACCCCTATCTGCTGCACAGGGTCACACCGACCCAAAAAGAATGGAGTTGGCCACAAATCACTTCACTGTCTCAGCTGTTTTACACACTTCCTGTTCATTAACATGGGGAGTCGAGCACGGCTGGTGGTTATCGGTTAATAAAGTTGTCGCTCTTTTCTGATTATTGGTGGGGTTTAATTTGAGCCATTTTTGTCAGTTAGTGTCTCAGTGGGTGAACAATTCAACAGTTGATGTTCATTGGTCAAGGAAGTCCAGCCAACATGACGCTCTATTTTGATTGGTGCATCATTGTTGAGCTGAATTCCTGTTTGTAATTAAACTCCTTGTTTTAATTTCCGAACTTCTTCCTTTTACTCAAAATTTTCTTGTACTTTTCCATTATCTGTGTAACATAAACTGTATTACTAGTACTTATGCCTAGTATTAGTAACTAATACTATGACAGGCTTTAGTACTAATACTACTTGAGATAATAATAATACAGCTCTTACGGTGACCTTCCTAATAGTACTTCTTAAATTAGCGGTGCCTTTATTACTGCTGCTGCAACTTTGAGCTCTTAGCTTCTCTAAAAATGAAGGCAGTTCATCACATCAGTTTTACAGAACTGTTTCTTATTTCAGCAGTCAGTTGGACGCATTTTAACTTGATTACTTTCAGCCAGTTCACTTCCCCTTTCTGCTTTATTTGTGAACTCAGTTCAGACGACAGCATCCGAAAACATTTTCTCTAGGGAATGAAATTCTGTAGTCATCATTCATCACTCTCTTTCTTCACAGGGATGTTTTTGCCAGTTGTAACATTTGCAATCCATCTTAAAAAAAGTTTTTTTGTAATACACTTGAATTACAAAGGAAAACAAAGGAATGACACACTGGTTACTGGTTCCAACATGCAACTTCTTTTCCTCTCTCACCACATCAGTAATTTTTCAGTTGTTTTAGAAAATGGCTGTTACAGTACATGAATACACACAATATGTACAAAACAGAACAGGCACATAATGTGCTCAGGATTGTTTGGTATTAAAACAGCAGGAACATCTGGGAACAAACGGAAAAAAAAAAGCAAAACCATGTGTAAAAGTGTCATTTTGAATAAACTTCAACTTGCAGCTTTTCTGCTTTTTGTTAGACCAAGTTTACTTGATCACCAGTAACCCAGTGAAACAGATGAAGATGTCTGTTTCGGTTTTACTGCTAAAAGCTAGTACTTAAACAGTAAAATGACACACAGTTTTTCTTCTAAAGCTCACAATTGAACATTAAAGTGGTAACATTTGCAAGTCGTACAAAGTTGGTAATAGTTACGTAATATTTGACACTCATCTGTTTTAGTGTTGGGTTTCAATGATGTCAATGTTCTGCAAAAAATGTTTGTAAAAACCTTGACAATTTTGGAAACACATTTGCTGCCTTGCAAAAATTTACCCCATTCATAGCTGTGTCTTAAATATTAATTTAAGTACCGTAGCCAGATAGCCAAGCTTAGCATGAGGACCAGAAACCCCAAGAGATTCAAACTCCACCTCCTGCTATGGGTACGAGCTAACATGTTAAACATGGCTCCATTAATCAGAAAAAAAAAAAAAATGCAAATGAGATTTCCCATTTATAAAACTGAAACGTGATAAACGTTACATCCCAGATTGTTTGTTATGTTAGCTACAGCAGCTAGATTTTTACCATTTATATTTCTTTTTACAGTTTCTGTTTGGAGGTAGACATATGAATCCATTTGGGGAGAGTCAGACTACCTTTATCCCCCATATTTTCAGTTTTCAAGCTAAGCTAAGCTAACTTGCTACTTCCTGTAGTCTCATATTTACTTTGCAGATATGAAAGTAGTGTAAATGGTCAAAGCATTCGACAAAAAACAGTCCTTTAAACAACAGTCTCCAGTACATGTTAACTGCACACATTAAATGACAGCATTGAGAACAAAAACAAAGTTTGGTGAAACGACACATTCTATTTTTCGATCCCTGTCAAAATTACTGTATACACTAAAGGTCAACTACTCCTTCCCCTTCATCTTTTACATCCATTTTTACAACCAATTCCAGTCATTTCACAAATTAAAACCACTATATACACATCTTATACATTATACACACAAGCGTCTTCTTTACATAACTCTTAATATGTGAAAGTTTAACGTGCCAGTGGAGTCTCAAACCCCACACACTGGAACATGTTACAGCCAGACACTAAAGTAATGGGAATACAAAAGTAATATGATAATGTTAAGAAAGATAATACAGAATATTTGCCGCTACTTGCAGCCAACAACAAAGATGAAATGTAGTTATATTTATCGCTAACTTCCTAACAACAGATAAAATAATGCACCAAACTCTGACTTGACTAAACTTCTGAGGATGGAAATGTTTTTATTTTCTCAAGATGAAGCACCAAAAAAAAAAAAAAAGAATCTCCTTTGATTCACTGAACCAGGAGATTTACATAGAAAAGAAAAAACACAAAAAGCAGCGTCTCAGTGACACATTCATTAAGGTGAAATTTCTTTGGCAACTTAGTGTGATGCTGGTTAGAATAGTAGTGTCATTAGTACAGTTTTACAGTACTTATTTCAGGCACATAATGCGAAGCAGACAGTATCATGTCTATGAGTCCTTACTTCACCCAGAGAGACTAAAATATGATTTTTTAAATTATTATTATTATTATTCCCTTTGAAAATTTATGTGACAGTCTCAACCCGAAATTTTCCACCAGTTTGTATTTTACCAGAGTAGAATCTGGGGGGAAAAGATGCCTTTTTCTTTTCAGTAATATCAAAATCATGTTATCTGCTGCTCTTTAATCACACTTTTAGGAATTAGGAATCTTTCTGAGACTTGGCTTTCTTTATTGTCTTGCTCTCTTCTCTTGGGCTGTAGCTCTGATGTCCACACCTGTCTTTTTTTTTAATCTATGTTTTAACTTCCCTGCCTGTGTGAATATCCTGGTATATTACTTGTTCTGTATGAACTACTGAAAATAATTCTGATAACACTTATAACAATTGTTCCACATTTGTTAGCTTAGCTCAGTTTAGCATTTCAGGAAGTCAAAACAACAAAGTATTCAACCTTGGTCAGCTCTGTTGAAACTGATTCTGACTTAATGTCATGCTCCACTTCTTTCTTCTCCTGTTTTGGATCTCTTTTTCAATACTGTCCGTATCCCATCGACATTCCCATCCCGATTCCCAGCCCCAGCCCCAGGCTCTCCCTCAGCCCCCGCAGCTGCTCTTCTCCCAGGCGGATCTTGTCCTCCAACTGTCTCTGCTCCACTAGCAAGGCAGCTTTCATCTTCACAAAGTGACTGTGAAGACATAAATTTTTTTCCATTTAAATGAATTATCAATTGCGATGAGTCTTGTCCATCAGTCTCACAGATTATGACTTTAAAATGTCTATAGTTAAATTGTAACCTGTAGTCTCTGTGCTGCTCCGGGGAGAGGCATCGGGCCAGCACCCGGCTGACGGCCTGCTCTCTGCGGTCAACGTGGTCCTTCAGGTCCTGAGCTTCAGACAGCTGCCTCATCAGCTGACGTTTCTTCTCCAGAAGGGGGAGCTAGAGGACAGAGAAAGAGAGCGGAGGATGGAGGGACAACAGGTGGCATTTAGGACATTTGAAACTTTCCAGTCTGCCCTGTACTTAAATCGTCCTCTGACTGGACCTTTCACTGTAACATCCTCTAAAATGTTAAACTTCAACATTCGCTGTCCCCGTCCTCTCCTCACCCTCTCGTGATGCTCCGCCTCAGGGTCCAGTGTGTCCAGTGTGGTCTCCACTCTCAGCAGCCTCCCGGACAGCGACAGCAACAGGCTGACCACCTTGTCCAAGTCGCCGATGAACATGCGGAACTTGTCGACCTCATTGGGCTTACACACAGACACCACCATGGTCTCCACCTGAGGACACACACAGACACAAATTCAAGGGAAATATAGTAAAAAATAGAAATGCTCAGATCCCCCCTTTTTTTTTTAAAGTTCCCTTTCATATGTAATATCTGCTTACACAACGTCTCATCTGATAATTATATTTACTCAAATGATGATTAATTATATGTCTGGATCACTGACACAGCAATAATCTACCCAAAAGAGACACTTTCTTTTGTATTAGTAATTTGATCCAAACATTGAAGATCGTTGCTCAAAAAACGAAGTTTAATACTGGAAGAGTGAGAGTCTTTCAATAGAACTAGATAAAAGGTCTTTGGGTAGAGTGGAGGTTATCTGTTTGCCAAGTCTAATGAAGTCCATCATCCATTCAGTCATTGAATTATCATTAACTAACATCAGATGATGTGATCTACCAACTGGGTATAAGCAACTGTAAGAAAATGTTGATAAATCGCTGCAGCTTTGCAAATTATCTTTATTTAAGCTGATGTCAATCAACTAAAATACACATGGATCTGCACAGATCTGGATCTCTCATTTATTCATTCATTCATCATAATTAAAGTTATTTATCAACCATAACAACCAAAAGTTGTGAATATTATTAGTTTCAAAGGGCAAATTCATAATGTCATTTTCGCCTTGTGATGATTTTTTTTTAATACTTTCTTTATATCACAGAACGTTGTCGATTAAATCAACAATTAAATGATGGTTAGTCGGGAAAATCTTTAACATATGATAAATTATTCTAAAAATTCACAATGATGGAGCAAATGCAGTGGCTGACAGAAGGAACAGACGATGCCCACCTCCTCTCCCAGCTGCGCGTTGGCCCTGATGTCATCCTGCAGTCCTCTCTGAGCTTCTCTCAACACTCCCAGCTTCTTACGGAGGCTCTCCATCAGCTGTTTCTGTACGACAGAAGCAGAACATGATGAAAATAACAGGCAACACATGTTTGTCAGTTTTGATTAACGTCACGTTAACACTGGCTTGAAGACGCAGAGAACGCGGCGGACGATTTGTGGACTCCACCAGTTAAGACAGTAGCTGCGTCTGTCACCTTATAGGTCAGCTCGTCGTCGTTGTCGTCCCTCCGTCTGTTATCAGTGAAGTCCTTCATCTGCGACAGGAGCTGAGCTTTGGCGGCCGATGTGCTGTAATAGGATGAACAGCTGGAGCTCGCACCAGACCGCCTGATGGGGGTAGAAAGGTTTAATTTATTTAGGCAGAGATAAAATACAGAAACAAGGCAGTAAAAACAGACACGCAATCATAAAGTACAGTGATTAGGAAAGTGTATAAATAATCTATATGTTCAGTTATCATGGGTGCAACAAAAAACAAGGAGCAAAAGGAGAGCATCTCAGCTCAGAACGGCTAAATGAAGTAAAAAAAGAAGATGATCCTGCAGCAGCTAAAAGAAAATGACACCTGATGCATAAACTGTGAATTTCCCAGTTTGGGATCATTAAAGTATATCTAATCTAATCTAAACTAACGTGAAATAATCCAAATCACCCTGATAAATGGGATCAGAGTAAAGAGAGGGATGACAAAAACAGCTCTATAGTTATAGTAACTTATCATTTAGAACGTCTTACAGACAGCAATAAATAAAACAACATAATAATAGAGATTTACAGTCACATCTAATTATCAAAGTATTCTTTTCTATGTGATCACTCTTTCTGTAAGACTCGCCTTTCTATGAGACGAGGCTAAAACAAAGACACCGTGGCATTCCTCAAGAAAAAAAAAGAAATCTGACAGCAGTGGTGCTCTGGAAAGGTTGTGGGAAAGAGGGATTAAGCTTAGTGACAAGAACAGTTAAGTCTTGTACAAATCAAATGATCTGTGTAATTAATGCGCTACACACGGTGAGAGAAACACATTTAGGCTTAAACTCTGTCGTCCCCCCCTGCCTCGCTCCCTTGTTACCTATCTAGGCTGTCTGTGTTGTGCTCCGTGGTCTGGTAGGCCGCTCTCCAGCTCTCCATGCCCGGCTCTCCTTCACTGCTCTGGGGGAAGAGCTCCTCCATGCTCAGCCTCTCTCCCCTTCTCTCCTTATTCTCCAGCTCCTCCTCCAGAGAGTCGGTCTCCGCTCTCATCCTGCCTGACGGCGAGTCCTCGGATCCGGTCAGGGTGTCTATGTCCGTCTCCAGGACCATAACTGGTAGCGCGAAGCAAGGGACCTCGCTGGTGATGGGCTCATCCTCCGCTGGAAGAAGCCTCTCGTCCTCCCGGAAGTCATCAATGTCTGTTTCCATGGGGATGTCCAGGTCTGCGTCCAAACTGTGCACAGGACTGGGACTGAGGGTCGTTTCCGATTCGGTCCCCGGTTCTGGGACTTTCTGGGGATCGATGCTCTGAAAACCTCTGTTCAGACGGAGCTGCTGCTGCCGCTGCTCACAGTCGATGGCGAAGTACGAGTCAGGATGGACTATCCTGCAAACACCTCCATTTTCGGAGACTGGTTTAAGTGCTGAATCGCTATGAACTCTGGGAGATGGTGTCCTCTCCCACTCAGCTCTAGGTCTCACAATGGACGGTTTTGGTTTCACTGGTACCCTATCCTGGTCAGAGTTGTGACTGAAGAAATGCAAATAAAAGGGAACAAAACAACAACTATTAAATTGACTTATAAACTCATCATTACTGATAAAGTAGACATGAATGTGCAATATACAATAAAAATTTCTTTACTGCAAAATAAACCCAACTAGTTGCTTGTACTGCCCCGCTCACCTGCAGTCAACTGGTGGAGCTGGAGGTGGAGGTGGAGGTGGAGGCAGAGACGATGACAAGTCTCTCTCCTGTGGTCTCCCATAGAGGCCCCACGGGTCCCTGTCTCTCTGAGGTGGGGCCACGGGTCTGAAGGCCCTCCTGGAGAACATAGGACTGGGTGGAGCCACGGTGAACGACGCTTCCTGAAACGGAGTCTTATTCTGACTGGACGCAGAGGCGTGGGAGAAAGACTGTTCCTGCGTTTGTGGTTGGTGCTGATTGGACGAGGGTTGGGGATAGGTGTGTCCGTGTGTCTGAGCCTGGCAGCTGCAGTGCGGGCAGCCTGCAGACGCTTCCTGCCTCTCCGGTGGGAGACTGTAGGACCTCTGTCTGCTCGTTTCAACCGGAGGGACGTATGAAGAGGAGTGATTCGAATAGTGCCCCCCTGCATTATCAAAGGAAGGAGGGATGGACTGAAGAGCAGTGGAAGAAGTGGGAAACAGGGTGTGATGAGACGCCCGCCTGCGGTGGAACTGTTCCCATTTAGGTGGGGGCGGTCTCGGGGGAGGCGGAGTCTTCTTCCTGTTTGGCTGGGCTATGGCAGCTTCCCCACCCCTGACCCCACCAGCTCCTTCTTCAACCTCACTCAGGGTCTGGCTGCCCGCCACACTTATCGATGGTGACCAGCGGTGACAACTGTCAAAACGGAGGTCATTTTCAGACATCGCTCGCCCTCTGAGTGATAGAGACACCGGTGAGGGGGCAAATGCATATCCATTGTGGTCACCAGTGCCACCATCAACATGTCTGGATCCCCACTGGCTCTGATGGAAGGGCTGCCGATACTGATTGATGCTCTCTGGGGGTTTGGACTCCCGTCTCCAGCATTGGTAGTCCCTGTCATGATGAGATTGATGTGATGGAAGAAAAGAAAAGGAGTTACTTGTGAACAAATGAATAGAGAGAAATAAAGTTCTATGAATGGTTGGAAACTCTAAAATGTAATATTATAGTTATACATTATAGTTGTACGACAACAACACAATTCCCGTACTGGACCGTATCCCCCCCACCTTTTCCCACCTTCATGCTAAGCTAAGCTATCCACATCTGGACTCATGTACAAATGGGAGAGTGACATTAATCTTAGATCTCAGACACAAAATTACTCAAAATGTGAAAGACTCATTCAGATTATAAATTATTTAAAACATTATAAAAAAGTTAACAAACTCTTATGTAAGAGTTCAACATAAAACACTGAGCTAACTGTTACATGATCTGAATGTGATTTGGTTGAAAGAAAAAAAAATTATATCCTATACACAATCTTATGGAAAAGAATTATGAACTGAACAAATTGTTTTTTCTGGACTGTGTCAGTAAATATAGATTTATGGAGAAGAAGCTTGAAATTTTATAAAAGGAAACTATTCAAACCTTGAACGGAGTTAAATGACTGGAAATGTTTTGCTTTAGCATTCTTGACTCGCTCAACTGCTTCTGTTGCAGGTCAAATATGAGTAGGGGCCTTTTTAACAAGCTGTGTGTGTCCTAAATGCTGCCCTACGCTCCTAATGAGTGGGATCATCATCATCCACGCACATATCATCATGAGCACATTTTAAACATGGATGATTGCTCCCCGGCTCATTATAGTCAAATCAAAGACAGGCATGACTGAGTAGGACTTCCGTCCATTTGCACAAGGGGGCCGAGCCCGCAGAAGGTCTCCAGAGATTCAAAGGAGTCGGACAGACAGAGATGAAACTGGCCACGTCAACAAGGCAGAATGAAACGCTGGGATGTTAATCAAGAGTAATAAGATTCCTTGTTTGTACAAATGTACAGTTTCTGTCTGTATTTGTGCTACAAGGCGTGTCTCACCTCTCAGTCAGGCTGTACTTCCTGTTAAGCTTGGTCATTTCCTGTTGCCGGGTGGGACACGTCTGCGGAGGACATAAAAAGCTGGTTAATAAAAGCAAAGGAATGGAGGAAGGCCTCTATCTGATGTTGATAACAAAGAGGTGTTGGCTTTGTCACTACTTAAAAAGTACAGAGGGGAGAAGCTACCCAAAACGAGGAGGTACAGATATTTTCTGAGTCTGAAATATGAATCTGAACATTCAGGTGGTATTTTTGTTAAAATGGTAGGGGGTCATTTTAACATTTTTGGCCACCACTTGCTGTCAACAAAGTAAAAGAAATCCATAAAATGATAACAACTGAGAATGTGAACATAAACTCTAAACCACGGGTACCTGGATGGTCCCGTATTTTAATCCATAGTAATGTAACTCTACTTTTTTTCCAAGAGCTGAAATTCAAACCGACTATTTTTGTGCTGGAGTCTTCCGTTCAACAAAAACATGTGGTAAAAAAATGTTTTCAAAGCAACTGAGAATGTGTTCCTGAAGATATGCCAATTTAATAAAAGAATTATATTTGATCCCTTTAATTCATAACTTGAAGGAGTTTAAAATATTGTTTTCTTTAATCTGGGAGGAACATGATGCACACCTAAGATGTACAGAAAAAATCTTATTTTGCCAAGAATAAGTCAATTCAGTTCTTTAAAAACATCTAGAAACACAGCTGGGGTTCTCAAATTAGAGCCTATTGAGTGACAAACCACAAATAAATAGTTGGTTGTGGTTTTGTATTTTAACGTAAGGTTTCCAAAACAATCACAAACATACTAGAAAATCAAAGCTAGGAGTGGATTGATGTGCATGTGTCTGTGTTTACATGTATACTTTGTTAAGAATAATTCCCATTGCATGGCTCCATTTCCATGTGAGTACGTGTCTGTAGAGTATCTTATCACAGCAATCCAACACATCTGTTGCCGTTAAAGATATTCATCCTTGTCAGATGTGAAACAAGAATTCGAAGCATGGTATTATCTCTGACATCAAACCGTCAACCTTTCATTTATGAGGGAAAGATTCAGAGCTCCACTGAGGCCTAAGCAGGGAAGCCCACACACAAACAATAAAACTGTGTCAGCTTGAAACACATATCTGCCTGGTTGAAGATACATTTCATCCAGGACAGACAGTTATTTTAACTTTACACACAGAAATGAATGATAAAGTGGCTGATATGTTGAACTTCATCAGACTTTTTTAAAGTTCAGACAAGCTGCTGCACCCCCAGCCAAGAGTCTCAAATCAGTTTGTGGTAAAGACGAAACCCAACACGGCTATTATCGCTGACACAAGTGTCCGACACTGTTGCCCAACCTCCCTGATAGCCTTCAGTTATTTCAAGGATTTGCTGAATTTTCAGTGACATCGACCGCATGAACGATGCTAGGTTCAACTTTAAGCCAACCGTTTAACCACAGAGCACTTGGACCAAGTGGCCGCTTCTTTTCAACATCCAAGTGTTGCTACACTATGTGTTTCTGGTACCAGTCGAAGAGGTGATGTTTTCAGTCTCTGCTGGTCATGTGAACTCAGTCCAAAACCTCAGACTGATTTCAGTGAGCTGCAAAGTTCATCTTTCACTCAAGGCATTACTTGGTTCTGTGCTGCATAAGGATATACAGTAGTCTATAATGGGGCCTCCCTTGTGACAGAATTTGGTTCTGAGGCCAGTAAAATTATTAACACCCTTGTTAATGTGTGCTAACATGTTGATATCTTAAGCCTTAAGAAAGTTGACAATGTTTTTCCATTCATCAATGTTCACAAAACTGTTTTCTACTTTACGCAGAACAATGCATTCAAACTAAGTGAAGAATAGTAGAAATGAAAACAGGATGGCTTGGAGATTGGTTGTTAGAAATGGTTGCAATGATTAATCCTATTAAGACAGGTGTAGGAGGGAGATTCAAATTCAGTTTCATCCAACTGACAAACCTTGAGGTCAACGACACCAAGCCCCTATCCCAGGAGCTAAAAGTCGTTATTGACATGTTAATGGACATTTAACACTGTATCTTTGAGTAAGAGCTGAACTTTTTACCTCTGTAGGCGTGTAGCTCCGTCCTGTGTATCCATGATGTTGGTTCTCTCTGGGACGAGACAAGTTGTTGACTGGGTAAAAGGCTGATTGGGAGACTTGATTCTGGGTTTGGTCGTGAGAGAACGACTGTGGCATCGGTTGGAAGCCATGGAAGTTGTCCTCGTGTAGGAAGTCTTGACGTTTTTCACAACTGCTGTAAAAATCCTGGTGTGATGCGAGTTGAGCATCTTCTTCCCTTAGCTTCTCTCTTTCTTTCTCACACTCTTTCTCCCTTTGTTTTATGAGACGTTCCTCCTCTTTGGCCCTCTCCATCTCTTTTACCCTCTCCAATTCAAGTTCCTTTTCTCTTTCCTTCTCCCATTGTCTGACCCTCTCCTCTCGTTCTCGCTCCAGTTGAATCTCCCTCTTTCTTACCCTCTCCATTTCTAATTCCTTCCCCAGTCTTTCCTTCTCCTGCTGCCTCTCTCTCTCTCTTAATCGTTCTTCTCTTTCCCTCTCCTCCCTTTCTCTCGCTTGTTTATTCTCCTTCTCTTTGAATCTCTCCCTGCTGGTGCTCACAGACAGCCTCCTGGCTTCACCAGTGTTTGGAAGCAGAGCATTTTCATGCTGAAGTCCATCCTGATAGGAGTACCTCCTTTGTGTTATGTGCTGACCGAGCTCCCCTCCTTGAAGTTCAGAGTGGTGGGGGGGTTTCTTTTGCCTGCAACTTGACAAGCTAGAGACATTTACCCTGGACATACCTTTGCTAGTCTCTTCAAAAAACTTCTTTCTATCAGCAAATGGAAGGATATCTGACTCCTCCACCCGAGAGTAGGAAGAGGAGCGACTGTACGAGGAAGTGGATGAGGAGGTGAAAGTGCAAACCCCATGCTGTGACCCTGTAATTCCCAACACCCTCTCATCCATGATTCTACATCTCCGTTCTGGTTGGGGCTCCGGTTGAAGTTTATGTTCGGGAGTCCAACGCCAGCGTCGGGCTTTGCCAGCAGGGGCTGGCTCCTCCACAACTCGGATGCCAACACCGAAACTGGGAACTCCTGGGTGTAGAATCTGGACAGACCTGGGTAGACTGTTGTTTTCATTGTGGGATTTTGATTGAGGCAGAGTCTGCAAGACATCACGGTCAGAATCACTTGAGGTATTTGACTTCTCAACTGGGAGTGTAGTGTTGTTATCTTGGAGGTTAATAGGTGGGGCAAATGAAACTTTGGTACTCCCTTCTTGGGCTTGGAGGTCTTGTTCTGAAGCCTCCTCACTGAGGTCTGGACTGTCTTCCTCCTGGACTGTTTCTTCACTATAGAGCAGTCCACCTGGGCCGCGGCTTCTCTGAAGCTGAGCCATTTTCCTCTGGATCTCATTGCGGAGGTTGGTGGCAAATCGGTCACTGCGACGACGGTTCCGACGATGGTTTCTAGAGTTTGACTTCTTTATGTCATTCTCACTTTCTATATTTTTAGCCCCACTTCTCTCTCTGTTCACTGTTCTCTGCTCCTCCAGTAAGGAGTCTACACTTGCAGCAGCACTAAGAGGCTTAAAATTTGTCTCTTGTATCTGATTACTGTACAACTTTTCCTGTATGGACGATCCAGTGGGGACATCTGGTACGCTCACAGAGCGACCCCATGGGTGATGACGCTCAAGTGGTGGGATACAGCCACCATTCATCCCCCTCACTTCCTGCCTATCGCTTGAACCTCCATTATCACAATTTCCTTCCAAGAACACAGATCCTGGAGTTGAGCAACGGCTGCCATCGTCTTTGTTAGACTCAGTGTGGAGATGGTTGGGAGAAGCTTCTTGGTCGTCCCTCATGGGCTGGATTGAAGAATGGGAGAACTGGCTGCTACATGGGGATGAGGAGCAATCAGGAGGGTTTGATTGACTGTAAGACTTCAAAGAAGAGCCATCATTGTTAAACTGTAACAACTGAAGCTGGGTGGCAAGGAGCTTCTCAGGGGCACTGTGTCGGTGTAGCTCTGTAGAGGGGTGTCTGGTCTGGGTGTGCACGGCACGAGACTGTTCTTGAACCTCTATGGAGGATTGTGTAGGTAAGGATTCAGGACGAGAGACGGTGACAGGGGCAAGGGAGGAAGTTGCTGGGTCAGAGAGGCGATCAGAGGTGATTTCTGAATCGTGCTCTTTCTTAACACCTGACTCACATTCAATTTGTCTGATGTCTTCAGTCTGTCTTTGGAGATAGTGCGAATTTAAGGTATTGCCATTGAAGATATTAGTTTTGTCACTGTCTTCTGGTGCAAGGAAGCCATTGTGGATTCCCGGTTCAACATTCACAGAGGACTGGTTTTCGTCGTAGCAACAAGAAACACTAGAAACTTCAATTGGAGCAGAAACACAATGTTTGTTGACCGCATCAGGATGACTCCGGGTTGCCCTAAAACTGTCCTTCCTGACTGGAGGCTGAGGTGGGTTCATCTTTCTCTCAGCTTCTCCTTCTCCATTTCTCAAAATATCAAAATCACCTCCTCTCCGCTCCTCCTCATAACAACAGGAGGAAGGCCTCTCTTTTACCTCAATAGGCTTTGATCTTGGCCTAGTCAGTGACCTGGACTTTTGCATAATAAGCTGAGTATCATCTAGAGCTTCACCAGATGAGTTCCCGAGAGTTGAGGTATCGCCACCGGGGCAACCACGACAAGCCGGCCCCAGGCTCTGGAGGAGGTTATCCATGGAACAGGCTTCTCCAGGCCTTAACGGCACTGTTGCATAGTCCGATGTATTTGAACTGGTGGAGAAGGAGCTGTAGGCAGAGTCTCTCTTGTTGTTGAAGAGGGTGGGATCCACCGGTGACGTGCGGGAGTCTGAGTAGAGCTGTGTGGTGGGTGTTGGCGTGTCCAAGCTCTCCATGGAGCCCACAGAACTGCTTCGGTCAGTAGAGGAATAAGGTCTGGACAGGTGACCCCACTGCAAGGACAAGTCACTGACGAGACAGAGAGAAATTAAGATCAACTTCAGTGTTTCAGAAAAGGACATCAATAATGAATCAAAATCAGCATTTGCTGTTTTTGTCTGACATTTCATAATATATTGTTTGGGGAAATTAATCTGAGAAAAACACTGAGAACATTTAATTTTGACTAAGTTACAGGCATATTTGTGAGGTCTCTCTCTATGAACTTATCCCTCTGGAAAACTTCTGAAATGAACAGCTGGGGAATCTGTTTTCTATCAGTCCTGAGCTGAAGATCTACAGCAGTCCCATGTGTTTTTAAAGACCCTCTGAGGAAGCCTCTTAAGGCGGAGAGGGATTTCCTCCTCATCAACTCCCACTGCCCAGAGTCAGCATCTCTAAGTCATCCCTTAATTCTGCTCTTGCAATTTCATTCCAGTCTTCCTTTTGTGGATGCCGGCTGTCCCGTCTCCTTTACGTCAAATCTGACTTCATTCCAACAAGTCAACCACTTTTTAACAAACACATATTTCATTGACATCATAGAAAAAAAAACAGGTTTATTTCATTTTACTGGGGCACAAATCTGTTTAGCTCTGCATTGATAAAGAATTGATGAAGAGAGAAAAGTCCACTTGTGTTGTCGCCAGTACTAGCGAATAATAAAATGATTCTCAGTTCTATTTTTTTTTGTTTTCACTGCAAAATATGTACATATTGAACCCACTATTCTAAAATGCTTTATTCACACAAAGGCTCGCAAAAATGAGTTAACTTGTAAATCTACGACAAAAACATGAATGTGATAAGTATCTTCAACAGGGTGAACTCAGTTTGAATCTGATCTGAGACCTCTGTTGAGCATAGCTTTTTTTCCTGTTTACTTCTAATTACATCTACTAAAAGCCAAAAATTCCTGAAAATTAAACAAAAAGAAGAAAGGACAAAGAATTTCCTCAACATTCCCACAGTTTTGGAGAAATCCACATTAGAGAAAAAGACAGGAAGTTCTTTCTACCAGAAAGGGAATGAAGGCAGGAAAAAACATGAAAACATATCAATGTCAAAACTAGTTCTTTTGGGGTAAATGTACTGAAATATTATCTAGAACAACAAAAGCATCTGTAAACATTTTGATTTCATTTTGGAATGACTTTGCACTATAAAGAAGACAAAACGGGAACTTTTTGGGGTTTTTTTTGCTGTTATTCAAACAATAAGGACATGTTTCAAAGAGACAAAGGACGGTTGCTCAGGCTTTGATGTCAAACCACTGTGGGGAGACGACCAGCAGACTATCTTCAAGCTGTTTCTGTGGTATTTATTGTTTATCGGTCATGCAAAGATCGGAGCACTGATGGAGTTTGTTCCTCTTGCACTGACCACATGTAGCTTGATTTGTGGTGACATAATATTGTTTGTAATTTTTCAGTCCATTTATTACAAATTATGCATGCCTTGTATTGTATCTGCTGTTCATGACATGCCTCTGGCTTTTTTCATATAAAATTTTCAACTGCCATTGGTGCCATTTCTGTACATTGTGAAAGTAAATAAGTTTTATATTTTGAAAATATTAAAGAAATATTAAAGTAAGTGTTGTCACAAGCCAATTATAAAACATTTTTCAGTTACATATTTTTTCTTACATGAACCTTTGCTTTAAGTTCAGACAGAAGACTGTTCTTTGTACTTGGGCTGTATGTTTTACTCATTCCATCCAGTTATTACACCTCTAACTCACACAGTCTTGATTTGACGCATTCATAATCATCATCATCTACCTGTACCTCTGCTTCAATCGTACTACCATTTCACAAATTCACCGACTTAATCAATTCAGTCATCGGCCACCATCACTACTACCACAGTTCCTGGATCCCATTTTTATGTGCTCATAGCCTAACTACAACATATGGTTTGCAGCAATAAAAGAAAACGCTGTACTCCTTCCATCTGTCTCTTTCATTGAACTTAAATTGTCATGTATTAATTACGTGAGAAAGTGAGGATAGGCATTTCATAAGGCTGCCATGTAGCCTGCCGACTAGGTAGGTGTATTGTATAAAATGAGAACCTGACAATAACAGATGCCTTTAGGAAGTCTTCATTGTATAATTTTTTTTGACTAACTGATTTTCTTAAAGAAAACAATGGGTGCCAGGAAAAGCAGTGTTGAAATGGTCCTTAAAGAAATGACAAAGGATACCAGTCAAAAGAAAAATAATCTGTGAGAAAAAAAAAATTCATTATCTGCATGAGAAAATCGTCTTTGAAGGAAGTGAGCAATGCATGAGAAAAAGAGCCAACTGTATAGATTTGACCTGGGTGACAGGGACAGGAAGAGAGGAAATGAGACGGGAGCTGGACAGGAAATGACAGTCACTCCTGTTCAATCATGTGGAACATGTGACAGTGAGGTTTGACACAGATAAACCAGAACACACACGTACTGTACATAAATACTGTACAGAATGGCGTGTGTGTTCACACATATTTGATTAACTGTCAGGACATGAAATTATACAGACAAATATTTTATTAGCTATTTGAAATCCTGTCACTCTAGATTAGAAATTAGCCTAATTTTTCCTCTAATGCCTTCACATCTAGTTTTAGCGCTTGTATAAAAGCAGACACGACCGGCGAACAAAATGTCGCTCTCCTTCAAAACAGTTTATTGAACGTCTTCCTCTCTTTGTCCACATGTTCTGGGAGTCGCATGCCATTGTACAGAGTAATACCGGGAGCTGCCTCCTCCTCATCTGATGATATTTTTGTGCATGTGTCTTTTTGAATGCTGAGGCCAAGCAGGACAAACTGTGGGAATAGAAGACCCACAACTATGCACACAGACTATCTAACTCATGTGGGACTACTGGATCTAATAGCAACACATTATATCACTGATTCTTATCAAAAGCAGAACAGTAGAAGGTCTTAATGTCCCATGAAGCTAACAAAGACAGCTATTTTTATTATGAGTCAATATACAGACTGAGGTAACTTCCTCTTTCCCTTTAAAGGATTACAGTTTAGCTTCATGAGATCATACTCCATTAAAAAGACTACTGTACTTCATTTCATTCAACCTGAGTGGAAAATTCTGTTCCGATTATCTCAGAGTGAAATAAAATAGCCGCTATTATTTTTGAAACTAAAACGGTTGGCTGAGTAATCACAGATAAAAGACAGAAGAATCAGCTGAAAAGTTATGTTAATATTTAATCAATACTGCAGTCATTTCAGTCAGAACTATGGTACACTTGTACTACATGGCCTCTTTTGTGTCAGTCTTGAGAGGTAGATCTCTATGCTGAAATAAAGATGTAATAATTAATTTCTTATAAATGAAGACAAATATATCAGATATAAAACACTCATAGTTGTGTCCATGGCTTTTGCTGGTCCAAACTTATTTGTCCTGATTTGTGAACCCGTCTCTTCTGCAGGACATTTTTGTTTTGTTTTCTGCTTAGCAAGTCAGACAGTCTGAAATTAACCATAAAAGATCCTGATAAATTTTTTTTTAAAAAGCTGATTAAACAAAGACAATCATCAGCTGATTGCTGTTCATGAGGTAAAAAAGAAAAAACAGCCAATCCAACATTTTACTATGTCTGGAATTCTCCTTTGTCAAACGAACAAAATGAATCTAGTTTGCCCCTAATGACACACAGTAAATAACATATCTTTATCCATTTGATATCATTATCACTTTGAAATGTTTGAACAGGAGCTTAAAATAGATCATTGTACTTCCCATGTGGGCAGTACTGACATTAGAACACGGTGATGTCACAAGTTATCTGAGTACTGTTGCTTTTGGGGGTGAGTCATAGGGACCAAAACCCCAACCAGTGACTACAAGTAAATGTTCAACTGAGTCACTCTGTGTGGACAAATCTGAACTTTTTTGGGGTCAAACTGAACCAAAAATATTTGGTGGGGGACAAAACACCAACCACTGTGACACTTCATATAACAGAATAGAATCAAACCTGAGAGACATCTGGTTGAAGATTAATTAAACTTGCCATTGTTGCAAGACAAGTTGAATGCAATTCACTTTAGGTAAAGCATAACACCAGAAATGTGATGTTTTCATAAATATGAACACCTGAAAAACTACAAAGTTACTCCGTGTCTTTTTCCATCAACATTTATTCTGAGAAATATAAAAATGTTTAAAAAAGCTCTATCTTGTTATGTTAAAAAACGTTAACAAGACATCCAGAATCCATGATCTGGCCAACAACCCATCCTCCCTCCAACTTTTAGGGACAGTTCAGTATTTTTTTAGGTACTGTAATTCTGCTGAAAATTCTCCAAATAAATAGACACAGCTAGAAAAATATAACCTCCTTGGTAAAAGTGAACTGATTTACTGGTTGTAAAGAATTTGAATTTTAACCCATTGACTAAAAATTAATCAGTTGAAAAATAAGAGACATGTTTTATTTTGCCACTTAAATGTCATAACCCCTTAATAGACAGTCCTTCTTATCTCAAGAGGGGAATAAATCTTTCATTCATTTGATCAAGTTAATCACTTGTAAAACTGGTGATGATCCACTTACGCACCTGTTGTCAGTTGTGTGCCAGGGTAGTGTGTAAGACCCAGGGTGGAGCTGCATGGCAGACAGAGGGGGAGGAGGTGGGAGAGGAGGGGAGTCAGCAGGAGGGAGGCAGGGCGGAGGGGGAGGAGATGGAGGAGGGGGAGGGGGAGGGAGAGGTAGCTCCGATAACTTTGCCAGGTGCCAGGAGTGCGGTCTGATGAGAGGAACGCTGCGTCTGGAGGATGACAGGGAGAAAGTCAGGTGAGGATGAAGAGCAGCAGCAAACTACCACAGAGGACAAAGTCAGATATGAAACAAACCTGCCTGCATTGACTTCATGGGCTTTGGTTTGAATTTTCTATTCTGCACCCAACCTAGGTGGATACCTTATACTTCTGATACCAGCAGAGAGGTCTGTGGAAACAACTTCCTAAAAAGTCCTTTTGCCCACTTTTATTAAGATCATCTAACATGTACAGTAAGTTCTCAGTCTGATCTCAAGCCAGACATTCCAGCGCATCCCATGATATTCACTAATATCCTTATACAGACTTCTGATTCCATATGTTAGCCAGATTCAACGCGATCTCTTGCTGAGAGCATCTGCGTGTGCACACGAGACCTAGAGAGAAGCAGAGTGTCTAAAAAAGAGCTAGAGACGAGAAAAGAAAGAGGGAAAGCAGTTAAGTACATCTGCTCCTTTCTCAGGAACTGGAACCATTATGCGGATGACTTCCACTTTATGATTAATCTGAAACTTAACCTGAACTTGTCTTCAGTGACTTGCAGATTAATTCTGAGTTGGCTTAAGTGACAAAATCAAATTTAACTGGAGTTTTTCTGGATTTATTGGCTATGGACTTGACTCTGTAGACTACAACTTTCCCAAAAAACGTCAGAATTAATAGTCAACGTGTATTGGGTTAAAACTATCAAATTCAAAGTAAAACTTTGCAAAAGCAAGACTATTCTGAGTATTTAAGAAAAACATATAGGGGTACAATTTTTGAGAAAGGAATGCCAATTGTGGCACCATGAGGGAAAAGGCAAGTCCATTTCTTCATATTATCGTTTATGATAAAGCAGAAGCGAGCCAAACCTTTCCAGAATAAACACTCACACTTCCTGGTTCGGGCTCCTTTAGAGGGATTTCTGTCAGAGTCCACTGATTGTTCTACTTTGCTGACAATGTCCTTAAATTATCCCCTGAGAAAGTTTATGTAGAGCCTGTGTGTGTTTTTGTATTTGTGCCAAACTTCAATGTGCGCATGAATACATGCAGGAGCAATCTAAACTTGACCAGTCAAAATAGGTCATCAGACTTCTTATAAATACTAGTCAACATCTTCCATCAACTACCAAGTCCTCCTTTATAAAAGTTTGATTGCTAAGAAAAACTAAAATTATAATGCCAAAGTGAGCTGGAGATAAAAAAGAGAGAGCAAAAAAATCACAAATGTGGAGTTTTGCAACTTAATGTAATACAGAAAGCTGCTGTAGAGTTTTGTGCTAATGCAGCTGAGACAGGAAATATTCTTTTAAACCACATAACCAAGGGCTGTTCTTCCAAAAATCTCAGAGTGAGTCAGGGAGGTTAGCAATCAAGTATCCCATAAATGTAGGGATTCACAGCAAGAACAACTTTAAGTTTTATATGGGATCAAACCTGGGAGAGCATCTTGTCTAAGAATCAGCATTTTTGTTAGTTACATAGAATGCTGGTCAATCACATTTATTTTACTGAAAGAATTAGAATGTTCTTTATTTATTTCAATTTATTCTAACGAGGCACCTTTTAGTGATGGTTGAATGACACTCAAGTTATAACTGGCATTCAAAAATGTTTTTTTTTAACTTAATAAGCTTCTTTGTTGTTATAACATCTCAATAACTATGAACTGAAACACATAACGCTGTTTAAAATTATAATTACAATATTGTTCCAAAAGGAACAGAAAAAACCCATAAGCATCAGGGAAACTTCATTATAGCTTAATCTTATTTGTCATCATTGAAAGTTCTTCAGTTAAGCACATGACAGGAACAATGATCTAAATTATTGCCCAATCTATCGAATATTATCCAAATCGATCAAGTAATTGTTTGCTAAGAAAAGCTGATATTACAATTTCCTAGAGCCCAAAATGGCATCTGAAAGTGCTGCTTTTTTCCAACCAACCAGATGAAAATGAACTCTTCACACGCGATGGTAAAATGAAAAGCAGCAACTCTATACATTGGTCTGACACTGAGCTTCTCAATTTTCAAGGCATAGAGGCATAGATCTCTGGACAAAGTAGATATCTCAAGAACTGCATTTGATGGAGGCCACATAAAACCTGTGTGATTTCAAGCACTTACAAAGGCAATTATCATTTGTCAGAGTTCACATGATCCAAAGTTCTCACCCATTTCCTGTTTCTGACACTGTAACCCAGTTGGCTACCTGTCCAAGCAAGAAATACAGTGAACAGAATAGAAATATGTTTTTTGAGAAATTAGACAAGAGGTAACAGCGGATCATTGCTGAATAAACCTAGAAATTTAGTAAATCAATGACCAGCAACTGCTACCAAGCAGGAAATCACTCAGGTTTTCCAGACTTGTCAAACTGACAAGCTTTTAAACATGTCTTCAACACTTTGCTGAGGACTTTCACCATACATCTAAAACAAGAACTGGGAGACAAGACCTACAGTAACAGAAATGACAAGAAAAAGAAGCAATCAAAGGGAGAGAAATTATATATTCTCTGTTGCAGCTCTGAATGAGCCTCTATGAAAGGAAGTGCTGGAATGTACCACTTAATGGTCACAAACAGCTGACTGATACCGCAAAGGTCAAGACTCATAATCTCAGTCACACAGACAGACTCAATACAGTACAGAAAGAATTCCAGGCCAATAGGCTTGGACTCTATCCATTCTCAGCAACGGGGACAAAAACTGTGGCAATGCTTGCCTCCAACACAGGAGGAAGAACTTGGAACAAGGAAGGAATGATTAAAAGATTGCAGAGAAGAAGACAAAAGGTTTGTGTATGAGGGTGTCTGTCAAAACATGCATCATGTGCTCAACTACCCCTCCCTGGGAACTTGAAAACATGGCTGCTGTTGACTACACAAGGTAACAAATGATAAAGACGCAATCTTCAGAGTTTCAAGATACTTTAAGGTTTACGCTAAACTTCAATCCCAAAAACAAGAGCATATTTTGGAACACTACTTCAGTTCCCTTACAAAAGAAAAACTATATGATGAACTATGGAGAATAATCAAGAAGTGTTTCAAAAATAGGAAAAGTAATTTGAGATCTGACCAAACGATTACTAAAGAGGCAAGAGTTTCAAACCTACCTGAAACATCCACTGTCAAACGGATCTCAGATCAGATGCTAGCATCATTAGTAGCCAGAATTGGATGTTTCATTTGAAAGTCTTGAAACTACAGACTTCCCCAAATGATCGTTGCAACTTTTCGTTATTAAAAAAAAAATTATGTCTCTTTAGTTTTGTCCTGATGCCGGGCTCAGGTCTGGTCAGAGGCGGAGGTTGCGTCCGTAATATCTGAGACTTGGTATGAAGTGTTCAAATGCTGATGTCCATCTGAAGGAGTAAAATAGCTGACAGGCTCTGGCCAAGAGGGAATGACCAACCGACAATCCTCACATCCCCTCTCCCTCCTTTTCCTCTCTTCCTCCTCCCTCGCTCCTCTCTGTAGAAGACAAAACATGGCTATTCCTCCTGCTCTACAGTTCTCTCTCTCCTCACCTCATTCCTTCCCTACCTCTCTTTCTCTCTCTCTCTTTCTGTCTCTCTCTCTTCTCAGGCAGGATGTGTGAGTCAGTGAGAGAGGAAGTATTGCGGAGAGCAGATAAAGTGGTGGACGGCTGCTAAAATAATACCCAGAATTGCTCGGTGTTATTGTTTGACATGGAGAAAAAAAAATGCAGAGGTACTTCCTCTTTCTGTGTGTGTGTTAGCGCGTACATTTGTTTGCAGAGCATGAAAAAGAGATCGAAGGAGTAAAGAAAGCAGAGACTGGGGGCTTTTGGACCGACAAGGGGGCTTTTTCAGTTTGGCTGGGATGAGAGAAACAAAAAGTGGTGAAAGAGAGGGGATATAGACGATGGTAGGTCTCCAGGAGATCACAGGAGCAATAACAAAGTCCTGGACATCACCGACGAACAGAAGAGAGGAAGATAAAATTATCCTTCATCATCTCTTCTCATGAACTTCCATTACAGGAGAATCATCACAGAATTATGGCTGTTACCACCACATTAAGATATTGTACTTTTACTGCTATGTCAACTGTTCTGGAAATTATGCATAAATAGTTTTTGTGCATGACAAATCATTTTCATAATAAATAACTGCACATGAAGAATGCAGAAATTTGATGTTATGCATTCATTTATTTATAGAAAGCAATCAGTGCAACCTGGGGAACAAAGTTCATAGTTCCTTAATATAAATACAGCGGCTTTGTTTCTGCCTTGTAACTCTGCCATTCATACAAATCTAAAAACAAACTACTGGTGAATAACTTCTGGCATATTTGCAGCTCCCTGAAGACTAAACTGTAATTGTACAATCTATCTTAAGATCATCTTAACATGAATGTAAATCTACACTTAAAGGACAATCTTTAGATTGCACTTTAAAGAGCATCTAAAAGCTTTTAGATGCACCTTATAATCCAGTGCGCCTTATATGTGAAAATATGTTTTAAAATGGGCCATCTGTTGAAGGTGCGTCTTATAGTCCAGCGCGCCTTATAGTGCAGAAAACACTGTAGTTTAACAGTTACACTGATCAGGTATCCGTTAGTGACAGATGATAAAATCTACATGTGACATTTTCCCTTTCAAGCTGCCGATGGCTGTGTGACTATCCCCTCCTTATTTTGACTAGATGTGGACCTGGTTGAGCAAACATGTTGAGGTGTGAGCGTCTGACGATAACCGTGTTGAAGTTTAACCAACTGCACAACAGCAGACACTTAATAACTTGAGGCCCTCAGTGGGTTTCAAAGGATTTCCTGGAGACTTACATCTCCTGCAGACCCCATGAAGGTGTGTGCGTGTGTGTGTGTGTGTGTGTGTGTGTGTGTGTGTGTGTGTGTGTGTGTGTGTGTGAGACTCAGTGTGTGCGTTACATACACGCATGTGAGCAGATTCCTTACATTCCCTTCAAAAGGGTGAGGGGTTAACTATGCAAGAAAGCCCGAAACAATCGCACCTCCTCCCGTCTGTCTCTTTGTGTTCGGCTGCAATCAGGCCGTATTTGTTATCTTTATGGGTCTGAGTCATGTGCTGTGTGTGTGTGTGTGTTTGTGCGTGCGTGTGTGTGTGTGTGTGTGTGTGTGTGTGTGTGTGTGTGTGTGTGTGTGTGTGTGTGTGTGTGTGCGTGTGTGCGCAATCAGACTCCTGTTCGTTTGCCTTACAGTCTCTCATCAGCCTTGATTATGAACTTCTGAACATCACCGTTGTAGACATTATGCATGCTTTACGTAAAGGCAGCCTTGTTCACTGCAGACAGGAAGGGTGAAGCCCACTTTAGCATCTGCAGCACAATACACTGTTTGTAACTGTTCAGTCCCCTGAGTGGGTTTGTAGGATCTGAAGTGAGTTTTTAAAACACCAAAAGTGAGTTACACGCTGGCCCTCGGTCATGTCGAACATTTATTTTACTGTATCATGTGTTCAGCAGACGGAGTAGAAATTTTACGCTCCCCTCTGCTGATAAATAGTAGCTGAAACCAGACACTTCATTTACTGGTTCCTGGGAGACTTTTGAAATGGATCTAAATGACAGTAATGGTCGAAGTCGAGGAGTTTAAGGGACCAGAAAGTATTTGAGAAGTTCGAGCGCTGGAAGGCGTTGAAGTGACCGGAGTAACAGTAGAAGGGAAAAGAAATGGAAAGACTTGCATCTTGCATTCAAAGATTTAACTCAAATTAAGTTTTCAGATCTGAAGGGATTTGAGGAGTCACTGAAAGAGAAAGTTGAAGTTAAAGTGCTTAAAAAAATGAAGTGGGAGCGATGAAAGACACAGATGTCTCAATCCGAGGCTAAGTGAAACTTAAATTCTATTAACTTAAAGCAACCGTTGAAGTTGCTGAAAGAAGTGATAGTGGAAGAGGAAATCATCTGTCCGTCATCCGATACATTGGTTACAAGCCTAGAAAAATTAAAGTCAGTCAGCAGCCATGTGAAGCGTAAACTGATTAGCCCTGAGAATTTGTTCAGGTTCTATGTCGACAGCTGACCACAACTACCGACAACTGACTGGACGATGTTTGAGTGGAATTAAAAAAATCAAAGTGAAAAATGATGTGAATAATTTTCTGCCAAGAAAGGCCTGAAAATATCATCATCGCTCTGGCAATAAAAGTCAATTATAATAACAAGGTTGTTCAAACTGGGATTTAAATCTGTTATTTAATCACCTATGCAGATGTGCTTTCAGGTGTGGGACCATTAATTCCACTTCAAACTTTAAACACCACTTTTCTGATAGTTGATGAATTAAACATGAAGATTGCAAGAACTCACATCTCAGAAACATCTCTGTAATGTGAAAGTGTCCAGATTGGTCTCTAGGAATGCTCTTGTGAGACAACCAGTGTGTGTGTGTGAGTGTGTCAGGACAGCGTCATGTATCACTGAGCCCTGGTTTAATGGACCATTTAATAAAAACCAGGTCAGAGGAGACAGGAATACTGCAGCAGACCACACGCGTAGAGGACAAACTATCCGCTGAATGCAGGTTATCTGATTAATAACTAAGTCTATAAAAGCCAGGGCCTGTTTTTTTTTTTCTCCAACAAAATAGCAGCACTGAACTGAAGATCATTCACAGTATTACCAGACAAGACAAAAGACTTGTAGAATTAACTGATTAAATCAATGATAACTGACTAATACATCATTTCAACAAAGATATGAATACTTGCAACCAGGCAAATCATTCCAACACTACAAGAAAAAAATCTAAGGCTTCAGTTGTCTTCAACTCATCTGAACGTTTTTAGCATATTTTGGGATTCTAGGTTAATGATGACGTTGATTGTTTGGTAATTTCTCAATATTATGTTTTTGCTTGGTCTTTTTCTGTTGCTACCAAGTAGCCAAAAATGACCACAATGACCACAACTTCCAAAACAACAAAACTATTTTGACTGCATGTTTCGTCACACAATCACACCTGTTGGCTAACGTAGCCAGTTCATAGCCAGGAACAGGTACCCAACATGGATCAGCAAGTGGAAACCAAGAGTCTCAATTTTCATAAGACTCAACTTTCTACAACTCCATGCCCTCCTATCACAGTCCCCCCTACAGCCACTGACAGGCCCATCATGTTTTACGCTTTTGATTTAACATGTTTTTACCCACTGACAACCCACACAAAATACTTTTACAGTCTTTTTAGTACACAACATCAAAACCATAGCCAAAGTCAAAGCCCTGATTAGACACAGAATAGTGTGTGTGTGTGTGTGTGTGTGTGTGTGTGTGTGTGTGTGTGTGTGTGTGTGTGTGTGTGTGTGTGTGTGTGTGTGTGTGTGTGTGTGTGTGTGTGTGTGTGTGTGTGTGTGTGTGTGTGTGTGTGTGCATGCCTGAGGAAGAAGTCTTGAGGAATGCTGGGAATGTCTATTGTTCGGTTTGGGAATGAGTGATGGGGGCAGACTATTGTGTTTCAGGGTTCTTGGCACTGTGGCCCTCCATCTTGGCCCGGCCTCCAGGGAGCCAGTGGTATAGAAGTCTAAACAACGGGGTGTGTGTGTGTGTGTGTGTGTGTGTGTGTGTGTGTGTGTGTGTGTGTGTGTGTGTGTGTGTGTGTGTGTACTGTATGTTGATTGTGTCTGGGACTCATATCCACGATAAGAAAAACTAAAAACCTAATTAAAGGAAGGAGTCGGCGTGTGGACAGAACATCTCCGACGAACCATGAGCTCTTCCTGGAGAAATCCAAAACGGGTGCTCCAAATAAACAACAGGGTTTTCTTTCTTCCTCATCCATCCTTCAATGTTGAAGCTAACACTAAGTTTTTAGGTAATGTGAGCGGAGATGACAGAGTGAGCTGAGATGAAAGAGCTTTGTCATAACGTCTTGTTTACCCTGTCAAAACATTGACCGTGATATTGGTCTATCTTGTAATTGTCGTTTTATTCCCTTGTGGCCACTCCTCCTCCTGCGGCCGTGACTCTTTCAATGTCTCCAGCCGTATGAGTTTTGCTAAACCCAATGGCATCTATTTTGAGTTCATTACCATTTACCAGCATATAGTCCCCTAGTGGTTGGTACGAGTTCGATTCCAATAGTCTCTATTTGTTGCATGTCTTTCCCCAACTCCCTTTCTCACATTTCTGCCATCTCTTTGTCTCTATTTTTAAAAAAAAAAGGCCAAAAAAATGCTGAATGCAACACAAATATGCACACCTGCATCGAAAGAGCCGTTTCCGTTTCCATCAGCAGCCGTGAGTAAATCTTTTGGTCTTTGTCTGCTTCCCATTAAGGCCACTTCTTTTCACACAAGAATGAACGCAAATTTCACTTAGGTGCACTTAGTCAACGGTGGACAGGAAGTGTGTGTGAGGACTTTGGACAGAACAGGAAATGATCTTCCTTCTATGGCCAGCCGCCTGCTGAGAGAGAACTGTCACACACAGTACAGTAGGATCAAAGAAAAGGTCGGCGAAAACAGGAAGTAGTATAGAAGAAACATTTCCAGGTCAAGCCAACAAAACATCCTCCACATTCTTTCCCTTCCAGAACAACCATCAGCCAGTTTAACACACCCAAAAAATATGGAGGGACAAAAATACCCCCTCTGTTTAACTGACAGCTTTGCAAAGGATCATGGGAGGCTGAAAGGTTATGGCCTTTTTGGGCCTTAACCAAAATGTGCGCCACAGTTCCTCAATCACACACTGCAGTAAAGACACTAAATACGTGATATGGTGTTGTGTGGTTCCTGTGCAAATCAAGGAGCCATAAATTGACTACATTTTAGTACATGCAATAAATTCATGACTCATGACTCAACTCGAACTTCAATCGTCAACATTGAAGATCATACTTGAGGTCCATTTTTTACTTCTGTCTCACCACAATGTTCACTTAGCAACCACTTAAATCTGGGCTTTACTTTCCATCATGTGAACTTCCAAAGTCAAAGGACTTTTTGGTCTATTTTTCAAGGACCTCTTGATGTTGAGATTTCAATTTAGTATCTCTAATCCTGTATAACGGAGAAAAATCAGCCTCTGTGTTTTACACATTCTTTGAGCATGTAAGTAAGTGGTGACAAAACGTACACTGAAAACTGAATGAGCATTAGATAATTTTTTAAAATGACCAATATTTAAAAAGGATTTGCAGTCCATCCTTGGAAGCCAACAATTGCAGTTATTTGAAAACTTTCTAATTCTAAGATAGAACATTGGGATTTTTTTTTCTTTTTTCTTTTGGTCCAAAATTCACCCCTGAATAAACTTACTTCACACAGCAGTGAGCACTCTGGAGCAACAGATGATCTCATGCGTGTTTTATTATACTGTGTATAATCTCCCTCCAGTTCATGTTAACACCTTTGAGTTCACTCAGCTTCCTCACATGGGGAGTGCACTGAAGTTCAGTTAAAAAAAAAAGAGGTGTAAATGACAACTGAGTTCTCAACTGGATGGCATCACACAAGGTGTATGGAGTTCTTTTATGTTTCATTTACAGCTTTTTTTTTAAAGAAGTCCTCTACAATATTTTAAGAAAAAGCTTCACAAAACCATTTTACCATAAAGTTTCAGAAATATTTTGTGGGTGAGCAGATAATAACTGACTTTTCCTTTTTGAGCAAATTTTTCCTGTCAATTATGTTTTATGCTTTCTCTTGGAGTTTGCAGCCTTTTTATGATAATGTTAGCCTTAATTAGGAGAAAATAAAACTCTAGCTAACAAGTGTGGTTCCATTTTTACCATCATTTGATTTGTCTGTGAAGCATCACTCCCGAAGTAAAGCTAGATCACTGTTGTCTCATCCCTCTGGCAGTAAATTCCTTTGGTTTTTCCAAATTTAGCCTGAAGGCTCGTTCTTCTTTCAGCAGATGCAGACAATGCATCAAGTCTAGATTGAATACATTTTGTTTATACAATAAACAATGGGGTGAATGATGGAGGAAAAAGCTCAAACAATTACAACTAACTAAAAAGCGGTGCCAGTGTGTTAAAAAGTTAAGAATGAATCTGACTTCCTTTGAGAAGTGGAAAAAAAACCATGATAACGGATTGTTCTTCATTTCTGGTGTTACACAGCTCTCCCAAATCAATGATATTCAAATTTATATACTGTATAATACATAAATTTGTAAATTCAATACAAGCCCCTATTTCAAAGCAATAAAGCTGCACAAATGCACTATTTTCTGATTCTTTGCTAAAATTGAACCTATCATCATCTTTCCTCACTAATTCAACATCTCTTTCCTCTGCTTTAACATCAGGATTAAATCTACTGTGAACATTTTCCTTACCTAGTCCCTGGGTGAAAAAAGCCCATTTATTCAGAAATGCTCCAACAGTAAAATACCGGTCAGGGGGAAATGTCCTGACTTTTCCAAGACAAGCACAATGGCCAGAAGAAATCTATGCAGCGATTCTTCATCTCAGTTTACGTTAAGTGAGTTTTAATTGAGCTTAGAATAACAGAAAAAGCCTGGAGGCAAAGTTCTCACATTTATGAAAATGCATGTTGACATACACCTCCGCACAGATGAAGAGAACCATCTGGCTAGAAGCCATCTTGGAAGACCAGGTAGAAGACAGAGAGGACGAGTGAAAAGGTCAGAGTGTAAAGAGATTTTAGTTTTGGCCATACAAATTTTACTGTGTCCCAAAAATGGTTTTCAGGAAGTTTTAACACTAACCCAAATGTTTAAAGACATAAGTTTGAGCTTTATGAGGTCACGTTGTTCAAGACTCCAAGAACTTTCTTCTACTGGTTTGTCTGTAACAAATAATCATCGTCCACTAGGGGGAGCTATTTGGACTCACCAGTCGTATTCTTCTTTTCCTTTCGGCTTTTCCCTTCAGGGGTCGCCACAGCGAATCAATTGCCTCCATCTAACTATGTCCTTTGCATCCTCTTCTATCACACCAACTACCTTCATGTCCTCCCTCATTACATCCATAAACCTCCTCGTTGGTCTTCCTCTAGGCCTCCTGCTGGAAGTTCAAAACCCAGCATCCTTCTACCAATATATTCACTATCTCTCCTCTGGACATGTCCAAACCATCTCAGTCTGGCCTCTCTGACTTTATCTCCAAAA
Source organism: Antennarius maculatus (assembly GCA_013358685.1). Lineage (NCBI taxonomy): Eukaryota > Metazoa > Chordata > Actinopteri > Lophiiformes > Antennariidae > Antennarius > Antennarius maculatus. Next base: position 3,762,947 of record CM023628.1, read on the forward strand.
CCTCTAACATGTGCTGTTCCTCTGATGTACTCATTCCTGATCCTATCCTTCCTGGTCACTCCCAGAGAGAACCTCAGCATCTTTATCTCTGCTACCTCCAGCTCTGCCTCCTGTCTCTTCCTCAGTGACACTGTCTCTAGACCAAACAACATCGCTGGTCTCACAACAGTTTTGTACACCTTTCCTTTCATTTTAGCTGAAACTCTTCTATCACACATCACACCTGACACTTTTCTCCACCCGTTCCATCCTGCCTGTACACACTTCTTCACCTCTTTTCCACACTCTCCATTGCTCTGGACTGTTGACCCTAAGTACTTAAAATCCTCCACCTTCTTGATCTCTTCTCCCTGTAATCTCACTCTTCCACTTGGGTCCCTCTCATTCACACACATGTACTCTGTCTTACTGCGGCTAACCTTCATTCCTCTCCTTTCCAGGACAAACCTCCACCTCTCTAGCTTCTCCTCCACCCCTTCCCTGCTCTCACTGCAAATCACAATGTCATCTGCAAACATCATAGTCCATGGAGATTCCTGTCTAACCTCGTCTGTCAGCCTGTCCATCACCATAGCGAACAAGAAGGGGCTCAGAGCTGATCCCTGATGCAGTCCCACCTCCACCTTGAACTCCTCTGTCACACCTACAGCACACCTCACCACTGTCTTACAGTCCTCATACATGTCCTGCACTGCTCTAACATACTTCTCTGCCACTGCAGACTTCCTCAGACAATACCTCTCTGGGCACCCTGTCATAAGCTTTCTCCAGATCTACAAAAACACAATGCAGCTCCGTTTGGCCTTCTCTGTACTTCTCTATCAACATCCTCAAAGTAAATACTGCATCTGTAGTACTCTTTTTTGGCATGAAACCATACTGCTGCTCACAAATGCTCACTTCTGCCCTTAGTCTAGCTTCCACTACTCTTTCCCATAACTTCATTGTATGGCTCATCAGCTTTATTCCTCTGTAGTTGCCACAACTCTGCACATCTCCCTTGTTCTTAAAAATGGGCACCAGCACATTTCTCCTCCATTCCTCAGGCATCTTCTCACTATCTAAGATCCAGTTGAACAACCCAGTCAGAAACTCTACTGCCACCTCTTCTAGACACTTCCAAACCTCTACAGGTATATCATCAGGACCAACTGCCTTTCCACTCTTCATCCTCTTCAATGCCCTCCTCACTTCACCCTGACTAATCTTTGCTACTTCCTGGTCCACAACAGTCACCTCTTCTAGTCTTTGTTCTCTCTCACTCACCAGTCGTATTGAACTGCTTTATTAATGGGCCGTTATATTGATGCTGCCATATAGAGTAAAAAAATAGAGGACACTCGTTTTCATACACACTATATCAGCAGTATCCAGTAGATTTTGTCTTTATTTTAAAGAAAACTCTGAGATGTGAAGGTACAGTATCCAACACTGCCATCCCATTCAGCATTAGGGTGCCTTTTAGCATCTTTCAGATCATTGTTTTGGTTTTACACCCATAACATTAAAGCTTTGCTTGGGTCATTTGGTTCTAATTAGCATTGTTTCCAGATGCAGGCACATGTTTTTATTGAAAAACCCATGGATACTAACTGCACTAGAGATAAAGTTATTGGCAACCTGGTGAAAATTATACTTAGCAGCTAAAAGAGATTCTGTAAAGAGCTGGTAGAAGATGAAAACTAATAACTAATAAAGTATTTGTTTTAAACTTTACTCAACTTTGCTTCTCTTCAATGACTCAATAATCAGCAGCTATAATTGTATTGGCGTAAAAATGTAAAACTTTGGCACTTTTATTAATTAAACCACGTGTTTCACATGCTTGCTACAAAATGAAGCTTGAGCTAAGAACGTGGCACTAAAACTACGTCGCAAAAGTTTTTATACCTGATATTGGCCTGCAGAGTCAGAAGGAGAGACGTCCGTCCATTCACATGCCGTCACCTCACCAACAGTGATATTAAAAGAGGTGGCAATGAGTTTTTCCACTGCAAAAGCTATACAAGGACAGCCAAATGTGTGAAAGTGAGCAGTGTGTGTGTGTGTGTGTGTGTGTGTGTGTGTGTGTGTGTGTGTGTGTGTGTGTGTGTGTGTGTGTGTGTTTGGTCTGGCAGTAAAGGCTGTGACATGACTGGCAGCGAGTCAAGGTGCCATACTGTAGCATCCCACCCAAACACCACAAGCCGGATTGGCTGGTAGCCTCAGTGACTTGTCAATCAAAGTGGGTTTAATAAATGTGCAGGTTGAGCATGGTTACAGTATGGCAACCAGAATACAAATAATAACATGAGTAGTGAGTTATATACAATCATAATTCACTACAAACAGTTTGCATGCTATTTGAATACTGAACGTCTCTTTTACAAGGATTTGTCCTTCCAGGCCTCCAGTTTAGATATTTCTCAAGGTTCTGTGTTCACTTTATCAGATCCGAAATCCTTTTTAAGTACAACAATTTTACGATGTACTACACAAAATATGTTTAATTTGAGACTGAAACTAACTATTTGAATTAGCCAGACAAATTCTTGTCACTATTTCCTGTCATTTTAAGAAAAAAAACGGACATCTTTCTGAGACAAACATTAAATAATGAAAAATAATCGGCATTTGGTGCACATATGGACACACACATGTTTTTACATACACACACAGTGCTGGGAAAGCCCCTCTGAGTCAGACGAGCAGTGCATACCAGACAGTGGATTTAAATGGGTGGCATGCATTCTTAAGACATCTACTGTATGCCTGTCCAGCTGTCTGTGTGTCTGAGTATGTGTGCATTCATCCTGCAGTTGTGTGATTGTGTCTCGGGGTGGGGGGGTTTGAGGGGGTCAGCTGGCTATAGACACAGAAGCAGAAAATTCAGCAACAGTCGAAAAAGTGTTAGCGAATGTGCGAATATGACTAAAAATATAAATATAAGTGGAAATAAAGTAAAATTGAACTAACTACAGTATAAACATTAAAATAGGATTGATTTAGGCTTCAAATTGGTTGGAGGAGAGAAAAACCAAGTGCTAAACTGAGAATGTTTCCCAGAGATCAGCATTTAACTGAAACCTGAGCCCACATGCTGTTTAATCTGACCTCAGATCTGCAGAACAGTTTCCCCCTCACAGCTCAGTCCCATTTAAGAAAGCCAACTCGACTGAAGTTCACTCAGTAGAAATGTTCCCGCTGTTAATTCTGCATCCCAAATGAGGACGCCAGCTGGGAAGAGTAGGAAACAGGAAAGGTGGAAACAGAACAGTGTCATAGAGATATAATCAAAAGCTCGCAACTATTATCACAAGTTTGAATTCAGTTTCTGGGGGCAAACCTAAAATTTCTTCATATTTTATTTTCAAATTTCAAAAAAACACAATTAATATTTTTTATTGTTCTAAAAGTGTTATTATAATGTCATAATGTAATTTAAGTGATTCCTTAACTTTTCTTGTCTTCTGTGTCCCTGACTCTACAAAGTATAAAGTAGTCATAAACCAACAAACCACAGCCAGGTGAAAGAAATACTAGAATCTTCTTTTTATAACACAAGAATTCTGCAAGTAAAACCTGCAGCTTCTTTTCTTGTTGAATTTGCTTCCTCTGAGATTCAAACGCTATTATATATCATTCCTGAACCGACTCCATACCAGACTCCCCTCATCTTCCAGGGTGAGCTTTTGTCTCTCACGTCCTGGAGGTCAAAGGTTACTTCCTGTGAAACATTCTCTACCTCAATGTGAGTTCACATGTCAGGAGAGCGGACTCCTTCACCTTCCTTCCCATAACGTAAGAATCTGCGTGAAACAACAAGAGTCCGACACGCGTCCGTTTTGGAAGGCAAACGCTTAAAGTCATAAAACTATTTGCGTGGAAAAACATGCAGATCTTTTAACGGCGATGGCGATGTCTGAGTACTTCAAACTGTTTACCTCCTGACTGTGAGCTTCAGTATCCTGTACGACCCCTTAATGAGGATGAGGGCTTCCTGTCTGCTGCCGTAGAGCGGCGATCCGTTTATGTTAATAAGCTCATCGCCAACTCTCAGCTTCTCGCACAGGGCGGCCTTCCCTCCATCCTCGATCTGGGCACAGAGAAATGAAACGGGTGAGATAAGGAAGAAACTCTGGGAGGCAAACAGAGGCACATTCAAATAAAAGAAAAAAGAGGGCGGTCAGAAGAATAAAAAAGTCACTGAAGGAGCGTTGACCGCTGCCAAGACGACTCCTTTAAAACCCATTTTTTGGAGACATTTTTGTAACACGGTCTCTGTCCTTATGGCAACGCTGCCCTGAACAGCATCTCCTGAAACCCATCACATTCCTCTGTAGCAGATTGCCTGGTTGGTGCCACTGTCTGGCTGGGGGGGTGTGAGGGTGTGTGTGTGGGGTGGTGGTGGTGGGGGGGGTCACACAGTGGTGAAGGCTGGTTTGTGAATGCATTGCTCAGATGTTTCAGCGCATTTTTTAAACTGCAGAGGGGCGGGACGTCAACGGGTGTGAGGTTTGAGTTCAGCCATAAATCACATCAAAAGGCATGAAGAAGAAAGGATGAGAGGAAGCCAGAAAGACGGGAACACACACATATACACACACACACACACACATAGATGACCGGAGCAACTGACCAACTCCACTCTGGATCAAAAGAGGAATAAAATTCTTTAAAAAAGACAATTTTAAAGTTCCATGGATTAAGTTATCTCTTTTCGGGATGGAATTTGGTGTATTTGATGTTTATTTCATGCAAATTCTGGACTGGTCAGAAAGTTTCCCAGGCAGATATCAAACCCAGGTGGTTTCCACCATCAACCTGTTTAAATTTGCTTCAGGGCATACAGTATACACAGGAACAAATGCCTGATTATATACTGTGAAAATGGGAAACAGGCCTGTCCCTCCCTCCCTTTATAATCCGTTCACTCGTTTCACTGCTGCTCCTGTAAAAATCTGAGAAATGTGTGTCATGGAAAACAGGTCAGATTTTACGGTATTAAGATTTTACCGACACGCAGCGGGAAATTCTTCCTTGCGAGCCAACTCAAATATAAATCAAGATGTTTCTTACAGTATATCAACTTCCTGCCGTGTCCTCTCGGGTACAATGCCGTCACGAATTCTGGTTTCCAAAGGTTAATGTTTGAAAATTATATCCTGTAGTAATTCCACTCAAAAACACAGAAACAGGCGATCACACGTGAACCGGATGGTTTTCTCGCAGCAGTTTGGTTTTTGAGGTCGTGTGATGTCTGTACTGTTTTTTGTGAATACGACATTCAAACATGACTTTTATGAGGTTTCTTACACCAGTTTAGGTGGATTGGGATCCAGTTCAATCTGGATCTGGGGGAGTATTACTTTGTTTTTAAGATTTAAAAAAGCAACTATTTTTAATTTTCTTCTGATTTTACTCCAATTCCACTCATTTCCACTCAACAAAATAACACATCTAGTTGGGTTGTGCTCATGTTACCAATAATTCTGTCACTTTATGATGTTTTTATTGACATCCTGAATGGAAATGAAGGAATAATTTGAAGTAGAGTGTTATTACCAGGGTTGTGTCTTGTCCATCAATAAGTTTCCGTCCAAACATAGCACCAGTTTTGTAGAATTTTAATGAAAATTTCCATAACTAAATGCAAATACTGAAAACTACTGAGTTCACTGGGAACAGAAGTAGAAGCATCAGTTAAATATTGGAAAAGATAAATATGATTTTGATTCCTTGGTGAACTTTTCGTTGGATATAGTGAAAACCAAAAATTGTGTTGCTATTTGAAAATGAAGCTTTTCCAAACATTTCAAAAGCCACCGGCATGAAATGAATGCATTTAAAAATGTGTTTATGTTAACTTGTGACTTACAATTTTTTTCATTGTAAAACAAACTGGTGACATAAATATATTCTGTGTTGGAATTTTTCACGCTGTTTACAATGAGGATGGCTTCTCACACTCAAACATCCTGACCACCAAAAAAAAAAAAAACATGGAAGTCTAAGAATCTCAAAATTATTCTTTCATTCTCCAGCCATGTCATACGTATGAAGCTCCAGTAAAATAAACACAAAAGCTAAAATACACACTTCAGCGCTTAGATTGGTGTGTCATTACGCTCCAAATGTAATCTGTCATTTTCCCACGGATCACGGAGGGAAGGAACAGTGTAGGACACGATAGATAAAAGAACGGAGGACAGAAGTATTTGTTCCAGAGATCAACCTTCTGGGTTTTGAGATTAAATGTGACACCACTTCATAAATAATGACACTGTGTTCCACCATTAGATGCGTGTGAATGCTGACTAAACCCATTCATTTGTTTTTGTGTTGCTTTAAAAGCCCCTTTCCTTCAGCGTCGCTCCAGTGTGTCTAACATGCCTGTGCAGAGAGTGTGTGTGTGTGTGTGTGTGTGTGTGTGTGTGTGTGTGTGTGTGTGTGTGTGTGTGTGTGTGTGTGTGTGTGTGTGTGTGTGGTGTGCCATGCTGCTGCTGTGGGATGTCCAGACAGGGTGAGGTCAGCCCAGTCACCAGGGAGATGGAGAAGAAAGCCTTCACTGTGTGCTGCCACACACACACACACACACACACACACACACACACACACACACACACACACACACACACACACACACAGGTCAGACACACCCTGTTATTTTTAGACTGGAGGTGGTTTTTATTGCCTCCGGTGCGTGTGTGCATTGAGGTGTGTGTGTACGCAAAAGTTTTTTTGTTACTGTGCTTTGGAAAAAAAAAGTGAATCCCCACAATGGTCACCAGTTGTCAACTATTGCCTGACACACAAAAACACACACATACATACACGAACACACTCAAAACGGAATAAAACAACAGCCTCTTTGTCAAAAAGATCAGCTCCAGCCTGATGATCATTAAGTGAGGTCTAAAATAATCCTGCAGTGTGTGTGTGTGTGTGTGTGTGTGTGTATATGTGTGTGCGCATCATTACAAGTAGTGATCTAAACATGTGCATCTAAGACCTCACATTAGTGAAGGGCAGCGACAAAGAAAATTAGAAGGTCTGTGGATGACACAGTTTGGAAGAGAGCAGTGTGTATATACTGTACTGCATGCTTCACAAAGCATGGGATACACACACACACACACACACACACACGCACACACAGAGGATGCACTGAATATCTAGCAGTTGAGTGGATCCTGTTGTTTCTTCCATGTTTTAATAAATAAATCTGACTTGTTCCTGCTATGACTTATCGACGTCAACTTTGGATCAGTTTAGCGGACTAGCAGCTTGTTCAGCTCTAATTCACTCCACCAATCACCTTCTCTTCTGCAACAGTGAGGCTGTGGCTTTTAGTTTGTAGTATTTAGAGACATAAATCAACCTTGCAGCTTCGATTTATTAGCCGGAGGACAATCAAAGCAACACTGACATGATTACTGAGCAAAAAAGTTGGGATCGGCAAACTCCTAAGCAAGATTCCTTGTTTGTCAGGACTTTAAATAGAGCCATCAACATGACAAACCATCAAATGCTAAAACCCCTAGGCCCCTCTCTGGTGCAAAGACCCCCAGAGAGGGAAGAGAAGGACCCCCTGCTGTAAACCGGTTTCATGCTCCTGCTATTGTCCGCAAGACAAAATGTTTGCTCCAAGAAATAAGACATGGAAACACAACTGAGGAGCAGGAAGGTGACGTCATTTAATGACTGATCGTGTTTGAACTCATCTTCATTTCCATCGCTGGCACAGAGCTGCTAAAATTTGCCGGTCTGAGTCAGTCGGAGTTTGACCTACTCTCCAGATCCAGAATGAGGTTGAGGTCTATAAATGCATGAATAGATGCAGAAACTCAACTTGGCCATTCGGAGATAAAGATGCCACCAGTTCCACGTGTCATTGTTCAATTGATCTGTTTAGAAAGGAATCTGTTATTTTTAAGTAATATTTTACAGCACAACTGGAGACAGAACTAGAACCAAGGCAGTCAGAGACTGCAACATCTCGCGACATACCATGACCTACTTTCAGGGTAAGTCAGAAAGTAGTACCTGACTAGTGCATAGACTAGTGCATTTGCAGAAAACCAGTGTGAGTAAGACCATAGATTAAAGCTAGTGCATAGGTAGATTAAAGCCGGTGCTTTGATTTACCAATGCACTAGTGCTCTGATCTACCAATGCACTAGCTTTGATCTATGGTCTTACTCACACTGGCCTTCTCCCTCGTCTTTATATCTTATCCGGTTCCTGAGTGTACAAAAGTTGAAATTTGACCTTGGCCTAGTTTTCTCAAGGTCAAGATCATCATCTCATTTTCATCCCCTTTGCTGCCCAAGTAATGTGCTTTTTGTTTCATCTATCTATCTGCAACGGTTGCGAAGATATTTGGTGGACAAACAAACACACGAACGTTGACAATTACAATACATCACCGCTTTGAAGCGGGATGTAATAATAGACAACGATGCTTCAATGCTGCTCTCTCAGACTACTGGATACTTTGCATAGAGCATCATTCAAGGAAATAAAGGAGCGGATAGATAAAGAAAATTTGTTTGAAAAACCCTGTGGAAACATTTCTGAGCCGTTACATCCAAGAGAGGAAGCCAAGCAGTCAAGATAAAACTACACACACACACAAAAAAAAAAAATTATCTTTGGATATTTTTTAGAAAACACTGACTTAGTGCAAATTCGGCTGGAAACTTGGACAACAAAACTTTTTCCATTCGAGGTGGAAACAATCCCAGTTAGAAAGTGAATGACAAGTAGCACATGAGTGTCCAGGTGTCACGATATTGGATATTTCCGAAGTTTCATTGCTCTTACAAGGCTTCAGGACCCTGAAGGCAGCACAAAATCCATTTAGTAGATGCTCGTCCCACATTGAATTTGATCTACTGGGCCACGGTGAAAGTTACTCGTTCCGGAAAGTATTGCAATTGTTCCAGGTTGTAAAAATAAAAGCATTTACAGTTATTTTTATTAGATAGTAAACCAAACAAATTTGAAATGCTTCTCAAAAAAGCACCACACATTTTTTCTGCAACTTGAACCGAAGTGTTTTATACAGGTGAGCAAATCCAACATGCTAAGAGCAGACAGGGGAGATGAACACATGAATCGATGACGAATAAGCGTTCTTAAACGAACACACACACACACACTCTCCATCAACCTCTGCCCTCCAGTCTGAGCACTGTGAGTTCTCCTCCCTTCCTCACACCCACGCTCGTACAAGGCCTTCTTTATCAGGGCGGGAGGAGGAGGAGGGGAGGGAATGGCAGGGATGGAAAGAGGAAAAGAACGCTCCCACGCTCACACCAGGAGCTGGTGTGTGTGTATGTTTGCATGTATGCCACCGTCAAGCTCCATTGATTCCTGATGTTGCGGCTGGGGAGTTGTGCTAAGCTCTTTCCATGGAATTATTACGGGGTGTGGGGAGTTGGGGGGATAGACAATGGGGTCCCAGACGGAGAAGCCGTTCCTAGGTAAAGATGCTGTGTGGGGCTGAAGGTGAAGAGAGACACCTGGTCATGGACATCATGGACATAATTTAATCAGATTCAATAAATGAGGAGAGAATGAGGAGAAAGAGAGAGAAAAGAAGGGAGGAGAAGAAGCAGAAGATATCAAAATAAGCTGTCCATCATTTTTAGTAAAATCTGAGAAACCATCTTTCAGACCAAAATGATATTATGAAGAAGCTAGTATTTGAAGTTGAGTGAAAAAAATCCCTATTTATGTCACTATCCTTATTCAGTTCCAGATTAAATTGGTTTATTTTGACTATATTTAAACATATAGAAAGGATCAATACTTTCTCAGGTGCCATGTGCTGTGTTGGAGACCCAATTATGAAAGACAATTAAAGTATTCCTTTACTTCTATGCAAAACTAGATGTACATACAAACACTCAGCGGATGAAGTGGTTCTTGTGTTTGTTTTTAATCTACTATATTAAAATGTGCTGTGGCTACTTACCGGTTGGTCCCCTCCCTTGTATGTTTTTATTAGCTGCACACCCAAGACGAGACTAAACATTTTAAATTCAAATTAAAAGTTCCCTTCACCTCTTCTGTTTTGAAGAAGAGCCAAGAAGCAAAGCAACGCTTGTTTTTTGGTGGCGAGTGTTGGCTCCGAACACATGCAGTCAGGAAAGAACAGGCCGTCCTGCTACTAAAACCATCCTGTAAATTCTGCAGGAAAAACCCAAAGTGATGGATCCAAAAGCAACTAGCATGTGGTTTAGGTGTCATTATGGAGACACACAGCACTAAAGTCACACTTTATGAGGGCAAAGAAAGGAAATATTGTGTTTAATTTTTGTCATACACTCAAACTTTTTTTATTGATGTAATATTTCCACATTTATTTTGCTGTTAAAACACAGATTTAGGAGTCAAAAGGAGGATTCTGGCGTCTAACTGGTGCCACCCACAAATCTTGATTGGCAGACGATCGCTGCAAATTCCACAGTTAAAAACCCAGCTTTTCACCAAAGGCGTTCTTCCTACCTTAAGCTCCAGTGATGCTGTCAAAATCTTCCTGGAGCTTTGAAAACAACCCCTCATTACAAAATCTGACATCAAAAGCTCTACTACCCAGAATCCTAAGCAAAGAAGCACAGCAGCACCTTAACCCAGCGCCGAAGATGTGCCTGCCTCTCAAACTTTAACCCTCACCCATGCGCGCACGTGCGTATGCATGCACGCACACGCACACACACACAGACACACAAACAAACACACACACACACACACACACAAACAGCAACAGGAAGTCATTATTTTAGATGATTTACCATTTATTCCATTTCCTTTTTAAGTTGCAATAGCTGCCACAGGTACACACACACAAACACACACAAACACACACAAACACACACACACACACACACACACACACCTGAGTATATCTGGTGCAGTATGGAAGCCATTAAAGATTCGGTGACCAGTGCAGACAATGGTAAAGGTGGAAAGGTCGGCGCCCTGGTGGGACCTGAGATGGACTGGATTGATCCATCAATGTCAAATGTTTGTGAGTGTGTATGCCTGTGTGTATCTATCTCTCACACACACACATGCAGACACACACACACGCACACACACACACACACACTTAAGTAGGGGTGAAACATTAACTTCTTAATGTGTGCTAAATGACCTTGCCCTCTGGACTGAAACCCCCACTTCTCCTCGGTATCTGGCTTCATGGTTTTTGCGTCTTTTTTTTTCCAGAAAGACAGAAAAACCGAAGCATCTATATTTTAACTTTCTGTCAGGTCGAAGAAGCCTCGCTAGCTTCAAACCTTGTCTACACATACTTCTTCTCTCTGGGCATCCCGTCAAGTATTTTTATGAGTCGTAACTTATCGTACTGGAGACTGCGAGGCCAAAAATTGATAACGATTCGAGGGAGACGAACCCTCAAGGCAGAAGAATTCTTTTGACCGCTGATAAGAACGTCTCCAAATGTCAAACTTCACCTTTCTGAAGTAGATTGTTTTGTTGTTTCTCAATCTCAGCTGTGAGTCAATCAAAGCTTTTCTGTTTTTATGTTCATACGATAGTGATTATTGGTCGACAATGACTTGTTGACAAAAATCCTAATGGGGTAGTCTTTCTATAATAGTTGCAGAAAGATTGGAGAAGCTGCCTTGTTAAGATGCCAGATTTATGAGTGTAAAAGCATTCATGTCTAATTAACACTTCAGTCGGTGCTGCTTTGTGTTCCCTCTCCCTGCTGCTTTTAACCAAGCAGGACTTTGAAATGTTTGAATTAAAATGTGATGACAGCTGTGGGATCATCTCTTTGTGGTGTAAAGTGCCTGTCGATGTGTTCAAGGTTGTTAACAAAAGTCCTTAGGATGCAGACGAGTTCAAGTTTTTTAAAAAACTACAAAGGCGCAAAGGCGACGACAGCCAACAAACCTATAAAACTAAAAAGAACTGTAAAAAAACACAATTCAAGTTTGTTTAAATGGATTTTCAGTCAGAAAAGCTTGTTTGCAATAAAGCAGGTGGTTTTAAACACGATTAATTAGCTGTAACACATTTAGTTACCATATATCACACATAAAGAATACTTTCTTCACTTTAGGAATGAGGTTTTTTGGGGCTGTTAATATAAATTTTGTTTCAAAAAGCTATGCAGGACTTTAACATTGTTTATTATTCAACCACAGATACTTTCTGTTTAAGAAAAATGCTGTTTAAGAAAAATGATTTTCTGTTTAAGAAAAATGCTTTTTTCAAACGCCTGAAACAACTGAAGTGGTAATTCTGACGGCGCAAGAGGAAGAAGGGCAGATAGTGATGCATTCCAAGACTATTAATTTAACCAAAAAGCCAACAAAGCATCAATCTCGGGACCGTCCAGAAATCTGAACTATCCTTCCCCCACACTTCCTTTATCTTTTCATCTCTTCTCTCCCCATTAATGTGTAACCAACTATCAGCTAAAGACAACCTCTGCTCCCCCTATTTGAGTTCCAGAAAGAAAAAAATCTTGGCGCCATCCCTTTCCCATATTTTCCCGTGTCACACATCAGGTCTTGTTATTCTTCATTCACCTTTGTATCCCCCTTAATCCACCATCTTCCCCGATCCTCCTTAAACTTCCAATCCTCTGTCTTTAACACTGAATTTGTCTTTTTGGACATTGTCATCGCTCTTATTATGTAACATGTTTTATTTCTATTAGTCATATTTCATTGTAAGTCAACCTCAGAACCACAGCAAAGTTTGACTACCTCGACAGCTTGATTTACTCATTTTAAAAATATTTTATTGGTCCAGCCTCAGAATGGTTTTAGTATTCATCAGCGGTCACAAAGAAACACAACGTGAAGACAACGCATTGCTCTTGTTAGTCGGAAAAAAAAGGATTTTGCGTATTGATTATAAGCGGCTTTAATCGGCTTTCAGAAACCAAAATCCAACCAGAACCACTCAACCCAGAGAAATGAATAAACAATTTTGAACAAAGTCCTCATAACTTCAACCAGTAGGAATGCAACCCATCATCCCCCACGTCCACAAACACTGGCTCCATATTTAGAAGTTCCATCCCTCAAAAACCAACAATCAAGCTATGACACGCAAAATCCCACTTAACAGACCCTGAGTCGCTGTAGCATCGCCTGGGAGAGGACTGGGAGAAAGTCCGAGGGGGTTGTAAGGGGTGATTCCATCAGACGCCACCAAGGGGAGACGAGGGGGGACGACGACGAGAGAAGGATTGATGCACAAAGAGAGTTTTGTGTCATCTCAGGCCCAAAACTGGAGTGGACTCGCCAGGGCAGCCACAGGACAGGACCGCAGTGCAATGGTGGAATGTGTGTATGTGTGTGTGGGACATTCTTTGGTTTGAGGCATGGTCGTGTTGCAATAAATAAATACATGAACACCGAAGCACGGAAAAGACTGAATGTGAATGTGTGTGACTGCTAGTTAAGTTACTTCTTCTTCAGATTACAATTCTTCTTCATGGCCAGAAAATAAAAACCACGTATCTCAGTTTGTGCCAATTCTGAAAACTTAAGGTGTTGTATGCAATTTTATACTTTCACAGCATGATGTTCCTTCAAATGTCCCACAACAATTTTGTGGGGCAAATTTGCACAATTGGCGAATCAGCAAAAAAAAAAAGCACAACTCAACAGGGGTTCGTAAAACTGTTCTCCGTCACATCAAAACGCAGTTTTAGAGTAACTTGAGAAAAAAAAAAAACAGTTGAAGTGTGTGTGTGTGTGCGTGTGTGTGCGTGTGTGTGTGTGTGTGTGTGTGTGTGTGTGTGTGTGTGTGTGTGTGTGTGTGTGTGTGTGTGTGTGTGTGTGTGTGTGTGTGTGTGTGTGTGTGTGTGTGTGTGTGTGTGTGTGTGTGTGTGTGTGTGTGTGTGTGTGTGTGTGTCCCACTGAGAGGGTGAGGGGGATTCCTGAACATGCAGAGCGTCGAACAAAAACAATAACAACTGCAAAAGTCTCGGGTCAGGACTTCCACAACCACAAAACACACACACACTTTTAAATTTATCTGTGTCAGACATCTCCCGTGTATATTTTAAATCGCCTAACCTTTTCACATGACAAAACACAAAACAATAACCACAAAGTTGTGTGGTTTTGAGGGTGTTGATATCTACACAAAAAGAGTTTGTTATTTTAATGTGTGTGTATGAGTGTGTGCGTGCGTGCATGCGTGTGTGTGTGTGTGTGAAGACGTACCCTAATGAAAACAGCTACAAGGCTCCACAGATCAGAGATAGAGACATTCCAACCTCCGAACTCCACCCCACCTCACCCCACCCCAACACACACACATACACACACACACACACACGCTGCCGAAAAAGCACATCATCGTGATATTTCACCCACTTGTAATACCAGCTATGGTCGTGTCCATAAGTGTTGAGACACTTCCATCTCCAGACACTGACTTCTTGGAAGTTCTTCTGGGCATTAAAATGAAAGAATAACACAAAATATTTGTCAGATTCCCACCACCCAGGGATCCCAAGCGCTCTTTAATGCCAGAAATAAATGTCCAAAAAAAATTTGAGCAAATGTTCTGTCCTCGAAAGTCTACAGGACAAAAAAACGTTTTCATTGATCTGCATGTTGTTATCTCCAGCGAGGAGGTTCTGTCTTCACTCTATTGGTTTGGTTTAATTTTCCGATTTTTAGGGGAAAGATGGATTTTAACGAAAACAAGACCAGGTGTATTGAAGGGGTTGGTGTGGTGTGTGTACAGTTTGGTAACCATCGGGTCAGGTTCGATAAAGCTGGAGGAGACGGTCGGGTCTCAGCGGCAGTTCTGGATTTGCATCGATGGACATCTGTTGTCAAAATGTCCAACAACAACACGTTTGCAGCGAAGCTATCAGTTGGATTCTGGATTAAATTCTCCTTTTTCCATCTCATTTAATGTAAAACTGAGACAGACTCCTTCTTTCTATCAATACACTCTATTGTGTGCTGCGCTGCTGCCTAACATGTGTTTTTGCTTAGTTAGGATAGTTAGCAAAGCAAGTCAGGGTTGAGGACATGGAAACAAACACACACACACACACACACACACACAAAGAAGAGACAACAGCATCTCTATCAGATGGCATGCTCATCTACCCCCCGTAGAGAAGATTGCTACTGGAGGCTACCTTTACTGGAATGTAAAGAGTAAAACAAACACATACACACACACACACTGTTTACCAACCCGAGACATTCGCTTGCATACCTTTGACCACATGTGAAAACATTCTTTTGTAAAATCCCTGGATTTCTTTCTGTGACTGCAGGATGAGAGGGAAGCGTTATCATCTCCATCTTTGTTATCAGTTCTGGGCGAATCGAATTCCAAACTGCTCCCAGTGCTTTCAAACACACTCCCCTGGAATGCTCTCCAAAAATACACCATATTGTTTCCGTTCCTTTCTGAAGAACAAAAAATATCACTCAAGAATAAAAATGTTTCACCATCATCCTAAATGTCCCAATGTGGCACTTCTCACTTTGGGGTTAGGGTTAGGGGTCATTCCAGGGAAAGTCATCAGCTCAGAATGGCAAACTGAGCGACTCATCATTTTAACAGATCTTTCTGAAGGTTTTCACACAATGAACCCGCTAATGACGATCCGAACGAGTCGACAATGGCGGAGTTCTCACAACATCTTAAACATTTGTTCAACACATGATAAAGGATGTCGACATGCATTTAACAGCTTCAAGAGAACTGAGCGCTTTCACACCAGCTATACACTCGTAAATCTCTGTTTTTATCCAGATCCCTCAATAAATATGTCCCGATGTAACCAACGTACAAAAATATAAACCAAAGAAGAAGAATAATGAGCCAAAAATTGAAACGGGCTCAGAAGAAACTTGCACCTCAGCATCTTCACAAACAACAGCCCCGTTCACAAGACGATGTTCCGGATGGAATGGGAGAAGTCTTTAATCCAGTGATTCATCCATCTTTGAAGCCAGGCTAAATTAGCGGGTGGCTAATAATCTGAATGCATGCATGCTCTAATCTCAGACCTCTAGTTCAGAGCAAGAAGGTGAAACATAAAATCAAATGAAACCTCCCTAACTGCGGGCAGACGATCCGTCATGTCAACCCATCAGTCGCCATGACAACCACATAAACACAAATTAGAAGAGTAATGTGGGTAATGAAGGCTGTGAGGCCTCCTTCCTGTTGATTTAGAAAGACTCTCATGTCAGTTCTGGTGTTCGTTGGGACAGGAGACGCGTCAGGCCTGCAGCAGTGTGGTGGGAAAATGCACTCCAGTCCAGACAAGCGACTGTTAGCGATCACCACAAGTGTGCTGGACAAGAAAACATCACGGGACTCTCGCAATGACAGCCTTTGATTTAAGCAACTGATTCACTGCTGCAAAAAAAGAAAAAAAAAAAAAGAGCACCACCTTCCTGCAACTAGCATTTAATAAACCAGTCCAGAGGGAGATACGGATCAGTGCTGCCCAAATCTGTTGAGGAAACACAAACCGATGGAGACAGCTCTCCAGAGAGCTGACAGTAGATCATAAAACCACATATGAGAGCGAGCTGACAGCTTAGCAGCAGCTGCTCTGTCAAATAAGACAATGACAGGAACTCTCCAAATCGTCCTCTCCACCGCAATTTAACAAAGGACACAGTAAAAAAAACCTGACAGAAAACACATGGGAAGAACTAGTGATGAATGATGCTGAAATAGGTCTGTAAACAAACCTGAGAGTAAAGACTGGATCCGACGGCCTCCTGACATGAGCTGATTGGTTTAAGGCACTGAGGCTGACCAATAGTGCCTTTTCAAGGACCAATAAAAGAATGATTGTTTATATAAGACCTTTTAGCAGTATTTTTAAAGTGTGTGTTGTTGGATAACATCTAAAAGCTCTTGTTGGAAGACATTAATGTGTTGCACCTTCATTACCTTTATCCTAAACATGTACTGACCTGTTAACATTGGATTGAGTCATTATATGATGAGGAGTTATCATTTAACTATGTAATGTATGACCCAATTAAATGTGTGGTCAACATCCTTTGATGAGACTCAGATAATTATAAAAGTCAAAGATGAGTTCATGTTAAACATTAAGCTGGCTAGCTAGCAACAATTTCGATGATGGAAGTTGTAACTTCAACGAGTTATATGTGAAACCAGAATGAATGGTGGTGACTTTCACCTGCGATAAGTCTTATAAAACGGGTATTTGTGCATTAAGGGCCGGTTATGTATTCACCAAAACAAAGACAAAAACCAAAAAGAGAAGAAATCCAGAAATAAAAACCTATTTTCAACTTCAGAAAACAAAATATAAAACATACACCCACAATGCTTTTCAGTCTGCAGCTCCTCCAACCGGGATTTGTTTGTTATGGGAGTAACGATGTGTAGAATGTGGCTTTTTAGCAAACCTCTCATTTCCACACCACCAGGTCTATTTTCACTGGAGCATCCCTAAGCCTTGACTAACAGATTGCCAACTGGATGATGGACTGACTCGCTGAATGGATGACTGACCGGCAAAAGCTAATGGTTGACTGGCTAACTCAGGGAAGAGATAAAACCCTAACACAGCTGATCACTGGTTACATGGAGAATGAACATTTAAGTCCAAACCTTGCACGCACGTGCACAATTACCTCCACACCCTTCCACACACACCCAACAGTGGTAATTTGCTATGCTCCTGGTGGAATGTTGACCAAATGGCTCATATCCCTCTGCTGTCTCCAACTCCAGAAGCCACCCTTCCCCCCCTCGTTCTCAAAGGGCCACAAACACTCCTAAAACACGGGCTGCCCCAAAAGGGCAGCCGCGTGCTTTCAAAAACGGATCAATCGTCCCGAAACTCAATTTAACATCTATTTGGAGCTGACACAAGGGACAGACAAAAAAGTTGTCTTGGTTTGGTGAAGAGTTGTTGAAAACTGAAAGAGGATTCATGTACAGATCCAGACTCTCTAAAGTTTGTTCATTTTCACCAACACTGCGAGGTCTTTCCACGGGTCTGCGTAAACATATTGTCAACAACATGAACAAGAATAAAGGATGATGATGATAGTGTCAAAAATTGGAGCATTCTGGGGAAATTTAAAGGTAACCAGGTGCTCCTGCACAAGATTGAACAATTTTAGAAACGCACAAAGCATGAAGGAGACTCCATTGGTCAGATCAGAGATCTGAGCATCAACAGCAAAGAGCATCCAGCTAAGGGTTTATGTTGAGTCCTGTAGTTCTCCTTTTAACACACACACACACACACACACACACACACACACACACACACACACACACACACACACACACACACACACACACACACACACACACACACACACACACACACAAAGGCATTAACGCATTTACTCGTCCCTCTCTCCCTCGGAAGTGAGAGGATTAAGACCGTATTCAGCTGTGGTCCATACAGACACAGTAAACCTCTGTGTGAAGCTGATGGAAACTCCGGCCCTCTCTAAACCTAAAACACATTACACACTCTTTCACACACATACACACACTTCAACTTTACCTTTTCTATATGTTCCTGTCTTTCTACTCTTTCCTTCAAGGACTTAACACTTAATCATTAAACACTTTTCTACACCACAGTTCTCTGTCCAGCCGTCACTGTTTTAACTCACCGCTGGACACAAAAGAGCCACAGAGCCCAGTTTGATTTTTATCTCCTTTAGCAGTCCCAGTCATATTTTCCCAGGGGTTGTGCGACTGTGTGTGTGTGTGTGTGTGTGTGTGTGTGTGTGTGTGTGTGTGTGTGTGCGTGCGTGTGAATGCATGTTTCCAGACGACTGAGCCAGGCTTTTCCATTCCCCGCTGTGGTGCTGTGGTGAATATAGAATGACACCAGCCAACATTTACGCCGCCGCTGCAGCGCCTTCTGAGTGGGCGAAAGACAGCCAAGCAACAACTGAGAGAGAGCAGAGGTTGCATTTCAGACGGCCTACTTGCGCACTGGACTGAAGACTCACACACAGACCACCCCCAGCAGAACACACACCGATAATTACTGGCAGTAATTCAAAGACACCCTCCTGATTTCCAGCAGCTCACCGCCGGCATCTCAAAAACGTGACAGGAGTTCAGGAAAAAGGCAGATTTCCTGTTGCCAGTAGGTGGCGCCATCACTGTAGCCAAATTTTATCATATTCGGGGTGGGATGTTGATGTTTTACAATTGATAAAACAAATAAACTGCATTTATGGTTTCATTTCTAAACAATAAACTTTGTGTTCATGACAACACCTTTCAAGATATGAAGAAAAACTTCCGAATTTCCAGCCATAAGTGGGTTGGTTATAATAATAATAAACAGAGAAATTCCAATTGGCTCCTGTCTGGAGTAGATGCCCAGGCCCTAATAAGATATGTGGCAAACAAGTAAACGCTATTCTAACAATGTCTCGTCAGAGAAATGCAGCTTTTCTTCTCTGGGATTCCAACATTTCTGGCCACAAAACTCAACCATGTGAAGTGGTTTCAGTGATCTTTCAGCACGCAGGCATTTTTACCTTCCGGTGAATGAAGTGACAGGGAGATGAACAGAGCCTCATTTCACCAGGGATACCCTTGGGAACCCCTGTTAGCACCCCTGGCAGCCCCCCCTTTGACCTCCAGGTTTGAGAACTCAACCGCTCCATTACATTATTTATGACTTTCTCATTCATACAGTGGCTGAAACAAAAAACTAACGCACCTATGTGCTTGAGTTTTGGATATTAGCTTTTTATATTTTGCAGAAGAGGAGGAGGAACATGCAGGAGTCATAAAACAGAAAATAATTGCATTTTTTTTTCCTGAATTGCAACATTGGATTAAAAAGTTTAAACGTTGTGATGAATGAGTGAAACTTTATACATTGCTGATAAATAGAATGAAATGACTGTGGGTTGGAGCTAGTGAGGTGTAGTGAACTTTATTATACTCATCAAACATGGAAACAAAATTAAGTATTAAGCCAATGTATGCAAAATGAAACAAAACAATATAATATCACATAATAATATCACATATATCACAGTCACCGGTGTGGATTATTATAGACAGCTTACTTTGGTGATGATGAGCGGCTCGCCGTGCTCGAGACCTCCTTTCAGCGTGAACCCCCAAGGCGCGCCCCCGCTCAACTGGACCTGAATGTGGTGGAAAGACACGAGCTGCTCAATGGTTTCCATTCTCCTTCCCGCCCGGTACCTTCTATCTCCCACGCGCTCTCTTTGAGGTTAATTAGCCTAGCCGGAATTCCTGCTAGTCAGCGGCGCCGGTAGCGGTCCCAGGGTTTCTCCATCACCGGTCTAACAACAACAAGTAAAGGATGGATGGATGGATAGATGGATGGGTGGAAGGAAGGAGTGAGTGGAAGCGGGGGAGGGAAGAAAGTTTCAGCTAGTGTTAAGTTACAACTAGCATGTCGGTAGTAACTTCCGGTGCGTTCTGAAAAAAAGGTGACTGTTCGCTTTTACTATAGCTCAAATATCACTAGATATCAAATTATAATATTTAATAAATCTTGCATTACAAACCATAAAGATATATTTCACTTCTGTCCTTTAAAAAAAGAGTCAAAAGGATTTTATTTTATGTTTAAGCGAAATATTTCCGGTTACTTTAGCTCGCTTGACGCAGCTAAAAAAACTTTGGGAAAACTTTAGTAGTGAGAAAAGACCCGCCCACTATTCGAACGGCGGGATATGATTGGCAGAAAAGTAAGGGACTTATGCATCAGGGCGTTCACATAAATCTGTCCAATTGGGAGCAAGCAGTGGGAGGGGCTAACCAATGAGAACTACTGTATTGACACAACTAGAAGCATAAAACCTGCCACTTTCACATAAATCCCTGCATTTTATAGTTATACAGATAAAATTTACAAGTTTGATTCAAAATTAAAATAGTTCCTCTGCATCTTTTGGTAAATTTAAACTTCTTAAATATGTGTCTCTCAACAGCCTTCATAGTTTGTAATATTTCTTCTAGAGTTTGAAGTTTCTCACACCCACAGTGCAGACTGGAACGGCCGGGATTGTAGATAATCATCATCGTGGAATGTCACCACACTGCAGTGCCATTCAACTTTGTGTATTGAATGTGAATTTGACAATCTTTGCAAATGTAGAAAATGAGGGGAGATGGAGAGAAAGGGAGAGAGAGGTGAACAGGCCTAGACATGTCGCTTCCCATCCAGACCACGAGGTGTTTGTTTTGGTCAGATCAGAAGACTTTTGTTCTGTTTTAAATCCATTATAGTTCTGAGGAAATCTAAACTGCAAGACATGGTTTGGCAGAAAGACTTGTTTTCAAATGCGATCAAGTTCAAAAGATTTTTAAAAAGTTTTCTTCAGCATTTGTTTATGTAACTTCCTTTCATTTTTAGCCTCAGAATGTAATAAAATATACAAGTATGTAAGCAGCTGGAGTATGACAGTGTAAATGTAGAACAAACCCCAAAGCAAATCAAAGATCTTTGCACCGAAGTCCATGACAGAAAGTAACACATTACAGTTACTCCCACTGAGTGGATATTTGTAGTATTGTTACAACTATGGAAAAAAAAAGTAGTTTTATTAAAAAAAAAAAAAAAAAGCATAGTACTAATACCACAGTTTAGAAATATTGTGTAGAAATGTTATGTTATACATAAGAGTCATGCAACGTACGTGTGCGTGTTTGTATGTATTTGTTACTGTTGCGTCATAGTACCACATGGTGGCGCCAAAGTGAGACAAATCTTGCACAAGTGCAATCTGACCGACTAAAACCTTGAAGTCAGTGTATAAATGTGTTTGTTTGTTTGGTTGGTTGGTTGGTTGGTTGGTTACTTGTTTGTTAAATAAATGTAAACTGCGTCTTCCTATTTTATGTATTATATATTGAAGAGAAATCCATAAATTATGTGGCAAACATAGCCGTCAGTGGGTTTATTATACCTACATGAATATGATTTAAAACGAGAGCACGTACGTGAGTGTAAATTGGATGTGCGAGTGTTCTGACAAAAATAAAAAAAACTTTTTAAAAAATTAAATGTGCAGTGGAGGGCAGCTTCATTCTGCACCATTCTACAATTACGCGAAATGCAATTTTTGATTACAACTAAACACAAAATAATATATTGGTAATTGTTCAGAAAAATATATTTTATTTATAAACTATCGTTTTCAAGGTTTGGATAAGTTTTTACATAAAAGCGAAATAAATATTCGTACAGTGACTGCGTGGTTTTTATCTTGAGTATCTTTTGCTGCAAACTGTACCTCAGCCAAAGCCATAAAACTCTTGCAACAAATTTAATTTATTTGTTTCATTTTTTTTATCCAAACTTCCCCCAAATAATGGAGTTCTTCTACCTTAAATATTTTTAAGAATATTTGTCATCTATGCAACAAACGCTGGTTATAAGAGAGAAATATTTTTTCATGCTTAATTTCCCAATCGAAAAGACTCCAGGAGACAATAAATCTCTAGTCAAACACCCGTTCTACAATCTTACGCGTTTTTCTTTTTAAATAACGCACAAAATCTAGACACACCACCTCAACGCGTCACAAAACTGAGCCAATGTCAGGCTTTTACGCAGCGTCCACGTGACTTCCACCCGCTACTACTGGCGAATTACTGACACCCGAGGGGTTAATTGGGGGTTACGTAATTCTCAGGTAGTTGATTGTCGTGTTGAATACGGCCCACGGGTCAGGTGAGCTTGTAAATCGCGGCCTCGGCAGTGTGCAGGATGGTTGTCAACTCTAGCCTCGTCGGTGGAGCTCGCTAGCGCCAGAGGTTTTACCACAAACATGAGGGCGACCCGCTCCAAACACAGCTTACTGAGTGTCCTCGTCCTGTCCGCCTTTATGTTCCTGATGTGTTCCACCTGCTCCGGAGTCACGCATGTGCGCAACTTGTCCTCTCATCACCCCGCGTTCAAGCGCAACCGTCGGAGTCACCAGAGCGCAAAGCACAAAGGCGCGCACCACCGGCCGCTGACGGAGGCGCAGAAGGAGGACCAGAACTTGCAGTTCATGTTGAGTTTATACCAAAGCGCAGCCGAACCGGACGGCAGGCCCAAACAGCACCGGAAATTCGGCTCCAACACGGTCCGTCTGCTCAGACCGACTGCGTCGTCGGTGCACTATTTACCAGCATCAAGAGGTGAGGTGTGGATTTTAGTGCGCCGGTGTGTAGAAGATGTCAAACTTCAGATTGGGAACCAGCAGGTGTGGATAAAGTCAGTGGACCCATTAACTCCTAATGTCCTGACTTTGATCAGACTGCTGCTTCTTCCGTGTCACGAATGGGATGATTCCAAATTAGGTTTTCATGAGTCCAGAATAATCACCTAAAGCTGTGATGATCTAAACTCAGTCCCAGGGTCTCACATGTAAAATAAATTTGACTTGAAAATGTTTTATTGCTGGAATTATGAAAACTTGGACCAAAGTTCTCATTGTGTCACTGCGGCTGGAACAGGAGGGAAAACTACTGTAGATTTTATTAAGACTGAATCTCCACCAAGAAAGCTAATTTTCTCCATTCTGTCACCGTACCTAAGGAATTTAAGTCATTCCAGAATCCAGAAGTGTGGATCAAAAATCTTTTTACCTCAGTTCATTTTTTTAGTAGCTCTGGCCAAGAAAACCAACCAATAATATTGTCACTGCATCCTAATTTTAGATGCCTCGTCATCTTGCTTTTTGGTTTATCAGCAGCGTGATGCAAAAACAAAGTTTGATGCGGAACCAGGATTCGATGATGAGGCTATTTTGACGTGGATTTTAATTTCTCAGGGAACACTAAATGATCTAAACTGATATAAATGGATTTAAAAAAAAGATTTTTGGATTAGACTTGATTGACCTGGGTCTTGGCAGAAGTGAGAGCTGTGTTGAGTGTCTTTCTACTTTTGATTGTGTGGGAAAACGTGGACACATGCCATTTAAAAATGTTTCCAAATCCATTCTTTAACATTCTTTGACCTGTCTCACTTTGAAATTGTTTTTCCAAGTCAAAAATTCAAAAGACGAGTGCTCAGCCTGCTGGGTAAAAATAGTGAGTTGACAAGTTTGTTGTCACGCTTTCTCCTCTTTGCCTCTGTCACCTTCAGACCACCACTACAGCTTTACAGTCCAGTACAACATTGACACACTTCCCTCAG
The DNA here is from genome assembly GCA_013358685.1 of Antennarius maculatus. Lineage (NCBI taxonomy): Eukaryota > Metazoa > Chordata > Actinopteri > Lophiiformes > Antennariidae > Antennarius > Antennarius maculatus. Next base: position 3,787,110 of record CM023628.1, read on the forward strand.
AGCAGCTGATTCGAGCTTCGTTCGTCCACCTCCGCTCTTCATCTTCTCCCTCCAACTCCACCGCCTCCGCCTTCAAGCTGCCCCGCTGCAGAGCTCAGATCACCTCGCTGGGCAAAGAGAGTCTGGTCACTCTGGAGCCCCACGAACGCTGGACAGAGACGGACATCACTGCGCACGTCCAGCGGGGGAAACGCCACGGCTCGGGTGGCCATCTGGTCCTAACCGCGCAGTACTGGTGCTCGGAGCTCGGGCGCGATGAAGAGGAGAGGACCCTCTCTCGGTGGTGGACTCGTCTTCAAGGAAGACAAAAATGGGGTGGTGAACCTCACCTTGAAGTCCCGTCTCTTCTTTTGTACCTGGAAGAGGAAAGGGAAGTGACGGACTGGATGGGGGACTTGCTGGGGACTGAAGGAGCGAGCATCATGCGGCGAATCGGGCAGTGGCATTCGTCCGTTCGCCGCCGCCGCTCCAAAGATCTTTCAAATTCAGAACCTAAAGATCCTGCGTTGGATGTTCTAAAAGACGCCCCTTCTTCGTCCTCCTCTTCGTCTTTTTCCACCTCGCCCTCTTCCTCCATCATCTCCGACATCCCCAACTACAAACGTAAAACCAGCGTGCCCAAAAACCGCTGCAAGCTCCACTCTTTTCGCCTGTCGTTCGACGAGCTGGGGTGGGGTCACTACTTCATCGCCCCGCCGGTTTACAACCCGCGGTTCTGCCAGGGCAACTGCCCACGGGTGCTCCACTATGGCTACCACTCACCCAATCACGCCATCATCCAGACGGTCATCAACGATCTGGGCGTCGGCGACGTACCGACCCCTTCCTGCGTGCCTTACAAGTACATGCCCATGAGTGTGCTGGTGGTGCACAAAAAGAAGGTGGAGTACAGGGAACTGGAGGATATGGTGGCTGAGTCGTGCACGTGTCGCTAAAAGACTCGAGTGAATCTTAAGGGAGAAGAGACCGGATTCGAAGGTCTGGCGTTTTTTGCGGCTCACGCTTGAAGCACTTTTAATAGACGGCTGCTGAACGGAGCTCTGGTTTGTTCAGAAATACGCAGACCGTTTGTGTCTATGCACGTATTTTTTCATCTAATTATTCTGTGAGCTGTTTAAAGTGTTGTGAGCGTCCTGGTCGATATGTTCCCACGAAGGCCAAAGAGAAGTTTGTACTTTTGGAAACATTTTAAGTCACTTTCAAGCAACTTAGCGAGAAGTGAGTCAGCTAAGCTAAACTCTCGTTCCAGGGTAACAGAACCTCAGACAGTAACTTGATGACATTGACTCAACATCAGGGTTATATTTTTTTAAAGAAAACTGATCTAATTGTTCTCTAATATTAACCCGAATGAAGCCAAACACATGTAGAATCCATCTCCAGTATTCAACCTCAAAAACCTCAATCATCTAGAGTTTATTCACGTGTGTGTTCATTTTTTTTTTTCTGTGTTGTTCTTGTGTTAAAACCTGATCTGTATTTCTCATCAGGTTTATAGTTCTGAAAAAAAGAAAAGAAAAAAGTCTGTTTGAAAAGGAACGGCATGGATAACGTAATCGAGGCTGCGTTCCTTGACAGGAAACTGGACCCGATTTTAACGGATGAAGGGAAGACGTAACTGCGAAGGCCTTATGATGTCACGTGATTGCTGTCGACAATCTGAATCTTTTGCATATTGTATGTATTTATAATGGGAGGGGGTCAGAAAACGTGCTGCGACTGGCCTGTTTTGGATAGAAGATGTTAAAGGAAAGGATTGAGTGGAGGTGCGACAGCGTTCAAGAGAACAAACCCAAGCGTTGTGGTGGGGAAAAGAAATGCAGTTTTTTTTATTACGAGGACAATGAATAATAAAATAAAATGCATGTTTTCTAAAACCAAATTTATTGTCATTTGTGGTGTTGGGAAAGTGTTTGTTTAAAAACCACCTGTTTATATGCATCCAGTCTGAAAGCTAAAGGGTTCTTTGCAAGTTGGGCATAATGCAAAGTTTCATCCAAGTTTCATCCAATTTAGTCCACTGATTTATGCGTAATATACATAAACAGAAAAAGCAGCATGAACAGAAGTGGGGGGAAAAAAACGTCCCGGATCCACTCAAATTTGTTTGTGTTTTCTTTTCCTGATCAAACACCATCTCCAAGATTTAGAAAATCCTTTTGACCCGATGATTTAAAATCCTATGAACATAAGATTAAACTTGTATTTAAAGAAAAACAAGGATAAAATCTTGTATCAACATATTGGACTCATGTCAGCTGAAGTTAGTTAATAGAGACATTTTCATGGTTTTATTATAATAAAGACTAAACTTTACAACCATCATTTTGTATGAAACTGCTGGGAAAGGAAAAATATCAAAAAATGCAGGGTCAGTTTGAGTCCAGCAGATGGCGCTCTTCACTTGAAGCTGTGTTTTGTTTCCATAAGCGGAATAATCCAAACAGTTTAATTTGTTTTGCTACCAGTTTTAATCACAAACATATTAACAAACATATTAACCTGACACCTCAAACTTTGAGTCCATGAACTTTGGCAGGGGAGGAAATTATTTGACAATGTCTAATTTAAAGGCACGATTTACTGAAAAGATAAAAAGAGGAGCAGGTTAGACATCAACCTTATTGCACCTCCTGGGGTCACATAGAAGAAGCCCCCTCTGCACGCATTCTGCATGCGGAGTCATGCAAACATTTCCAACAACATTTCAAATTGTTTTTTCTTCTCTTTCTCTTGTGTTCATTCTCTTCCCTTTTCTACGTGTTAGCAGTTTAAATCCGGGGTGCAGTCAAACTGTCCTGACCAGATCTAAATGAATGTCATCAGACAGAAAGAGCACGAAGCTTCTTTTACCTCACATAACAGGAAAGATTTTTATTTCCCTATGGTACGGATTGACCTTGATATGACCTTTGTACGGTTGTAACTCGGTGACTCACATGAAGAGATTTAAAAACAAACTTGCTAGTCTGGACTTTCAGGTTTTTTTTTTTGCTTTAAATACTTTAATTATAACCCAGTTTTACAGTGATTCTGTACAGGCATATGTTTGAATTTAATTCCTTCTTATGGCCGAAGCAGTAAGTGCAGATAGGTGCAAACTGCAGCTTTTGAAATCATTTTTAAAACCACAGAAAATGATCTTGTGCATTCATGGGTTAGAATCCGACTGCATAAAAGTAGAACGGTTCCATGTTTGGTTTATTCTCTAAAGGACATCTGTATAAAAAGAACTCTTTATTCATTTTACTTCTTCTTGTGATCCCCGCTGCTCTGCATCTCTAATCTGTTACCGTCACCCGTGTTTTATGGAGTGACTGGTAGTCTTCCGTTTTATTGGACCTCACTGTCTGTTTTTCCTGGGGGGATTTGGCACAAATGTTGCTTTCATCCATCCTGTTCTACTCTCCTCCAACAGAAGTGGCGGTGCTCTTACATAACACACTCAAAAAGCAACACTGATTCCCATAAATGTCACACAAGGATGTGTCCCGTGAGGAAGAAGCAGCCGGTCACTAATCTGATTTGACTAACAGAAAGCCTCGAAGGACAGTGATTAATAAACTTTTGCGGGAAGCAAACTTGCTTTATGAGTCACACAAAAAATGAGTCTGGTGTTTATGTTGAGGGGAAAATATCATCATTCAAGAGAAATGAAGCAAATATTTACATTTTAGAAGTCAGAACCTGAAAATGCATCATATGTTTTTGAAACCTTTGTTTATTAGGCTTTGTTCGTTTGTTCCTGATGCCATCAGGAAGTCTGTTTATTTCCCTTTTAAATGGGTACACATTCATGAGGAACATAAATTTTGTGGGATGAGCTGCAGAGCCGAGTAACTAAAAAACTGTCCAGATCTTTGCTGCCATTACCAAACATGTTTTTGAATCTTTGTTTTGAATATGCGTCTTTGTGCACACGCAGGACTGGTTCCTGCTAGATTTTAAATGATTTTAGATTAATTATTGAAGAGGTAAATGATGCCAGAGGTCTTCACCCCTCACCACACCTCCTATCAGGTGATTATTGGCTTTAACTCAAGGCTATTTCTGGGGCATTCTGGGAAAAAAAGTTTTATTAAATCCACCCTGTTCTGTCCTCAAGAGGACTAAGAACTGGTTAGATGAGGTCATGTCTGCAGCCACCCTTCGATCCGTTTGTCTCAGTGAATTATTTCCTCTTATTCGGGGCAATCGGAGTTTAACGGTCCAATGTGCGCAAAACGGCCAGACAAGTGTTATCCTGACCAGTGGGTCCATGTGGTGACTGCGTTGGAAAGAAAATTCATTTAAAGCCTGAATGATGTCATATCAAATTATCTGAATGTAAACTGGAGTTGTTCTGCCAGCGATGCCACGCGTCAGGAGAACGCCTGTTGTGCAGCTGAAAATTAAAGTTCAATGGCAGGAATGGTAAAAGTCCAGCATCATCATTAAATGAAATCCAAGTTAAATATTTATTCACCGCTTGGAGATTACATTCTGTTCCTATCCATCTAACGTCACATAAGGAGAAACAAGGATGATAAAATCTTCATGTGCAGTTTTTTTTTATGGCTTATAGTTCCTGGACAAAATGTTTCGTCCTCTTTACATCCTTTACAGTAATTATTTTTGTGTTCTTTTTCACATTCCATGCATATGCAGTTATAACTTTACACGGTTGCATCAGTTCACCACTGGCAGCACAGTCGCTGCACAGCTGGATGATGAATCATGGCGATGGTATGAGGCAGACGTGTTGACTTTTTATATAATGCTGGGATTCCTCTCGCTCTCGCTGCCCTTTGGATGATCAATGTCACAGGAATCAGTGCGGAACTTTTCTATTGCATCCTTTATATCAAGTCTTATTCCTCTTATGTTAATTTCAGCATTTGGACATCATTTTGTCATTAGATTGTCTCTACTAGAGCGTTCTTGTCTTCTCTAGGCCAGCCTGGGTTTCCAGTTAATATCTTGTGGTAATTTGGATAAAAAATGTTACAATGGAATAATTTATCGGCGGCGTAACAAAGATCTGACGATCCCTTCATTTACGTTCATAAAGGAAAGCAGATTTTTGAGCTATTAAAATGAATTCCTTGTGTTGTTTCACCTTTTGTAGGGGAAGCCTTGAAACAACGGGTGGGACAATCTGATGGAACTGTAGAGATCCTTCACCAGAAGACGTTTAACATTATTTACTATATCCTGACACCTTTTATCAGGCAGTTTAGTGATTTACTATCATAAAAAGAATTATTGTGTCGGCCTACCTTTAGTAAGTTCATAAAAAGTTTGATCACAAATCCCAATGAAGATAGATTGCTGTGGATTAAAAAGATAAAAGATGTTGATTCAAGGTAAACTGAGCCAGCTTTAACAATAATTTAATTTTTGGTTTCTATATTCTATTTTGAAAAATGTCAGCCGGTTCACCTTTGTCTTACTAACCCAGTTGGTGAGATCCAGGCACACGAATGCAGGTTTTATAATACACTCCAGTTTCAGGCAACATGACATACTTGACATGCATGCATGCATTCGGTAGCATGAGCTGTTCTGTTTCCACACACGAGAAGGCATCGCATGTGATGCGTCTGGTTACACACATCTCATAGATTCAGCACCAATCCTAGAAGTACATCTGATTGTCAGCAGGTTTGTGAGCACGAGTGCTAAAAAAAAAAAAAAACCAAAAAAACAATGGAACAGACTTTCACCCTCCATTAAAGTAGTTTTTACTGAAAGTTCATAAAAATTCCTGCAACCACTTGGTGCAACATCTTCAAAAACATTCATTGTAATGCAAGGATGTGCAAACTTAAAAAAAAACAAAAAAAGATTTTCATGAATCCTGACATGATTCTCTATATAGCTCATGTATGCAGACACATGTGTCACATGCCAGGGTTGTGTGTACAGTCTGCCTGCTTATATAAACTGTCCTCCAACTGTATATTCCATCTATCTTGTATAAGTGGAAAATCGCAACAGGTCAGGGGCATCAGTCGTCGGAGATTCACTGCAGCACGCAAACTTCAGCTTGATAAAACCTTATCTGACTGAAGTTCATTCACACACACTGTGGCATTGACACACACACATAACCCGTGACCTTTTTGGCTCTTTTTTTTTTTTTTAACTTGGCTCTGTCTCTTCCTTTATGCTCTGATCACGTGTGCTGTGTCTGGTCCGCCTGTATCCGTGTTATCAGCATGTTAATATGCACATGTAAAGAGTGTTTGAGTGCATATTTCAGAGATAAGAAGACAGAAAGAAAATCTATCTGTGTCTGGATGTCCTCCTGAAGGGATTGACATTTCCCTACGTGATTGCAAAAATCATGTAATGTCATATTTGGGCCAGAAAAGAGAGATAGTCACGGCCTGGACTGTGACTAGCTCTCCCTCCCTCTTGCGTTCTCTCTCCCGGGATCATGGTCCGTCTGTATAAAAGCTGAGCTCGCTGAGTCAGGCTTACTTAAAAGAGTCTTCCAGCAACCCCACTGACTCCTCACAACCTCCAGACTGACCCAGGGTCGGCTGATCTCCCGGAGGGATCGACGAGATCCGATTTGAAGAGGTGCAGGTTACTGAGAAGAAATCAACCTCATCGGCCACGTTCGTGAAGATGCAGGAGAAAGTCTTCATCCAAAGGAAAGCAGCAGCAGTCCTGTGCATCGCCCTGCTGCTGATGGCTCAGCAGGTGAGTGGAAATCCAGGAAAAGCCATAGAAATATGCCTTAGAGATTCAGATTAAGTTTAAAACAGACAAAAAAAACATAGAGGGAGTAGGTTAAATATGAAATGACTTATACTATATAAGTACTGGAATGTTTTTATTGTTTCCTGATATATTACTAATCCAACCATAACTTCTAGAGCAGAATGTTCTCTTCTAGTTCTGGAAATCTGCTTTTTTTTTTTTTTTTTTTTACTGTTTCTCAAAGAAATTTGATGGTTGAACATAATAGTGTGGATCCCAACACTTAAATTCTCAGTGATCCATCTTTAAATATCTTGTTTTTCCTTCTTCTCTGTTGGGATCTGGTAGAATATAAACAACTTTGTACCTTTCTGTGTTTGTGCATCAGGTCTTTGCAGGTCCACTGGTTCCACAGGTCCAGTCCAGCCCTGATCAGAGACCAGATTCAGGTCCGGTTCAGGTGCTGAGGAGAATAGCTCGGATGACACCCCTGTGGAGGATCATGAACAGCAAACCGTTTGGAGCTTACTGCCAGAATAACTACGAGTGCTCCACCGGACTGTGCAGGTAAATGAAAATACCCTCCAAGATACCCTGATCGAAGTGGGGAAGGACAATTAAATCAGGTTCATTTGTGTAAAAATAATTGAATTAGATATTTTCCCCTAAGATAACTGATTCTGGTTGGCCAGGGATTGATATCATTAGTCTCATTCAATGCAAGTTTAGCTTGAGTCAAGACACAAAGTCCATGACGTGATTTAATGGATAGATGTGGTGGTGAATTTGGACTAGGACTAGTTTCATGATTGATCTTGATGAAAAGTTATGGGATCCAAATTAACATCCCTATGAACACATCTCATGCGTTCATAGGGGTTTCATAGGCTGGTTATGTCCCCTGGTTATGTCCCATCATATTGCTTCACAGGGAATAAATTTGAGTGAACCACATAAAGCTTTGTGCTCTTTGACCTTTGAAATCATACAGCTTTATTAAAAAACTAACAAACCTCCTTGATCTCTTTTCAGGGCGGGACACTGTGCCACCAGCTACCGAGCCCCCCCAGAGACCGCTCACTACTAGCGGACAGGAAGTGTGTTTACACGAGTGTACAGCGGTGATCCTCACAGAGGAGTTTCCTTCTGGGATGTGCACCTGGGCAGACTGTGTTTAGAAAAGGTTTTATATTTATATGTTTTTTTTATGAAGGCCACAGCAGGTATTCAGGGGTTATTACTGCTTTATTTTCTAGTGCTTTATTTTCAAGAGAATAAGGGAGACATAAAAAATGAGGACAAATAGGAGGAGTCGGGGGTAAAAATCTCCCTCTGTCGTGGAGCAAATCATTTTAGCCCTGATTCCAAAGTGATTTTATAAAAAAAAACCCATAAACCCCAAAAAAGAATCTTTGAAAAGTTCTTGACCTTTCAATTTTTTGAGATATTGTCTCACGTTTGATAAGTTATCACCTGAACGTGTCCGTTGAAGGTCAAAAACCTCCTACTGATAATGTGTGGAAAGAGAATATTCGCTTTTTCCGAAAAAGGAATCATGTGGTTCAGATTCCTGACGTCAGAAAACATTTGACCTTATTTATTATCACTTCTGACAAAAGTAACAACTCTTACAACACGCTAACTTTTTTCATTAACAAGCCTTCGATGTTCCCAACAGATAAGATTCATAAAATGTTAACACAATGCTATAATTCACCGAGTTTAAGAATTTATTTCAATTACCAATACGACCAATCAGTTTCAACACAATTTCCTCACAATTGTCAAACTGAACACGAATGACGTCATTTATAATAAATCCAGCACATGCACATGGATTTGATGTCACACTGATATTTTATTTATTTGCTATTAAATGTACTTATTCTCATGTATTTGTTTTAGAATAATAAATTACCCCTCAGTGTTTTTCTGGCACCAGGAACCAATTTCGCTTTGCAATCTTGTTGTTTTTTTTTTTTTTTTTGCACATTATTGATAAGCGGTGACCAGTTTCGCTTTGACTTTACTTCATGTGCAGAGCAGGTGTTTGCTGATATTTTGACCGATCAGCGTGTTTGATCGATATTTGAACAGGACTGCACTTTTAAACCCAAATGATCTTTGTACTGTCTGCTCTCTTCTGTATGTACTGTACTGCTTGCATGTCGCATGTAGAAAAATATTAAATGTTTTAAAGAACTTGTCTTAAAGCACACAAATGATTTTATTAACTCCCTTATTTTTTACACTATTTCCCATCTGAGGGACATAATGGATACTTGATGTGAGACAAGACTGTGTTTATCCAAACCAACTGTACACAAAACCTAAAGTAGGTCATGATCATTGGTTTGACCTTTCCTCTGATTTCATGTTTATTTTGGGAACTTTTGGGGTTTTTTTTTTTTTCACTTGTGTGTTTTTCTCGGTTTTGGTTTACAAAAGGGTGAAAAAATAGCCTGAAATGTCCCTCATGACATGACACCTAATGCCATCCAACTAAAACCAATCCAACTTTCCTAACAGTTTCTTGGTAATCCAACAAGTGATTAATGCCCAAGTAACAAAAAAACAAGCAGGAAAACAGTTACAGTATGTTCCGCACTATAAGGCTCACCTAAAAGCCTTTAAATTTCTCAAAAACTGACAGTGCGCCTAATAATCCAGTGCGCCTTATATGTGGAAAAAGATTTGAAATAGGTCATCCGTTGAAGGTGCACCTTATAGTGCAGAAAATACTGTATATATTCTTTATATTTTCAGTTAAATTTACTGACTTGTCCTTTTACTGTTGCCTCTTCTGTCAGTTTGACCTTTCTGTTTGACCTCGTCATATCAGAGAAACCATAATCATGAGATAACAAACTGTAACTAACTGGAAACTGTCCCGCAGATGAAGGCGCCTCACGTCCGCTACAATTTATTATTATATTGAACAAATTATAGCACTGAGGCTTAAGTTATAGCAGCGCCAGCTGCACTCAGCGTATGTTTCAACTACATTGGCCAACAGAGTCGCAAATGATTGAATATCTGTTAGTTTCTTTTGTTATTTTAATAGTTGTAAATCCATCCTTATAGAATAAAACAGACTGTTTATGAATTGAACATGTTGTTTTTGTCAGTCTGAGATCCAGGTCATTCATTACCAGTAAAGACGTCCATGTTTTCAGGCCCACAGTCATCTGCCGCCGTATGTTTGCTCTCACATCTTCTCCACGTTGGTTTTTGACCCTGGTCGTGCATTTTTGTCTGAAAACTTTGGACTAATCATTAAATTTCCAAGTGTAACACATATTTACTTCCTCTGACTTTTTCCTGAGCATTATCTCCTCTAAACTTTTGACATGAGCGTCTTCTATTGATTTTATTTGGAAGTATAAGATACTGTATTTCAGTCATGCTACCTCCCAAACTATTAAATGTATTGTTTCAGATAACATTAGAGTAAATATATTTTGTGTGAACCTGACTGCACTTCATGCAACATGGTAAACTTTCTACTTGCTAAACAACGGTATGCTGACTTTAGCGTGTAGACATCAGCATTTTAGCATTAAACTCAAACCACATGTTTTGGTAATTCAAAATTGCTTTAAAAGATAGTCAAACAACTATTTTAGCTTAACTTTCAACTTTAACTTAAATTCAAGAATCAAAATTAGCAAAATTATCAATTTGAAAGTTTCATCCAAAAAATAAAAATTAAAAAATTGTTGAGTTATTTTTAGAAACTACATTGGAAAGAGTTAATGTATAACATAAATGTCAATGGAATCTTTACAGTTATATTGCTGCAAAAGCAGATAACATGTAATATATCATCCATCTATTTTGTTGTAGATGAAACAACCGTAATTGTTTCGTCTAGTCGCTTATCCACCATGTAGGTCACAGGTCTACTGACGCCTAACTACAAACGAGAGACAGGGTACACCCCTCGACCTGTCGCCAGCTCCTGGCAGGGCCACATGTTGCCCCACATAAAAAATATGAATTCAATAAATCAGTCAGTGCACAGAGACAACACTGACATCTTCTGGATTGAAGTACTGTTGTTTCTGTCCCTGGATTTTGATTGGCAAGCATCTGACCTACAAAAGATCCACAAGATTGTATGAGATCAGTTGCAAATGAAAATATTAAGTTGTGTACCTCATTAGAAGAAATTATGTGCATTTAAAGAGAATTTTTCAATTCATAAAACCTCTGTCATTCTGTTTTGGTGTATCTTTGTAGGCAGAAAAATGTTTATTAAAAATGTTAATTTAATTCTAGATTAAAATGTATTAATTTAAGGTGAAGAATTTGTGTTTGCATGTACATGAAAAAAAGTTCTCCACTGATGAAAACTATGATGTGATTGAAAGTTCTGGTCACATGAAAACCAGATTATAACACAAAATTCTCAAATGAAAATAGATCACATGACACAATACAGTACATCAGTTTTTATTACAGAACTAGTTTCATAAGTGTTCACACATCCTAGTTTAAAACATATTTTATAGTATTAGTCTCATTTACTTCTTTCATTATTTTCCATCTTATATTTCTCTCATAGAAATTTGTTTGAGGCACACAGTCAAAGGCGAAACGTGAAACCATAAAACAAAAGATGTGAGGAAATATTTCAACAAAACAACTCAAACAAAATTATTTTAGTCACAGTAAATTCATGGATTTCTATTTTAAGCTTAAATCACTGCATTCAAAGTCATTCCATTGCATTTAACTGGAATCAAATCAACAAAATAAAAATATTTCTTATCACTACACAACTATGTCTGCTTTTTATACAAAGTTAAAAATAAAATAACACTTTAAACACAATTATAAGTGCAACAACATTAAAGGCACCAAAGAACCAGACCTGCATTTTCTTTAAGACAGTTAATAACCGTTTATCAAGTATAAAATACACTCAACAGATGATCTTACGTTTGATATTATTTTATACATCATAAAATAATGACAGATTGGATGTAAAATGAGGTTTAGTGGATGAGCTGCAACGCAAAGCACAACACAATTAATCAGAACCAGAATTGTTCAAATGTAAAACTTAATGCTGAAGCTACAAAATCAAAAATGATTTGTTTTTAAGTTTTAGAAATGACTTGGTGTGAATTATGACAGCTGTTCATGTCACTCAGCCGCAACCCTTAAAATTACTTTTTTTGTGAAGAGAAAAATATTGTAAAAAAACAAAATACTTATAGAGATTAAATAGTCTGAGAAAATGTCAGAGAAAAATACTCAGAAAAATTGAAATATGTGATGCAAAGCTCAGATTTCTCCTGGAATCACAAAATATTAGAATTCTTTCCTGTAAATTTCTTAATTCTGACTTTTTCTATTAAAATACTCCCCCGGTTGTTCGCGACCCCAATACTACTGTAAATTAATTTCCAATGATCAAAATAATTTAATTTCTTTTCAGTTTAAATAAATGTGAATTTTAAAGAGAGGAAGAGTCAGCTGAAGAGTGAGTCGGGTGATTTTATACTTTTCTTCCTGTCAAATAAATTCCCTACAAAAAACAAAAGCAAAAAGTGAACTGCACCTACTGTGTATCCTGAAGTTCCCTCATATTGAACACAGTTTATTGTAATGCTTTAAAATAAATGCTTTATTTTAAAGCATTTAAAATAAAGCATTTTAAAATAAAAAAATTTAAATAAAGCATTTTATTTTAAATGCTTTAAGTTTACATTATTTTAGGTCACAATAACATCAAAAAATGGGTTGTTGGCTGTGGCGTAATACCGGCCGATTAGATGTGCTTATTGGCTGGTTAATCCACGTTAACTCCGTCAATCAAACGAAGTTTAGAGCTACAAAAATAAAACAGCTTCAGTCATTTCAATATTCTATGAAAATATTCATTAGTTTGTTTTCAAAGTTATATTTCAGCATACATAAAACATACTATAACACCTTGTTTCTATCATGCTGTGCACACATGGCAACAAGATGCAACAGATTCCAATCTGTTCAATTGACGGCAGCGAATTACCACAATTTATGCTTTACTCTTATTAGTGGTTCCACCCCTGCTCTGTTTCCACGGCCCTTCACTGCACCGCGCACGACCCACTGGGCAGGAAGTCCTGCACGTACACCGCCACGGCCTTCGTGAGGTAGGTCATGCTCCCAAAACGGCCACTGGGGGCGCTGTCATAAAGCAGCTTGCACACGCCGGTAGCTGGGTCTTTCTCCAGAATGTGTTCCTCTGCTCCCAGGTCCCTCTGGAGGGCGGGGAGGAGAGGAGTATATCCTGCTTAACTTAAAATCAAAATGAATTAAAAGCGTTTTGGAGAGGCTTTTTGGAGCCGCTGCTCACCTGATCCTTGTAGAACATGTCGTTTGCCTGGTGGACGATCTTCTCCACGTGGATGATGGAGCCGATGTTGGGGATGTCCACGTCGGCCAGCATGGTGAGCACCAGGATGGCCTCTACCAGCAGCTGGCGGTACTCGGGCTGAGGGACGCGGTTCAAGACCGTCTCAACGTGGACGGAGAATTTGATCTCTCCCGGTGTCATCTAGACACGTGTGACGCGATGGTTTATTAGTGAACAATCAGACATCATTAACTGAGAATAACTGAGAACGAGACACCCTGACAAGGAAGAATGAAGGTTTATTTCTCTGAACAACAATCATGGGGCTCTCTCACCTCTCTGGTGGTTGAAGAAGGAAGGACGAACCCTTCTATGGACAAACCATGGCACTGGAAGAAGTATTTGTTTTATCACAAATGCTTTAAAGTCACAAAATTATTCAGCTAAACATTATTTTTATGTGATTTTAGACCTTCTGCAGGATCTTCCAGACTTTCTGGTAGAAACCAACAGGAACTCTGTTCAGCGCTCCATCCAGACGCCTCCTACGCAGCCATTGACCATGCCTGGTATCCTTTACGCCTGGAATGCTTTCCGGAATATCCAGGGATTCAATGGACGGCAGCCTGTACCTCTGAAAGGCCAGATAATCAGTGCAGAAAGGAAGACGTGTGTGGAAATGAAAAACAATTCAAGATTGAAGTTAAATGTGAAAATAAAAAACTGGCAACACAGGAAAAATCACAGATGCGTACCCCGGATTCGATGTTTTCTATTTCCAGAGATTGAGATCTTATGCTCTGAGAGGAATAAATAGAAGATAGAGAAGGAGGGAGAAAGAAAAATGATGAGAAGAAAAACAAAAAGTACAAACATGACAGATAACAAAAAGGGAAACCAGCTCCAAAAGTCAATGGATTCGGTGGGAAAAAGCCAAATATTCATTTGATTCGACAGATTTAAACACATGCTCAACTCTTCTTTCACTTCAATTCACATGATTTACTATCTTTATAATATGTCAAGTAATTAAAAAAAAAAAAGATGGTCAGATTGATTCTGAAAACAAGAAAAAAAAAATCAAAAATCAATCATAAGTAAAGAAAATAACATTACAGCCATGCTGGACTGAAATTAGACAGCGAAGAGTTAATCGCTCGTGATTGGCTGCAGGTCTTTTAGTTGATGTTCGTGTTAATTATTTTAGATGAATTAACACCTGGGATTTTAAAATGTCATGACTATGTCACCTTGCGACGGAAGGCCAGTGATTGGTCGAGCTGAAACGGACACAAAGAGATCCACTTTGCATCACAGACATTCTAGGAACCTGTTTAGACCCAAATCCAAACACACTGACACACTATAACCTCGAAATTCATTTGCTTCTCTGTCGTCACGGCAACGCTTTCATCAATGTAAGGAACGGTTAAGCTCAACAAAAACGGTCGAATCATCATCATAACTCCACAGTTCTTCCTCACCATGACCTATCTACGACAGTGGAACCATTCAGACAATAACTGCGACACAGCTGGAATTCATTTTCTACAGTCGGGCAAATTAACGCCTCTTAATAATATCATCATCATCATCATCACCTCAGTCACAGGATCGGTCAAAGACAACCTGGGTTCCTGGATGAAAACAAACAAAATAAGCAGCGTTACTGATGAGCTCTGTTCATTCGTTCTCCTTTGAACCAATAAAACCATCTTCACTCCCATCTCCTCTTCCACCCTTCGCCAGCAGAGGGCGCTGTCTCGGTGTTCTACCTCCAGGTGTCAGTCGTCCATGGTAAGTTTAACATCCTAAACTAAAAGGCAACATTTGTTTGAAATGTATTGTTTTGACCGCAAATTTTTCATTTTGAAAAATTTCAAAAGTTTCAACACGTCATTTGATAAAAGTACAAAAACTTTGTAAAAGCGTTTAAACATATCTCTTGATAGCTGTCGTCAGACACCAGCAAAGGCTTCTCGGATATCGGATTGGAAGCCAATCTAGTCTTCAATCCCTCATCCGGTTTGAACAGGATTCAATCAGTGTGGGTGTTTGTTAATGTTCCTTCGTGTGATCGTCACCTTAAATGGATCCGTCAAAGACAACCTGTGCTCGGCCTGCAAGACAAAATCCAGGTCATAAATAAATCACAGTCGCCCGGCTGCTCTGGTGATTTATTTACTTCAGGCTCCATAATTGAGTGATTGGAAAGTTAGATTTTTCAGAGGGCATTTAAAAAAAACAAAAAAAACCCTCTTCCTTTATTAACTGGTTTCACAAGTTTCTCAATTACTTCCTTAATTATACTCCAATACTGTCCGCCCTTTGATTCCACCACAACAAACCAGGTGAATTAACACCTTCATCGTCATCATCATCATCATCATCATCACCTTACTCGAATCCGTCAGAGACAACCTGTGTTCCAGCTGCAAAAGCAGAAAAGTCAGTGAGCTACAAAGGACAAGATTTTCAAAATAAGAGACTCTTCCTTTTCTCAGCACAAAAACTCCATCTTCTCGTCTGTTTGATAATGAAGTGTTTTTCTCCTCCATCTTGTTTGAAAGTTGACTTCTTGTAGAGATTCTTTTAAAGATTTTTGAGCAGGACATTTTCTTTTTTTTGTGGATTTCAATGCGACAAACTGTGAACGCCTTTAGAAAAATAATGCAAAGGGACAAAACTCAAAAATTACTGCCATGTATGTGTTTCCTCAACCTACAGTTTGATGATCCCTCTGGGCCACTGTACTTTTTGTGTTATGATATTTAGAATTTTGCTGTTCCGTTCATTCCACCTCTAACTGAACTGTTAATCCTACCATCTTCATGTCACTCTTCAGCTTGCTGATGCCCGCTCTCTCGCTCTTGGTGGTGCCCGCGTAACCGATCTGATGGATGGAGATGGCAGGACTGACGCCATCGTCTAGCTCTCGAACTGCGGTGGGGCAAAAGGCAGATATTATAGCAAAGGAGACACGAGAATCTGCCGAAAAATCTGATTGGTTGTTGACGAACCGCTGCGCTGCACTCCGAACTCCTTGCCGCTGAGGATGTGGTGGAGGAGGTTCTTCAGTTCGGATGGACTCAGGCTCATCAGACTCTCTGTGGCCTCCTCTCCTGCAAAAACACGCAGTGAATCCAATGTTGACCAATGAGGAAAAAAACCCCAAATAAACCAGATGAAGTCTGGTTTATTTGTTTTAAAAGACTTCGATAAAAGTGAATTGAACGAGAAAAAATAAAAAGATCTCCATTACCTGAGCAGTTGAGTGACTGGGCCAGCTCGGTGGCCATGACCTGTATGATCAGTCCAATACGGAGCCTGAACATCTCGCTGAACAGGCTGGGCTGGGTCCTGATGCTCATGGCCAGGTAGACCATGATTTCCTGGAGGAGGGAGGCAGGAGGGGGTTAAACGGGGGAGGAGCGAGAGGACGAGCGTGACGTGAGGCGGGTGAGTTTCAGCGCTTCAACCTGAGTGAGTATGGCCACGCTGATGTTGTTGTCGCTGGCCTCGTCGATGAGAGCGGACAGCTGGTCCGGAGGGATCGGAGCCGTGATGGTCTTCTCTCTGGGCTCAGGAGGAAGACCCACCGTCAGGTGTTTCTGGTGCGCCAGCAAATCAGAGCACGCCTATGGATGGACCATAAGAAAAAAAAGAAGACCGAAATGAGAATACAAATATCCTACAAGAAAACACGACGTCATCAGCGTAGAACGTCTCCGCGTCCGCACGTGTCGTACCGAATCGAGCTCTTCCACCTTCTTCTTCAGCATGCCGGAGATCATCCTGATGAGGCTCCAGTGTTTGAGCTCGCCCGCCTTCTCATAGAGAACCGTCAGCAGGGATCTCACCGTGGTGCCTTTACCGTGCAGACGGGTGTCCCAGTCCATCCCCCTGTGAGGAAAAACAAACGTACGGCAATGGTCGATCTGGTCTTTTCATCGCAGCGGGGTTTCTGTGTTTGCCATAAAACGGTAAAGTCTCACTTGTCTTTAAAGAGGATGTGGAGGATGTCAGCCTGGTCCTGGAGGCTCTGCATGTCCTTTAGCAGCAGGGCCAAAGCGCTGTGGTCGATGGCCCCGCTGGCATCTCTGGGAATGCCGCTGTCTGTTGGAACAGACAACTCCGGAACCTGGAGGATAGAGAAGAGAAGTTCGATTTGAAGCCGGTCAGTTGGAGAGAACCTAGTGACGGACTGGATGAGAAAACAAACGCTCAACTATGTCGAAATATAAAGACTCAAGGTTAAAAACGCACCTGAGTTTCTTCTGGTACAGACTTATCTGGTAGATTTAGGTTGAGCGAAGGCTGACGAGAGCGAAACAACTTATTGGACAGGTACATGTTGACATCTGGACCGAAAAAGACAGATTAAAGAGTAGTCGACATTAGCGACTGTCAGTGTCTTCTCATGGTTACCAAAAGTTGACAGAATGACGGACACGCTCACCGTGTACGTCGAGGTTTTGAGCTTTGTTCTTCAGAGTCACCATCTCCTTGGTTTTGGTAGCCACGGCCTTGAACCTCCCCAGACCTCCAGCAGCCGGCTGCTTGGCCTTTTTGGGGGCAGCGTGAGCCAACAGGTGGTCCAGGTACTGAGCGAGGTCATCGGCTTCTGGAGAAGACGGAGGCAGAGAGAGGAAGGGTTAGGAAACAGAAAGAAAAATTGAAATGGAATGATTCGAAAACAGATACTGATATAGAGTCACATTGATACTTTAAATTTCCCTGCATTGACTGATAACACCTAGAACCACCTGTGTTAGATTTCTGGTGTACTTACCCTTTAAAATGTGATGATCTCATCGTACTTCATCATCAAAAATCAACCGTTTAGGAAAAACGAGTTCATTCACTCTCCAAACATGCATCAACGCTGAGCCAGACGCGCACTGAATGCCACAAAATCCGTGAACACTTGCAGAACTGTGAATGTTCTCCTTGCCGTCCAGTCCAAGCTGTAAATTCTGTATAAACTTTAATTTGCAACTCTGTGTCCGATTTTTTTTAAATAAATGGAACACAAGCAAAGCAGGGTTTATGACAGCGGCTAACGGCTAGCAGCTGCTAAAGCAGGCTACTGAACTAACCAGCATTCAAGCCAAATGAGGCATTGCATTGTTAATCAGTGCTGCAAGAAATCCACATCCCTCATTCAGAATGAATGGGAGGACCAGTGGTTCCGTCACAACACCTGATTTGGTCTGAGTCCTACAGATCGGTACAGAAATGATGGAGACAGGATGTGGTGATTAATGGGAATTTGGAACAGGTTTTATTTTCATGTGTTATTTCCAATTCACAGGTAAAAAAAATATTCATGGATTTATTGATAGATTGGCTTTCAGAATGGGTGATTTGTGGTTTCTTTCCCTCTCTGGCGTTACCAATTCCTCCCCCATCCATCCATCAGTCTGTTTTGTTCTTACCATCATCACAGCGTAACTCATGCACGTATCCATCGCCGTCAAGCTCATCATCATCATACGCTTCTTCGTGGCGGCTCATGCTGCCAGAACCCTTACCGTCCAGGAAGCTCAAGTGAGCACAACAGGAAGTGGTCAAGAACTCTGACAGCTTCCCCGTCTGGATCCTGGAAAGACGGAAATCGATCACTCTGGTTTATTTGTTCTGTATCTATTCTAGTGCATATGGTTTAGCATGAGCAACAACTGCCACTGTTTTCTTTTGTGTTTTGTCATAGAAGAAGTAAATCTTAAAAAAGACCTCACCTCGCTCCTCCGTAATATCCATCCTGTAACTTCTTCAGGGTTGCCAGTACTGCAGGGTCGAGGTCTGAATGGTCTTCAGCTGGAATAGAGACACATCATTCAGGCTCAATGTCCTCAGCCCACACTCCCAGCATTGCATTCATTTTCACTCACTCAGCATGGACTGCGAAATGGGAAAGGTGACGGTGGGCCGTCCGGTCATCCTCCACCTGGATGAGAGGTAGGCGATTTCAGTCCTCAACATCTCCACAATCATCTTGTTATCCAACGCCAAGTAGAACTGCTGGTGATCGATGAACTGCAGGGTTTGAAAGGGAAGACTTGGTGGAGTTTGAGGAGAAGGGAAAATCTAACTTTTACATGAGGTTTTGCCTCATCTGGATGACATCTCAAGATGACTGTGAAGATTGTCAGTCATCCAGATCAAGGTAGTTTTCTGTTTTGAATTAAGTAAAATGGAATTATTGGAAAACCCTGAAGACATTTCACCTATAATCCAAGACGTTTCTCCCGTTTTGAAGCTTTCCTTTAAGTCCACTTACTGTATTTTCCGCACTACAATGCGCACTGGACTCTAAGGCGCACTGTTGGTTTTTGAGAACATTAAAAGCTTTTAGGTGCGCCTTATGGTGCGGAAAATGCTGTAACTTTATTCAGCACAGACATGACATTTCAACAATCCAACAATCTCGTCTCAGTGCAAAGTTTTCATATTAACCTCAGGCGTGAACGTGAACATGGTGTTTCTGATTATGTAGAACTTGGACGTTCCGAGTACTCCTATTCTCCTGTAGGGTCGTCCCGTCAGACCCAACCTTGGGTTTCGACCTGCAACAAAGCAGGACTGGTCAGGAAGGAGCTCAATAAAACTGCTGCTTTCTGGATTAAAGAAGCATCCAGAAGAAGAAGACGTCGCACCCAATCTGGCGTAAATGTGGCTCAGGACTCTGGAGGGCTGAACGTGGATGGGATGGATGTCAGCAACAGTCTCCACATCGATACTGTTCTTCAGCAGCAGCTCTTTGATTTCTTCAGACTCTGCTAGAACCGACACTGAAAGAGGAAAGAGAAACTATGACGACACACAAAGAATTTCTGTGGGCTGAAACAAGACTCCGATTCCTCATTATACGCCCTGTGGACTCACCCTGTACGACCACATCAGGCTTAAGGATGGTGGAGAAGCGTCGGTTCAGAGGGTCGATTTCTCCAGGAGCGAGAAAACCCTGCAAAATAAGACGAGTTTAAAATAAACACACAACCGTGACTGAATTAATACTGTATATATAAAATAAAGAAATAGTTTAACCTTGTGGGAAATTTGTTTTGGAAAAGTTTCCTGTTTCCTTCATACTAATCTAAGCTAAGATAAGCTAAGTTAACTAACCAATCCCAGGCTTCAGCAACATTAACAATGTGGATTCCATCTGCCAGACAGAGTTTCTATGTTCACCTCGGACAAAAGGTTTCCCAGGATGTAGAGAGACTGTCCCCATTTCAGAGGACATTTACCCATGGGGATCCTCTCCACGGAGTGAGGGTTCACACATTCCTCCTCCACCTGTGTTCTCAAAAAAACACACAAAGAGAGCAAAAGAAGTGGTTTAAATGGATAAATCGTAGCTGATACGACAAATCACATGAAAAATGTAATTTGTAAGAGCACATATATAATAAAATAATGCATTTTGAGGACAAAAATTTAAATGGAATCTTTGTCAAACAAGAATTTCTATAATTCTTCCCAAGTCTGACTCACCTTTTCTGGAGGGACGCTATAGAGCTCTGGCACCAGGCGGATCCCGTCTTTCTGTTTGATCAGGATGCCCTCCAGAGCCTCCTGGTACTCCTGGACCTGGATGAGGAGAGGATGATGAGCCAATGATGACGAGCAGAAGCACGCATCCTGTGGTGAATTACCTGTTCAGGGCTGTTGATGAAAATGCCATCCAGTATGAGGTAGGTCCAGAACAGCGGCCACTCACATTCGATGTTCTCAAAGAGCTTCAGCTCAGCAGACTCATAATACAGACGGTTTGGATCCTGGAGGGACACAAATTCATAGGACAAAGTCAACTGAATTCAATAGCTTCCATCTACCGAAACTGATAGGAGGAAGTTTCTCACTTGACCTGTGTGTTTTCAGGTCATTCTAAAAGGTAATTAGGCACCGTGGAAGAGCTGGTAATTAATGGATTACTGTACTTTCATTTGTGGATAAATTCTGGCTCAACGTTAGCATGATGCTACATGTGCATCGGCAGCAGAAAGGTACTCAGGATCAGAAAACAAAAGCAGGAAAAGGGCTGAAAGGAGAGTTTCACAAGATTTTCCGTGAACTAACATTCCTCTCTGTTGCTCTCTCTGCTAGAGTGGAATAACTGGATTATCCTTTGCAGGATGCTCTTTTACCTCTTTTGGGGTTTTGTGTCCGTCTCGAAGAAATCTGCAGCAGCCGTATCGACCCTGAACACACGGAGGACAAATAAATAAACGTTCATCTTTGTGGTGGTCAAGATATGTGAATCTAAGATGGATATGATGGATGAAGATGGTATTTTCTAGCGTTAAACAATTTTACATGATAAATTAATTGATTATTTGTAGACTGACAAATGAACACATTAACGCCTTCTTAGAAATTGTCCTTTCTCGTGTTTCTGCACCTGTAGTTTAGAGATGATCTCCTCCTTCGTCATGTTGACGATGCCCATGTCCTCAACAGCGAAGGCGGGGTAGGAGATGATGGCCAGGACTCCGGCATCCACCTCTTTAGAGATGGAGGCTCTGGGCAGCATCGAAGTGAGGATGGACTGGTGGTAAAACAGGCACAACATTCAAATAAAAGATAATATCATGGTTATTCCTACCTGGATCTGTATGATTGTACTTCTGTCTGTGTACCTGGCAGTGCTGGATGTCATCAGCCAAGGCGTGGACCACAGACCCGGGTCCTCCTTTAGCTCCAAACAGGTTGAGATCATCCAAAGCCTCCAGAGCTGCCTGAGGACACACAGCAGTCATGTGACCTTCGTCAAAGACAAAAGTAAGATGATCTAGAGTATATAATAGTTTTTGTACAGTAAATATACCACAGTCTGTAGATCACTGCAGTATACAGAGGAAGGAACTATTTTTGTCGCACAATTGGACAAGAAGTTTCTCTACCACACACTAAAGTAACAGCAACAACGAAATCAGCAAAATGATAATACATTTAAACAAAAAAACTTAATCTGACTTTATTGCATGAACATGAAATTTGTCAAATTGTCCAAAATCCATACTAATTCAAAGGATTCACAGTTTAGCATGTTTTATTTGCTAATTTCATAAACATAGAAGCAACGAGGCGTCCTTCTAGGATAACATCAGTCGCTCTATTTTGTGTATTTTGGGGCTAATTTTTAAGACGTAATCAGCATTGTCATGTGACCGAATACTGAAAAGTCATGAGTGAAAGCGTGTGATATAATCATGCTATGTATAGTCACGCCGCGTCGCGCCACAGAATGTTAAAGTGCATGTCATGATTAAATCATGCCTTCCTTAAATGGCTTCTATAAATACTAACACCTACATGTAATTGATGGAGCAGCGAAAATCATCCAGGGTGTCTGTTTCCAAGGTCTTACATTACACCAGCTGTGTGTGTGTGTGTGTGTGTATACTGCAAGCGCTGTGTTATTTCTGAGTGAGAAGCAATTCTTGGAAGACCGCAGACAACATGATACCTCCTGTCGGCTGTCGACCAACGGCAGCTCTGTTTGGCCCAGAGACGCGAGTGGCCTGTTATTCTAAAACTCGTGTTTTCTGTCATTTAAAATAGGAAAAAAGCTCTTTTTTTTAATTGTGTAAAACATTGAGACACAACCACATGAAAGACACACTTTCATTGGTATAAAACAATCGGGCTGCCACCGTGGGCTGATGTTGAAGCGGAAGGATTTCACCTGGCAGCAGAGTTTTATTTCTCTGTCCTGACATCAGGAGAGTTTCGCTGCTGCCGTTTTAGACTTTTAGCACCAAACAAAGTCCTTCCATCTGATCCGGAGTCAGTTTGGAGAGCCCGACTCGCTACAAAGGTCACAGTAAAGGTCAGAGTAAAGGTCGTTGCGTAGACCAGACACTTTGCATATTGCTTTTTTTAAGTCGCTGGCTCAGAGCCCACAGGAGCCGTCTCCTCCTGCATCTACCTGCTACCCTCAAGTGAATCTGTGTATTTCTTTGCGTGTGTGTATGTGTGTGTGTGTGTGTGTGCGCGCGTGTGTGTGTGTTAACCTTGGCCATGCCTATAGAGCTCGCGTTAATCTCCGTGATGCCCTGGTTGGTTTTGTCACCTCTTTCCCACATCCCGTAATCCTGCGATGAAACAAAAAATCAGGGAGGTGAATCGGTATTCCTTAAAGTGAAAGCACAGATTTCACATTTGTTTTGTCCACTGACTGAACACTTACAGCAACTTTATAAGCAGCCTCGATGTAGAACATGAGGTTCTGAACCACGTCCACCTCATCCTGGGTGTAGATGATGTGGAGACCTGCAGCGTTTAAACAGGAACAAACCATTTAATGTAACAGTAAGAAAACACAATAACACACTTCTTTATTTCCTGTTTAATCAACTCCACTGTGTATTTACCAGACGCGGTCATCTGAGCGAGAAAGAGGAGGAAGAGTGAAGTGGCGTCGACCTGCAGGTGACCCCACTGGTCGTCTCCCACGACTGTAGCACAAGTCATGGTGCTGTACTTGGCGTGGAGGGAGTCTGAGGTACTTCTGGAGTATTTAAACTTCTCCACCTTATCCAGCTGGAGGGGCAACAAGAATCGGAGTTTAAAAGACTGCTGATTGTCCTAAATGTTAAATTCTTAAGTGAGTTTTTCGATTAATCATCATCCAATCTTTCTGCAATTTAGCTCCTTTAAGCTCATTTTTTTGGTTTCACAATGTTTTTCCACCTCCTCGAGGGATCAAGGAGTTACTATAGCAACAACCCAGAGTAGCATTTAGCACCTAAACAACCAGGTCAGTTCGCACGAAAGGTGGTGGAGACCAAAAAGGGAGCAAAAAAGGAAGTGATTTGGAGTGTTGATCCATCGGGAGGTGTCACAGTCTCAAAAATATTTTGAGACGACATACCTGCCTCATGATGCACTGGAGGATGCCTCTCATTAGCTTCACCACGCTCTAGGGAGGGAGACAGGGAGAGACCAATCATCCCTGGTGTCCAAGCTGAAACATGAGACCCCTAAGAGGCCCCTGGACAGCAGAGGAAGAGAAGCTGCACCTACTTGCTCCAGTTCGTAGGCCTTGGCCTTGTCTTCATCCCTGTCGGCGTTCTTCCTGTAGGCCAGACTGAGGGCCCACACCGACAGGATGCTGTAAACATTGTCCCTCACCCAGGCGTGGGGCTGATCTGGGCTGCCTGGCAGAAGACCGGTCACCGGATCCTGTTAAGACACAGAAAGAGGTCAAAGGTCACAGGTCAACAGTTCAAAATAATGAAAAGCTCTGGGGGGTGTTATGTAAAGGATAAATGCTTCAGTAAGTGAAGCTGAACAGAATGAATGGCTAGAATTTTCTGGTTTAATTTGATCATTTGGTTATATATATTATATATAACTTATGTATTTTAAGCTGTCGTTTATTGTCTTTATTCAGAAATGTTAGACCGTGTGTACGGATGGTTTGTTGTAAAACTACATCTTCCGTAAACTCTATTGCTTCCTGTGGCAAAGAGGAAGTTCAACAAGAGAGAAGTGCTTCTGCTGATGAGACAATGTGGGAGTTTAAATGATCTAAACGCATAAAGAACAACAACATCTTTTTGGATCATGTTATTGCTGCTCCACTATAACAGCTCCTCACACTTTGTCATTCTATTACAGCTACAACGCTTTCAACATCGCGCTCGGTTTCCTCACTGACAGAGAGGAAAGTGGCTTCAGGACAAGTTGTTCCAGGAACACCAACGAGACAGTTGACGCGTTACATCTTTGTCAAAACGCTGCCTTTGCTTCTTCGTGGAAAAGTGAATACACTCAGGGTGGCTCCTGTTCTTCTGCTGATGGAGTAGCTTGTTGAAAAGGTCGCAGATCTCTGGCCAAGACACGCATTCAGTTCGCTGTAATGACATTGGAACTATTGAATCAAAGGCATTATCCACAACTCCTGGCTCCTGGCTGATTTCTGCTCCAAGTGTCCCAGTGTTAGCGCAGCGATCCATCTGAGCACTGAGCTGTATTCAACTACTGGCTGGCTGGTGGCCATGTGGGTCAGATTCAGACAGGACTTCATGCTGAGAAGCTCCCACATCCATCATCCATCATCCATCCGAGGGTTCCTCCAGTTTCTGAGGATTTACAAACTGTAGCGGTCAAGACGACTGAAATGTAAGATCCGTAACCTTTGCACCTTCACATAAAGAGAAATCCAAGCCACAACCACTATATCTCCTGGCACAGCGCTTCCTGGATGGAGACTTGAGTCTTGACTTTACAAGGAGTGAAACAGGCTTTGCAGGAAGTCGTGACTCCCTATTCCATCCGTTTAGACAGCGTGTAAGTTTTTCTTCCTGTTAAATCCACCACAAATTGTAGCTTTTGTGTGCTTTTGCTTTTGATACTCAACGTATAATTTAATGATAACACTGCTGAACGTTTACTTGTTAGAATCTTCCTTACACTTTCCCGTTGGCAGGCAACAAAGCGTAACATGACACTGTCGAAAGCATGAGGCCATTCAGCTAATGTGAAGGGACGTGATCCTGCTGGAGCAGATGATGTCATTTCAGAAAACAGCGGATTCCCTACATGCCAGCACTGATCTGAGCTCCATCCAACAGCCTTTATGTCCTCCTGTCAGCCCAGGCCGGTGTCACCAGAGACCCGCAGAACATCCTTCCATCCTGATTTCAGATGTTTACAGACTTTAGAGCCCATTTTTTAAGCTAATGGGTTTCTTCAGAACAATGCATGGAGAAACAGACTCAAGCATGTGTGTGTGTGTGTGTGTGTGTGTGTGTGTGTGTGTGTGTGTGTGTGTGTGTGTGTGTGTGTGTGTGTGTGTGTGTGTGTGTGTGATGCCTCACGTGATATCAACTTACTTCACTCACTTCATGCATGAAAATATGCATTTGCCTCTCACTGGCTAAGCTAACGTTACCTATCTGAAGGTATAAAACAGGGCTTGTCTCGATAATAGGTTACCTTTATTCAAATATTAAACGAATTAAATATTTGTGACATACAATAAAATACTTACTTGATGTCTCAGGATAGTTTGGTGCACCATCCGGGCATAGTTGTCTAGTTTGACGCCTGAGTTGCTTCTGCTTCTCATGTTGTCAAGTAAACGTTCCCTTCGGTTTAGCTCGGGTGGTTTCAAGTACCAACAACACAAAATGTGCTAATTCCACGACAGTAAAACCATTTCCTCGAAGCTCCTCTGGAGTTCAAACCACAGGAGGGAGATGACAGATTTCGAGGCGGGCAGTGAAGCTCCCTGTGGTCTGCGGCTGTCCGGTACGCAGCTCTACGGCTGCTAGAAGGCAACAAGTGTCGCAACCTGAAGCAGAGGTAAGCTAGTTATGGGAAGCAGTTCCAGACCGGAAGTTAGAAGATATTGCCTTCAAAATAAATATTGATAATCAGTGTTATAGTGTTTATAGTACTTATTAAACACTATCTTTAAATTTGAAACCGGAAGTACTATTTGTTATTCTCAACAGCTTGACACTCACATATCCTGCTGAATGGATAAGAGCCGCAGTTATTCTAAATATTGAGGCTGACAGTAGAAATAAAAGATAATTATACATACCTAGACTTAGTACATTATACAAATCCGATTTTTTAAAAATCTTTCATCACTGTGTTTCAGTGATTGGGGAGCAGTTGGTATAATGACAATATAATAATTTGTCACCCTCTGGCGTAGCGAGTGAATAACTTGTAACAGGGACCCCCCCAGATCACGGATAGTGATTTTCGCTGTACTTGCAGGAGTATTCTGTAAAAAGGTCTGCGTCAATATTTTTTGTTTTTTCACTGTTGTGAGTTTCCCATGAGGTCTATATATGCATATATTCTGGATAAACATAGCCGCCAAAATATAATAAATCCTTAATTCTTTATTCATAGTCATTAATTTTTTTTAATGAAATCAGTTCATTACATTTTTAACTGGAAAAAAGAAAAGGAAAACAAACCTCAGCAAATGATCCTCATCTGTCTCTTCTGTCTTTCCCTTTCGTATTTTGAGAAACATTTGATGCACTGGTTAAAAGGAAGGCTTTGCTTAAACCCGATGTGACGACCATGTGTGAAAGAGTTTTAGGGCGAGGAAGATGACTCCAGAAACATCTTGTTGATGTTATTCCTGCAAAAAGGCACTACTGGATTGAAGCACTTTTAAAAAAAAAATTTAAAAAAGGTAGTGTATTAAAAAGAATTTCTGATTTACCTTTCTGATTTATTTTAATGAAAATTGCAGACATGAGGACCGAAGAATGAGACGTTCCAGTCTGACTCCCTGGTGGCCGATTCAGTTTAATTTTTCTACCAGATGTCTCTGTTATTGTATTTCAGTTTCATTTTTATGGTGACATTCAGTAGAATCGACAGAAAATTTTAGGAAATATCAACAAAACAGTTGACTAGAATTCAGTACAATTCAGTGAGTCTTTAAGAGAGTAAAAAAAAACAAAAAAAAAAAACGGCAAAACAAACTACAAGCAATCCCAGAATTCTTCGCTCATTGTGCGTTACATTATAAACAAACGTCCACGAACGGAACCTGTCCCAGCTGAATATTTTTTATCTCCATCACCCACATTGCCTAAAATACTCTGTATTTAATAAAATAAAACAGTTTTATCTTGTAAATGTTTTTCATGATCCTTATTTTTTCGGCTAATGCAGCTGTAACGTCTGGCGGTGAACGGGCTTCCTGGGTGGGGGAATGTTGACGGTGTAACACCAGACTTCAGAAGACGGTTCCGCTTGCTTTTCCATGAATTTGTTTTAGCTCCCGTCTTAGTCAAGTTGTTACTGTTTTATTAAATGAGTTACAGACGAGACAGCGACGATGACAGCTGCAGTAAACGGAGAGTGGCGTATGTCTACAGCCCTGAGTACGTTGAGACTTGTGACTCTTTATCCAAAGTGCCGAACCGGGTGAGTTGACTGGATGGTAAAGCTAATAGCAGCCGACCGTTTGCTCCCCACTGGTTCCCTTTATCTAGTTGCCTCTTTCAATGAGTCCTAAAACCGTTTTCATCTCCAGGCGAGTATGGTCCACTCCCTGATAGAAGCCTACGGACTTCTTGAACACATGAGGTGAGTGGTATTAACATCTAATGTCAGTTTTCTAACTCTGAACAGAGACAACAGGGAGAGAAAAATACATAGAAATCAATGATAAAAAGCTTGAAAAGCAAAAGACACCTGGACCACCTTCACAGAAAATTAACTACTAATTATGGTCATTATTATTATTGTTATTATCATGTTGTTTCATAGCTGACTGAATACAGTTTTGCTTTGTGCAAGCAGCCAGTCTCATTATATCAGTATAATATATATATTTTTTAAAATTATTTCCCCTCTTGATTTCTCAGCACCATTAAACCTCAACTGGCCACCATAGAGGAGATGGCCAAGTTCCACACAGACTCTTACCTGGAGCACCTTCATAAGATCAGCCAGGACGGAGACAACGATGACCCCCAATCGGTCGACTACGGCCTGGGTGAGAAGAGACAAAATCAGCCGAGATGATTGTCGGTGGTGACATCAATCGGTCTGTAATTTAGCAGATTATGTATGTTTTGCAAGGGATCATTGATAACCATACAGTATACCAGAATACTATAGAGAAACTAAAGGTAAGGCACTAGGTCACAGATGTTTGTGTCCTGCTAACATGAAAGAAGGGAAAATCTTTATATATATAACTGTTTGTCCTCTTTGTATGCTAGAACCTAAAACTTCCTGCTCAACACCCATTGGCTCGCAAACTCTGTATCAAAGCCTGGACTTTATGTTTTATGAGATAAATGGCTACGATTGGGCCGTCATGAAGCGGGACTGAGGGAGACCTGACAGAGTGGGTGGGTGGCCAGATTTATCTGCCAGAACAAATGAAACTTGAGCTCACAGAACCTCCAGGTTCCCAGACTGGTACTTTAAATCATATATGATATCGATGGATCAGGCTGGAATGTGAAGTAGACAACCTTCTTTGTCGTTCTGAACACTTGGTCTGAAGCAGACGAAGCGATTGTACAAGTTTCCAAAAGTTTGCTTTTCTGTCTCAATGTCGTGATTTTAAATAGAATCTTTATGTGTTCATATTGTTTGTATAATTTGATTGGAGATAAGATTACTTCCATCGCTCCTGGACCGGGTGGTCAGCTGTCAAAAAGATCCCATTGTGGTTTGTTGTTCTTGGATGAGGCGGTTCAGAATCTGCTTTCCTTCAGGGTTTACTTTTCTAACTTTAGACGATTCCAAAAGTTCACCGTGTCGCTAATTCTCCTTTCTGTCACTCTTCTCTCATTCACCCTCATCCATCTCTGCTCCTCTTTATGTCCTCAACACCTTCCGTCACTTCCTTCTTTTGTGTTCCATGCACCTCTTTCCGTTTCATCCCTCAGTTTCTGCGCCACCTTTTCCTGGAATACGACCTTTGTCTCATTGTGCAGCGTCTGCAATTCGTTTTGCACATCACTTTATTTTCCATCATTGTTCACCTCCCTCTTTTCGGTCTCTCTCATCCCTCATTCCTCCCTCTTTCCCTTCCCTCCTTCCAGTTCTCTCTTCTATATCCTGATTATTTATCTTGACAGCCTTTCAGACTTGAATAAGTTTTAAATTACAGACAAAAATCAAGACGGAATAAATATTTTCCACTAAAACTGCTGGAGTTTTCTATGTCACAGTTTACATTCCTGCAATTCAAGTGTTGGAATAATAAATTCCAGTTACTTTTACCATCTTGAATTGAGTATGAACTCTATAAATGTTATTATCTTAAATAGATTGTGGTCATTATATTTGCCTTTGATTATTTTTTTTTTTTGTCTCGCTCCAGGTTATGACTGCCCGGTGGTGGAGGGCATATTTCATTATGCTGCAGCAGTAGGGGGCGCTACACTGACTGCAGCCCAGTGTCTGCTGGACCAAAAGTGTGACGTGGCCATCAACTGGGCAGGAGGATGGCACCATGCCAAAAAGTGAGTCCTGCTGAGGCTTCAGAGTACTTGACATGACCGCAAAGGATGAGAATATCAGTTTCTGTTATTAATTATGTCAGAATATAGAAAATAAATAAAGATCTGGAGCATAAATATTCTAAACCCTAACACTAAAAGGCACAGAATTCAGTGAAGCGTTACTTCTACTGATTGGCCTAAGGGGGGCGCTCTAGGTATAGGTCATGTTTTCAGACATGACAGTATTAATCCCCCCCCCCACAGGGATGAGGCGTCAGGGTTCTGCTATGTGAACGATGCTGTGCTGGGAATCCTCAGGCTGAGGGAGAAATATGAGAGAGTCCTATATGTGGATGTTGACCTGCATCATGGAGATGGTATACACACACACACACAGATATATTTGTCATATTAATGATCAG
Source organism: Antennarius maculatus (assembly GCA_013358685.1). Lineage (NCBI taxonomy): Eukaryota > Metazoa > Chordata > Actinopteri > Lophiiformes > Antennariidae > Antennarius > Antennarius maculatus. The sequence goes on from CM023628.1 coordinate 3,817,529, forward strand.
AATGAAATTGAGTTCAAAAGGTTTTTATTCTCCTCACTACAGGAGTGGAAGACGCCTTCAGCTTCACATCCAAAGTCATGACCGTCTCTCTGCACAAATTCTCTCCTGGATTTTTCCCAGGTTTGAATCCTTTCACGTCTTTAAAAATGCAGTGTGTTTTATTTTGGTCATTTATTTTGTGAGATGTTGGATGTGAAGAGTTTGCATGTTCAGGTACGGGTGACCTGTCCGACACGGGGCTGGGTAAAGGTCGTTGGTACGCTGTGAACGTCCCACTGGAGGATGGCATCAAGGACGACAGATACTACCAGATATTTACCAGGTACACACACACACACAGAGAGAGAGGCAGCTCTGAGATCCTTGTGGTACTCAGAGGCAAAATTATCTATTTTCCCTCACTTTCTTGGACATCTCTTTCCCATAGATTTGAGTTTCATCAAGGACAGTTCAGCAGGCAATTTCTTCCAATGGGAAAGCTGATGTTTATCTAGCTAACAGATTTTTTCCTACTCTGATCGCTCAGAAAACTGTCCAAGACATTGTGATATCCTAAATGGTAAATTAAATCAATGAATCAGTATCAACAGAATCATCAAATTAACACATATCATGAGTATTTCCTTATTGCCAAATCTGATTGCAAAGTGTAATTTGACTGATTTGACATCATCTCTTGGATGCCGGAAATGAGAAGAGCAGTTTGTATTTTACAAACTGCTCTTTATTCTTATTTAATTACTTAAATCGAAGAAATTCTTTGAATAAAAATTCTAAGAATTTCACTCTGTCCTCTTTCAGCTCTGATAAACTTATAATTGTATAATATTTTTTTCACGAATTGACCCTAATTCACCGCCATAGGAAAGTCGAGGGTTTTCCCAGACCACATGATTTTCTTGGAGCCACCACCTAGTGGTCAATGCTGGAACTGCAGATATCATAATTGATTTATTTTTTGACTCTGTTTGAATAATTCTCACTCTAATACTCAGTGGCTTGTGTTCGGCTCAATTTGCCCCATTGGTGAGTAACAATAAGTTTCTTGGCTGTCTTGTTTGAACAGCGTGATGCAGGAAGTACGTGCACAGTTCAACCCGGAGGCGATGGTGATGCAACTGGGTGCCGACACCATGGCTGGCGACCCCATGTGCTCCTTCAACATGACTCCAGTGGGGGTGGGCAAGTGCCTGCAGTATGTCTTGGGGTGGCAGTTACCCACGCTGCTGCTGGGTGGAGGTATGGCGTTTGCGTGTGTTTGTTTTTTCTGACCTGTGTTGTGTAGACATCCTTCCAGCGTTTGCACACACGTGTGAGTCACGTGTGCAACGTCGGTGAGAGAATGCGTGCATGAGAAAGGTAGATAATGCAGCAAGTGTCTTGTCCGTATTTGCTTTGAATGTCGGTTATTCACTCACTTTGCAGACACACACACACACACAGACACAAACACACACACACACACACACACACACACACACACTGGCCTATGTTCCAGACCCCTCAGCTATTGGCCAGCTTCTACTTATACAACACAATGAAGCCATTTTACTTAACTACAATCCCACCTCTCTTCTTTCTCTGTGTCCTACATACTTTCTCTGTTATATCCTCCTCTTTCTTGGTTCTTCTCATTCTCAAGTCCATCCTCTTCTTTGTCCGCCATTCTTTCTCTGTGCCTTCCTAAAAAAGAAAATCGCTGCAGGAAAACTTTGATACTGGATCGACTTTTAAAGAAACTCTGTCCCGGTCACATGACCCTACGATAAACCAGTTGGTCACCAGTGATATTGTTCCAGTCATCTGCACTACATACAGTGTACTATCAAATACACATACTACAGCAGTTGTAATATATATTGTATATATTGTATATATACAATATATTAATATATATATATATATTAATATAGTATATATTGTATATATTGTATATTGTAAGTTTTATCACATATGTATATATAATATGCATACATACAGTGCGCCCTCGTTCTTTGCGGTTAATGCATTCCAGGAACCACACGTGATAAATGAATTCCGCGATAGAGCAACAAACTATTTATTATGGTAATTTAAACGTTTATGAACCCTCCCCATACTGATATAAAACCACCTTCTATCTGTATTACCTTTTACCACACTCTTATCGACTTTTCAAGGCCGAGACTCACGGAACCTAGCGCACTTCCGGATGCCATCAGCCAATAGAATGCGCGTACAGCATCACGTGACTCCCTACCAACAATCCGTGATGAGGTGAAGTCGCGAGCTTTGATGCGCGAATGCACGAGGGCGCACTGATATATATATACAGGTATATACTGTATAATATACAATATATATAGCACGACACTGGTGCATCGCAGAGCTTCATGAAAAATAAACAATCACACACATCTACGGACAATTTGGACTGATCAATTCACTTGAAGTGCATGTTTTTGGAAGTGGGAGAAAGCCGCAGAATCCAGAGAGAAACCACGCAGACAAGAGGAGCACATCCAAACTCTGCACAGGGCGGGACTCGAACCCGGAACCGTCTTGGTGCGAGGCGACAGCGCTACCCACTGCTCCACTGTGCCGCCGCTTTCATATTTAGTACAAGCTTAAAATGGTTTTGAAACATTTAATTTTCTGTGCCGGCCATGATGTGGAAGATGATCTAATTGTGTGTGTATGTATATACCATATATGTATACAGTATATATACCTACACATATGCACACACACAGTTTAACAGAATCCATCCTCTCTTTACATTCGCATCTCCATCCTTCTCTTCAGGGGGTTATAACCTGGCCAATACGGCTCGTTGTTGGACCTTCCTGACGGCTGCAGTGCTGGGAAAGACTCTTTCCTCTGAGATCCCCGATCACGAGGTAGGAGAACACACACACACACACACACACACACACACACACACACACACACACACACACACACACACACACACACACACACACACAAACTGTCTCTCTTTTATAGTAACAGTCACACATATTCACATATTCCCACATGAACACAAACGCACTCATTCATTGTATTGTCACACAAAATGGGAGGCCAACACACACACACATACACACACACACACACAAACACATATAAAAAAAAAAAAAAAAAAACACAAACACACCCCCCTTGTGTTCACTGTCTGCTGAGTCACTCCATCTAATCAAAGATGGCCGCCCGTCTCAATACAGGGGTTTGTCTTCAGGTGACTCTGATCACGTGTGCGTGGGGAGGAGTCTGTGGCGAGGACAATTCCTCTCAGTGTGTGTCCGCTAACACAGGCGCCTCTCTTTTAGCATGAAGGTGGACTTTTATAGTCCTCATGTGAAGGATTAAAACCAGAGATCTCATTTCAGTGATTTTTCATATAATATGTGCGTCACATATGAAACCATTTGTCATCATTTTAGCGCCACTACTGTAAGGTATTTTTCGCACTAAAACCCTATAATTTTCTCATAAACCTACAGTGCGCCTTATAATCCAATGCGCCTAATATATGAAATAAATTATAAAATAAACAATTCACTAAAGGTGCGCCTTATAATCCAGTGCGCCTTATAGTACAGAAAATACTTTGGTTATTAATTAATTAACATGGTTGTGGGATTGGAGTAGCGTCTTTCAACACTGATGGATGGGATCTTTGATTCCGGTGGAGCCTCTTTTTTTTCTGACACTTGCAATGTAGACATAAACTTAAAATACACCAAACTCAGTGTTTTCTTACACCAGATGTGTCAAACTCAAGGCCCAGGGGCCAACTGTGGCCCGCCACATCATTTTATGTGGCCCGCGAGAGCATTAAAGGTCAGAGTGTCTAAAAATAATATTAGTTACATTGATTTTACATGTTTGTTACATTACGTTGATTTACATTAAGTTACAAAAGTGTTTAGTTACGAGCGAATGTGCCCATTGAGATGTGAGTGAAAACACTTATTGGAATTATCTTAACAAGGAAGCAAAATGTTCCGGTGATTTGATTTGTTCAAGAAAAGACGTGTGTCCACTTACGCTTATTTCCTCATTACACTAACTGGTAAATCAAATCGTCTCATCCGCTCTCTAAATAGAAACCAGTGGGTCCATGTCTTTCTTGCCTGTCTGTACACACACGCAAGCAAACACACACACACACACACACACACACACACACGCACATACACACGTACAAAGAGTTTCTTTCTCCAACGTCTGATTTTTCAATCTTGTCTTGGTCAAATGTAATGAATAGTTGTGTGTATGCATGTCTGTGTGTGCATGTGTGTGTTTGTGTGTGTGTGTGTGTGTGTGTGTGTGTGTGTGTGTGTGTGTGTGTGTGTGTGTGGCCATGATAAAGGCACCTCTTGTTTCACCTCGTCAGTGTCCAATGGTCCTACGTAGCCTTTGACCTCATTAAGAGGCTCTCACTGCAAACAGAGCAACTATCAGTGCCGGCAGCTGCCGCAGATGATGAAGACGAGATAAAACACACACACACGCACACACACACAAACACGGAGACACACCCTTAAATCAAAAATGTAAGAAACAAACCCCCAATCGGTTTCTTTTTTTTAATTTTAAAGATAATAAAGATCTTTGAAGGGCGATTTCTACTAAAATCAGATAACACAACTTCATACTGTGTGTGTGTGTGTGTGTGTTCGTGTGTGTGTGTGTGTGTGTGTGTGTGTGTGTGTGTGTGTGTGTGTGTGCGTGTTGTTGTCTCTGTCTGTGCCCGTTGTGCTCGATAAGAGGGGCATTTATCCATGATGACCAAGCAAAGCTGTAGTTCCAGCGACATGGGGAACAAAAACTACCTTTGTACCCTTTTGTGTGTGCATCAGTGTGTCCGTGTCTGTGTGTGTGTGTGTGTGTGTGTGTGTGTGTCCACCGTTCTGCACTACTGTAGACAAAACCACATTCATTACAGTCAGATAATGGACCGTCCAGTTTTATACCTTTTTTGTATTGCACTGTGTGATGAATTGCCTCCAGTGTGGTGTAAACCAGTCACTCAAAAGCGAAACTGTTCGGTCGGAAGTGGCGCAAAATGTTTTCCTCTTTCACAGAAGAATTAATTGACAAAAGTCCTTGTATCTGGAATCAAGCATCCTAACAAAGCCAAATGAAGTAGTTCATTTTGTTTTTACTGCTCTAATCTCAGTGAAGACAATCCAAAGAAAACTGTTATTGAAATGAAATCAGCTTACGATATTTTTCTCTTGCATGTTTAACTTGGACTCGGACAAACCCTGGAACACATGCTTAAAAATAGTAGTCTAAAAAACATAAACATCAGTCAGAGCTGGCCGGTCACGTCAACAATAGTGCTGTAATATTTGCTGATTACCTGACAAAATATTACACTGCAGATAACCCACACAATGGCCCTGCTCCTGTCTCATGTGATACAGCAATATGTTACAAAAACTTGAGTCACAGTTCCTTCTGTAGTTGGAACCTGCCTGAAAGTCATTAACCCTCCCCTCTGACTCGTATTGTCTGTGAGCGTTTACCTGATCCCGATCCCCCCATTGTGTCTGATTGCAGTGGAGTCGACCTGCGTGTGAATCTTTGTTTGCTAAGAATAACCACAGGTCAAAGGTTAGTTGGTATTACTGATTGGGCGTCCATGGAGATGGCGAGTTGCCCTTCAATCCCTGTTGGTTCAATAAGAACATGGAATTTTAGCATTTGATGCTGTCAAGGCAGGTAGCACAAAGAACTTAAAGCTAGCTTTTAGAATCAATGAATTGTCTAAAATATTTTTAAAAATATCATTTTCTCATGTGGACAATTTATTAATTTTATTTATGTAATGCCGTCATGTCAAAATTTATTTAAATTTAAGGTCAGGTGTTGGAGCAGCACAAGGATGGGAATAAATATGGAGTTACCAAATGTAGGCTAATAGTGTGTTAGCTTAGCTTCATATTCTTACCAGTATTATTAGTGATCATAAATAACGTTTCTGACCAGTTGAGAACTTAATTAGGTGTAGTAGTGAGGTGTGTTTGTTCAATTTTCCTTAACAATTGCGTCTCTCTCAAACACCTCCACTCCTCTAATTCCCTTTTTCCCAGCAGCTGAGTTCCTCCCAGCCGCACCGCTTCAATAGAAAATAAAAAAAACACACAGATTCAAACTTCCTGTGGCTGCTCCGCGGCCTCAGCGGGCCGACGTGTGTGTACTGTGTACTTAAAAACGTTCCTGGTGTGAATCCAGCTGACATCCTTTGTCACATTGTGTACCAACACCCTGTTTGTCAGAGTCTGGCACCTGAATTACCAGGACTGCGATTTCACAGGTGATAAAGAGCTATAAATCTCTGCTAGATTGATTTAGTAATCTCAGCCCAAGGGACTTTTTGTGATGTTTTATTCCAAAAATAAACAGAACTACTGAAATGTATGTAAAACACTCACTAATATTTAAAGAAACCTCTGGACAGCCGAGAATTGGAAGCAGTAGATGACTCATAACTCGGATAAGTCTCAAACTTGTCACTGCTAATGTGTTCATTTTTGTTTATTTTTTTAATTATTATTTTAGTGTGTTATTTTAGAAGTGACAACCCAAGCCAGCAAGGCAACTCTTTTTTTTTTTCCAGATTTTAAATAAATTAAAATCTGTTTTGGATTACAGCATTTTAAGGATCTCTCATCACCGTCTTCTGTGCTTTTGTCTCATGGTTGGCCTGGCAGTCCGTCTGGAACACAAGGCTATGCAAACAACATGCTTTTCATATTTTCCACTGCTTGAATGGTGGAAACAAAGTGATTGAGGGGGGGTGTATGTTGTGGCACAGAAAGCTGGTAGAACACACAAATGGACTAATTGAATTGGCATTTGTCCCGTGGTCTGACTTCAACTCACCCGTGTCTCCAGCGAGAGCAATACCAGTAAATACAAATGTGTGTCTGTCTCAGAGCCACACAGGAAGGGAGGACGTCTCTGGGCCCAGATTGGCAGCGGGGAAACGTCCCGCCTCTTTACTTCCTACTTCCTCTTTTCCTGTCTGCAGCCGCTTCCTGCTCCACGCTGCCGTCGGGGATGTGTCGGCTCTCAGAGTCGCTGGCTCAATCACCGGAAGCATCACTTGAGTTTAATGTGTGTGTCTGTATGTGTGTGTGTGTGTGTGTGTGTGTGTGTGTGTGTTTTCCAGTGGGGAATTTGTCTGTTTATGAATTAAAACAAGAAACTGCGCTGTGAAGCAACTGATTATTCTGCCTCCATTACTGCCTTATCAATCCTTGTTGATCAGATCTCTGAGCCGTGGTTGAGATGGTGGATGTAGGGATGAACCCACAATGAGCTGAAAGATCTGGTTTCCTATCTGGTTTCCTTTCAGGGAGTCGTGTCTCTGCTGCAGTTGTTTTCTCAACCAGTTTCAAGTTCACGGGCAGGTTTTTCATCCTCAAAGAGCTGTCTCTGTTGCCCAACAGCCAGCGGTTCGGTATTCACAGTAGCCAAACTTTTTTTTTGGTTTTCCACAAATTCATTTCCTCTCTTCTTTTTAATTTACACCTAACAAGAACCTCAGAGGAGGTGGAAAAAAATAAGTTTATGTGCTTGACTGAAGTGTAAATGTGGTTTATAGGTTAAAGCTTAATATAACAGCTATTCAATAAATCATAAACCTGAAGCTGAAGATCGTGAAGTTTCCAACGAAGAGAAGAAAACGGTGGCAGATGAAAACACAGATGTATTTCTGTCTGTTCATTGTCCGATATATATCGGGTTAAAATTTGATCTTTTTTGGGGCGGGACTCTAGCTGGACAAACCATATTGGCATAGTTTACTCATAAACCCATATTAATACAATATGTCCTCATATTAACTGGCCAAGGTTAAACATTCACAGATTTAACGGTGAAGTTGGTTTATAAATCAAGAAAAACATTCTGAGCAATACACTGTTTGAAGTTATATATCTTCTTTGAGCAAACGTGATCATTTACTTGTCTTCTCTGATTGAAATATAAGGCCACAGATAATGAAAGTGACATCTTTACAAGTTTAAACAGAAACCTAATAAAGGGTTAGAGGCAGCAGAACAACCGTTCATCTGATACGCCAGATTCCCTTTTAGCTTTCAAATGCTCCCATACCTTAAAAGGAGAACTGACAGATGCATGTAAAACAGACTAACTTTTGAAAAGGTAGGATGGGTGGGAGAGAGTCCAGCGGCAGCGGAGAGGGGAGTCGTGTGTGCAGTATGCGACTGTAATTGCAACATTGGGCCGTTTCCATTTGTTTTCCCCGAGACGTTTTCCCCTCCGCTGTGCAGCTCGACATCCTTCATAGCTGGAGATCCTGCTGATAGCTGTGGAAACAAACACTCTCTTACACACACACACACACACACACACACACACACACACACACACACACACACACACACACACTCATACAGCTGTCCACCAATGGAATCATGCAAATACACACAAACACATGCATGCTCTGTCTTAGAGCTGTCATAATCTTGCACACACAAAACGAACACAATACTCTCAGACTACCGCAATAAGTTTAAACTGATTCATGCAAATCAACTGAACTGACATGTGTCAGTTGTACCTAGGGAGATTTACTAGCATGAGGCTGGTTACCATTAGCAATTGCATAGTGGATGACCTCAGGGATATGAAGTTCTTTCTTTAAGCCTGTTCACGATGGGACTTTGCCTTGTGGATGTCTGTGTTTACAAGGGTGGAATGAGGGTAAAGATATTTATATTTATATCAACTCACTCAGGGTTCCCTGTGTCAGGGCCTGTGTTTTCCATACAAACAATCTTATGCTAACAGTGACAGATGGGTAGAGGGTACATGTTGAGACCCAGGGTAAATAACTAGATACCCTTGACTATTTATCTCCCTGTGCGTCTAGTCTAGAGACACTGGAGCCAGTCAGATGGTATTTTCTGCCCTGACCTTGTCCAGATCATGTAAATTTCCTTCACCACAGAAAAATTTTATCCGTCTTACACTCAAATCACATTATTTTTTCTCATTCAACTGAAAATATAACTATTTCTATAATATGAAACATTATAGAAATAGTCTTAAAATTTCTCTTTGGAGCGTCTTCGCCTCTCTCCTCCATTTCTCCCTGTGCTCGTCCAAGTCAAACAACCAGGCTGCATGAGACGGTGTGTGCGACTCTTGTGTGTTTGTGTGCATGTTGCCGGACAGCAGGAGATAGAGCACTGGGTTCATGGGAATACACTGTGGGTGTGCGTGTATATGTGTGTTTAGTAAGCACTCGCATATTGAGCTTTGTTGACACCGGAGGTAAGACACAGAAACTCGTCGGGGCTAATTGGAACCAGACACCCACACACAAACACGCATAAAGACGGGGCCTTACCTTCCTTACCTCAAGTAAGTCTCTGCAGACCTTTAAGCGTACACAAAGACACATCACTAGCCTGCATTTTATTTATCTGACTCACCCACACTAATACACGCATGACCCTCAGACAGAGGATTATTAAAAAGACAAAGTAGTCTTTGTCTTTCAAGTCCACCAAAGTATACCAAATGTTGGCTCAGCTGCGTCTGTGTTGCCAACAGAGCGTCAGAAGTTTTCTCTAATGACATCCCTCTAATCCACTCAAGAGATTCAGTCCAAAACAAGATATTCCCGTCTTAAAAGTGGTCGAGGTATTATCGCGGAAATCGTTACGGGATGTTTGCGGGATCTCCTCGCCAACTTAAAGGGGTAGTCGAACATTTTGGGGAATATTGTTGGAAGAAGAAGATCGACCACTAGATATTTAAGCGATTGGTAGAGCGCCAAAAAAAATTGAATGATTTACAGACATTTTATCAGGAGGTGTTGAGAAAGTAATCGATGGATTAGTTTACAATTGGTAGTAGTTATAGCTGTGATGATTTTCTTCTAATCACACAACTGATGTACCGAAAGAAATGAGGAAGACTGTGAGATGAATCTCAGGAAATGTTAGCGGAAATATTTTGTCCAACTATACTTTTCAAGGTCCAGATCAAACTTTCCTTAAATGTAGTCTCTGAAATGACTTTTTCAAACAAACTCTGAGCATCACTTTACAGTAGAGAGACAGAGGAATACAAGTCCTTTGTTTCAGACGGGTGTTCTGCTGAGTCCTCAGAGTCCAAGGCTTTCACAACAGACTCTGGGAGTGGACTGACGCACTTGTGGTCAGATCCTGGCCTCCGAGTTTGTTTTGCTCTCATGGCATCGAGTCACAGCCTGAAAAATTCCCTGGAAATATGTTTGTTCAACTGACGTGCTCTGGATTTAACTTCTGGTTGAACCCACCTCTGGATTTCCACCTGTTTTTCTTTTTTTTTCGACATTGGCAGATTTTGTTTCACAGAATTTGTCCGACTCAGAGCCCATTGGTAGATGTCTTGAAATCATCCAAGCTGGGATTTTTTTTTTTTTTTTTTTGTTCATGATGTTGAGGCCTGGGCTGTCTGGGGGAAGTTTGACTTTGATTTGTGGTGTCTCTTCTGTGTTCTGTTAGATTTTCTCTCTGCACATGAACCAGACTAGACCGCCTCTTACATTTAACAGTAATGACAGCCTTTGAAAGTGGAGGCATCGAGACTGTGGAGGGGTTTGTCTGTCACAAGGGCGATCAGTAAATTTTAAACTTAAGTATTTCTTCAGCCCAAGCCTTCATGGAGAAATAGCATTTAGACCTATTTGGTTGTTGTATATTTATTATATGATGCTGCTTGGCCATTAATGCAAGGAATCAATCCACTCTGGTTTACTCCCCCTTTTGAATCCAGTCCTAAACACCCGTCCTAGATCAAATCTTGCTTTGTGGGAGGTTTTACTTCGATATATCAAAACCAATAAAGACATTTAAATAAGTTTGTGCCTCAGTGTTAGTTTACCTAAAGTAAGGCCAGAGGATTTTCTTTGTCTGCAGTTTACTTTCCATAGCAGCTGGCATTTACGTGGAGTTGTCTACTTCATATCCATGAGCACCAATAGTTTAGCAATATCTAGAAAACACATTAAGTTGAAAAAAAAGTAACATTTTATTCTTGACAGAAACATCTCAGCAATTAATGGAGCGATTGGGAGGATATTTAGCACAGATAGCAATGGTGTCATCAGGATGCTTCCTGTTGACCTCTGACTTTTCCTTGAGGTGGCTTTTCATTGAAATGGATATCAACACATGGAAAAAAAATTCAATTATGTTTCCCTCTCATAATTTGTACTGAAATTTGGGCTGCCATCAAATAAACAATCTTATAGCTTGTTTTGTTTTATAGCTTGTTTTGTGCAACTGACATACACTCCATACTTGCACTAAACAAACACAAAGAACTTAGTTAAAATCATGAAAGCTTTGTCATTTTGAACATCCACATTTAGCAAAGCTACTAGCAAGACTCCAGACCTGTTTTCACATTGAGCTATTTCAGTCAAGAATTGAGAAAACATTATCATAAATTACTTCATCTGTCAACATTGGTAGCACTGCTACTTTAAATACCATATTGTATATCATCCACAGTCTAGGAAAACATCTTCAGTGTCAACTAGAAAGTGATGAAATGATAGTTGGCTGAGCAGAGGTGCATAACTCAATATTTGAATCTTCATTGTTTTAAATTTGTTTCATTTTTTAAACAATGATGTCTGAAAGGATATATAAATACTCATCACCTTTCAGCTTCACAATCCAACTCTGCAAAATCCAAACAGAGTCTGAATTTTTCCAGGAAAGCAGCTGTATCCTCATAAAAAAAAAAAATAAAAAAAAAACAGACTAGAAGGAAAAGTGGACTTTGGAGCACAGCTGCAGCGACGGTGTACAAAAGTGATAGATGACTGGATCAGAGAACGGCAACACAAACGTCATTATAAAACCCATAAATCCAGAAAGTTTTCATAATCGTTGTTGTGATTTTGTTCTAGTTTTTTACAGAGTATGGCCCAGACTACTCGCTGGAGATAAGCCCAAGCTGTCGACCAGACCGCAACGACACCAAACACCTGGACCAGGTCATCAGCACCATCAAAGGTGTGTGCATGTGTGTGTGTGTGTGTGTGTGTGTGTGTGTGTGTGTGTGTGTGTGTGTGTGTGTGTGTGTGGAAGGCCAGGTGTTGTGTGTGGTGGGTGAACAGGTGTGTGAATCCTCACCCATTCCCTCTTTCTCTGCATGGATCTTTTCGTGAGGATGAAAGTTTATTTGTTCTATCTTTTTTTTCCCTCTGAGGCTTCACATCCTTTTATCCGTAAGAGTGTCTGCCTTCTTTTTGCGTCAGTTCCAATACGTATAGCATAATTTTCCTTCTATGTGTCCATATTTTTTGTATGTCTGCACGTGGTTCATCCTGGTGTGGGGCCTTTGGTCTCGGCGCTGACAGCTCCACAGCAGCGTTACGAAGGCAAAAAGTTGAGCTCCATGCGAATTATTCTGAGGAACTGAGGTCAGGAATAAGCCGGGCATACTTTTACAATTTTCCCTCATTTTATTGTCTGTATAAACAAGTTTTTCTGAGTCTGAATTCAGTAATCGTAAATGTACAACCCAATTCCATAGATGCTAAGCTGTTGTGTAAAACATGAGTAAAACTGCAGATCATTCAACTGAACAGTAAATGGAATGCTTTTTTGATATTACAGCCTAGACTCAAGCACCCTAATTCTACTCCAAGTGGTTTTTATCATTTATTTTTATTTCAGTCATTCCATTGGTGGTCTTTTTCTTACTTTCAGTACAGTCTTTATCATCTTTAAGGCAGCAGAAGTACTTTGTTTTGGACATTTGTTGGCTTTCCTCCCCTTTGTGCTACAAGGGAAAGGTCACAAAATTGGAAAAAAGGATTAAATAGACCAGAATAGTTTAGTTATTTTAAAATGTTATTTTGAAAAATCTGTTTATGCAGTTTTACTGTAAACCAACTTTGAAGAAGTTAAAGTTTGCCTATTCCCTGACAAATATCAAAAACTGAACCCTACTTTGAACTGAAGACTGTTTTTACATCTCCATCGAGGATCTTCTTCATCCACTGTTTTCCAGCAAACACCCTACTTATCAAATTTTATCCGCCTGACACTGGACATGGTATCAATTAGCCAAGACAACGTCATACGTGTAAACAGAACTGGCAGCGGTCATTTATCCAAACAGCATTAAGTTCTCTGAATCTGAAAAACTCCAGGTCACATCAAATCATGGGAGCAGGAGTTTATTTGCCCAAATTCAGTTGGTCTGTTTGGCTCGCATTAAATCATCACAACCGGAGGGGTTGAAAGTATCGCTGGTTTCCAGTCATAAGGCTTTTATTAAGGGCGACAGAGGGAAGGAGTGGATGAACTGATGGATGGAGAGACTAAAAAAGGAGAAATGAAATGCAGGCAAACCAAAGATGGAGAGAAACTGGCAAAAATGTGTTTCGCTGGTGCGCTCCATCTGTCTCTCCTCTCGGATCCAGTCTTTTCTTTGCCGCTTTGCTCTGTCAGAGTTGATTTTGCATCTTAACTTCTAAGTTTACATCCACCGAATTTACAAGCCTTTCATCAAAATGTGTAAAAAATAATCTGGATACACTTTTCTGGAGAGGTTGTTCTATGAACATAATTGTAAATGGGTTCCCTCTCATCGTTTATCATTTATCGTTCTTTATTTCTTCTCTAACTGACTTCGATGTATCTGTTAAGCCAAAAACACACTCAAAACTCTCTCTTATTATATTTTTTAAAAATACTGGAGTAAATCTACTCGTCTTTCTCACCATGTTGCTGATTGAAGAAAGACCTACAAGTCTGCATGCGTGCACACAAACACAGAAGAAGCACAGGCAATAATAGACACACACCTCCAGGCAAACATATTCACATGACATCATCGGGGTGGGTAACTGTTTCTTTTGGTTTGGAAGCGCTGTACTGCCTATAAACATTGGTTTCCTTGAGAGACTTGGCAGCGAGCTTGGATGTATGTTTGTGTGTTTTTGTGTCCACATCTGCTGTCTGCTGGCATGAATGGCCCATAGCAATTTGAATCGCAAAATGCTAATCCGCCCCAAATCCTCTGCTTTTCATTTCTATTAAACGTCCTAAACTCATGTATGCATACGTGTAATGAGCAATATGTGCAAAATACCATGTTTGTGGAGCAGGAAATGGGTGAAAACTGTAGAAAAAAAGTCTTCCAGCTACACCACCGCGGTAGAAAATAGCCTTATTCCCATAAGGGTGGGGATGGAGAGGTGTTGTTCACAGCTAAAGAAAACAGATTTATTGTTTTTAAGGGAGGACAGCTCCGTCTCGACGGAGACGGAGCTTTTTAGACGGCAACAGCAGCCCCCATGTTCCGTTACTTTAGCTGGTTATTCTCCTGACACATGAACATGTTAACATTAGCATTGAAGGCTTTTTTCTTACATTTATTATTTTTAAAAAAAATAGATTTTGCTAACATAGTACTGTAATAGCATTTCTTTGCACGCTGAAGTGGAAACATTGCTCAAGTGAAACTTTTTCACTTGTTTGGTGATTTAATAATAGGTCAGCTGTGGAGATATTTTACCTGACGTAGATATGATGGGAATAAAAAGGTTTTTTACTACCATGTCATTCATTAACACAATAAAATTTTGCTCTTACAGACGTCAGAAACACTTTGACGTTGATCATCGCCACAGGGTGTTCTGGGTATATTTTCTATTTATATGTGTTACTAATAAACATGCTGTACACACTCTGTCAGAAGCATTTAAAGGCACTTGCCTGTAGAAATATGAATGTGCTTTTTGTTTATTGTGGTGTTTCTTATTTTGGGAATTACTCAGTCTCTCCTTTTGTGTCTCTCTCATTCAAACACAGTGAGGCTTGTTAAGCATGGGCATTAATTAAACTGGGATTTTTTTTTTTTTTTTTTATGGGGTGACTGTCAGAAGCAGCAGCAGCTGTCCGTGTATTCACTGCTCTGTTTACGAGGCTCCAGTCGTGTGATTTCCCCGGAGGCCGCTGGTGTGTGTTCAGCTTCATCAGTGTGACGTCGGCGTGTAAACCGCCCATCGTCTGTTTGCGCGACTGAATCTTATCTGCGTGGGCGTCGTCACGGAAACATTGCAGCATCTTTTACATCCTGCCACTCATTAATATTTCCCTGCGCTGATGAGACGCTAGTCGTGTTGCGCTCACACACACACACACACACACACACAGATTAGGCGAATGCATATTTACACAAAGATATTAACCGGCACGTCACATGTTCAAACCAGACAACGGGTGATGATATTTCACGCAGAAAGGATGGAGAGATGATGGCGGGGAACAGATGAAGGAAACGTCAATCTGATGTTTTTTATGACTTTTTTTCTTCTTTAAACGGGGACGTCTGCCAAAGGCTTTCATCCAACCAGATTAGCAACACCTATTCAGGAAGAGAGGAATGATCGTTGGAAGAGGGAAAATCAATAAAATAGATGAAATTTGAGTTTGGGGTAGTTTTAGTTTCCTTTACGAAATCTAAGACTAGAAAGGCCCTTCGACAATTTTCAGAATTAAAAGAGGTAAGAAGTCCAGATCGCTGACGAAGGAGCCCAGAGGGGTTCTAAATTAGTATTTAAAATAGAACATGTTCCAGGTCAGGATGTGCTCCTGAATCAGACACTTTCTTCACATCTATATTCTGATTCATCCATCAGATAATGATCAGAGAAAAAGAGAAGAGAAACAACAGAAATAAGAGGCAAATGACCAAAGATTATACTGATTGATTCTGAACTACTTTTGATTGAAATGTTAAAAAAAATAACCTGATGTCTAAGGAAAAACCACAACTACATTAAAATGGTTTCCTGTCAGTTAGCAGAGACTTTAATACCCAGAGTTCTACTTTTCTAAAACAAAATGAGGGTATGAATCATATTCTATATTCTTCCAGTCGGGGTCCACTTGTGACTGTTCTGTAACGCTGTTTTCCTGTTGAACACATTGAGATTTTTTTTTTTCCACCTTCTCCATTTACGACAGTTTAGAATTTTGTCATTGTTTGTGAGTGTTGCCCCAGAGACTGTCCACAACTATTTGAGTTTAAGCCCCTCATTTGGTTCATGGATAAAGGCAAAAGCCAAAATGAGTCACTTCTTGGTGCAATGGCTTTATCAAGCTATACAAAGTCCCATGCTAAAATTATCAAGTATTGTGCTGAGTTAACAGCTTTGACCGCCTCTATTAAAACATCTGCTGTATGTTATTTGTGTGCCAGTTTTATAATAACCTGATTCCCTGTTGTTGACTCAAACTAGCTAAAGCAGATAGCTAAATGCTAATAGATTCAGAAGTTACAGATGAATAATTGACAAGTCTTTACAGTTTAAAGTAGCGGGAATGTCTTCTTCTCCTTTCGGCTTTTCCCTTCAGGGGTCGCCACAGCAAATCAGTTGCCTCCATCTAACCCTGTCTTCTGCATCCTCTTCTCTCACACCAACTACCTTCATGTCCTCTTTCACTACATCCATAAACCTCCTCTTTGGTTTAAGTATGCTCTGCATCACTTCATCAAAGTCCAACCAGAGTTTCTCTTCCTCCTCCAGCTCACATCCTACCTGTGGAGCATACCCACTAACAACACTGAACATCACACCTTCGATTTCTAGCTTCAGACTCATCACTCTATCTGACACTCTTTTTACCTCCAGGACATTCCTAACAAACCCCTCCTTCAAGATAACTCCTACTTCATTTCTCCTCCTATCTACACCATGATGGAACAACTTGAACCCTGCTCCTAAACTTCTAGCCTTGCTACCTTTCCACCTGGTCTTCTGGACACACAGTATGTCTACCTTCCTCCTCTGCATCATGTCGACCAACTCTCTACCTTTTCCTGTCATAGTTCCAACATTCAACGTCTCTACTCTTAGTCCTATACTCTTGGCGTTCCTCTTCCCTCTCTTCCTACAAACACACTTTCCTCCTCTCCTTCTTCGACCAACAGTAGTCCAATATCCACTGGCACCCTGTTGGTGAACAGCACCGATGGTGGTCGTTGTTAACCCGGGCCTCGATCGATCCGGTATAGAAGTCATAGATTTGATTCGCATGTTTGATTTGGCAAAAGTTTTACATCAGATGCCCTTCCTGATGTAACCCTCTGTATTTATCTGGGCTTAGGACTGGCACAATAAGACACTGGCTTGTGCCGTCTAGCGGCTACATTTTAAAGTAGCAGGAATGTAAATGACTGAAAACATTTAGACTGTAAAACGCAGCCTTTTGAGACGGCGTCGAGTGTCCCAGCAGCTGTTCTCATTTCGTTTATCTTCAAAAGTCACTGATCTAGATCCGGAAGGAAGATTGTAAATGGTACCAATGTGATTCAGATTCTAGAGCCTGGTTTTCCTGGTCCTGGTGTCACACGATGAGGATCAGACTGTGACGGAACTGTTGAGTTTAGGGTCAATGAAATAGTGAGGAAACCAAACTGTTCAGGAAGAAGTTGGTTCATCTCATTGTTTTTATGAAGTGCTGTTGAGCCCATGTTGTAATATCCTTCATGCAGTCTTGTTTCATGAAGCGCTGAACCTCAGCCCATCCCCACTTGTTCATGACCGAGCCTTTTCCTTTTTCGGGAGTCGTCTGCGAGTTTGAAAAGAAATGGGAGGCAGCGTGTTTTTTTGGGGGGGGGGTGGATTCTATCAGTCCGACCACAAGTAGCAGAGTCACCTCCTCTGAGATACAAAAGCAGAAAGACAATCACAGCATCCAGAGGACAAACTCATGGAAATACCAAAAGAGTTCTCTCCAGTGCGCGCCACGATAAAAACCGTTGTTGTTGTCGCTGCAGACGGAGCATGACAGGACTCCACTGACAGCTCCACAATGGCCGACAAACAGGACATCCTCCTTCGCTGCGTCAGAGCAATTACTCATCCACACTGTGTGTGTGTGTGTGTGTGTGTGTGTGTGTGTGTGTGTGTGTGTGTGTGTGCAACATGTTAATTTTGCACACGGACACTAAGGATTATTATTATTATTACTATTATTATTATTATTATTATTAGTCCAGTGCGCATTATGGTGCAGAAACTACTGTATTTGTGTTTAAAAAAAGGTAAAAGTGTTGACTCAACGTCTTTACTCGAGTCAAAGAGGAAAAGTATTATAATGTACTAACAAGGTAAAAGTAAAAAGGACTTTTCTGCCAGATGTCTGCAAATCAGGAGTTTTAGTTCTACTCCTGCTGTCATCAACAGGTACCTGAATACTCCTTCTAAACAGCAGTAACTAAGTATTCGTTACTTCCTGTTAGTCTGCTCGTACGAATCGACGCAGCGTGTTGCTTGAATGTTGCTGTGTCAACACGGCGTCCTGTTTTGCATGCTTGCGTTTCGGGGAGCGGCGTGGCTCACCTCGCCAGATGTTATTTTGCATTTTCATTGGCACAAACGTGTGTGTGTGTGTGTGTTTTCTTCCATCTTTGGTTTCTCCTGGTGTCTGATGGGTGTGTATTTCAACTCGTTTTGTATCCAACTTAACACAATCAATTTGACCTCTTTTCTTTCCTCTTTCTCTCTCTCTCTCTCTCTTTTTATAGGGAATTTAAAGAATGTGGTTTAGGAGTCAGCAGCCTCAGCCTCCCCCTCCACACACACACACACACACACACACACACACACACACACACACACACACACCATGTTTCCAGCCCAGGTCGATGCTCAGCGGCTGTAATGAAGACAATATGGAACAGACGCCTTCGGCCCCCAGGCACGGAGTGAACGAGAGAGGGATGAAGGCAGGAAGAATATATTGAGTGAAGGGTTTGGAAAACATTAGCTGAGTGTTTCCAGGGGAAAACAGTTTAATGTGGGGGGGCGCGTGGGGGGGGTTGCTGTATTCACTGTGTGTTCACTGTTTTTAATCCTTTAGTTATTTGCAAAAGGTGTGCATGTTTGTGTGAATGAGAGTTTGTGGTGAGTTCTGTGTGGGCATGTAAAACTAAATTACACTTGTTTTACTGTCAGTGCACCTAGAGTTTATGGTATTATGGGATGCATTTATTTCCATCCTGTCAGTTGGAGACATTTTAAACCTAATGGAAAAACAGATTTGTAATGTTAAGCATTCACCCTGCTGTTGCTACGGTTGTAACGCCCGAGGACAGATGAAAAAAAGGCACGTTCCTAAACGCATCTTTATACTTGTAACAACTCCTGGATGTGGATTGTTTTTACAAGTCTTGAGAAACTTGGAAAGTTTACGAATAAACAGTTTTGGGGAAAGGAGAAAAAAAAAAAGCCAGTTACTCATTGTGGAAGTTGTTTTCATGGTTTTGACCTCTAGGCAAAAATCTGTGTAAAAACATCTGGTTGGAGTTTGGAATTTTAAATTCAAAGTGTGCAGGGAAAGTTAAAAAAAAAAAAAGTGTTTGTTTTTTTTTTCCCTTGTTTTTTATTTTTTTGAAAAAGACAGATAGTTACACAAACTTTTAGAAGGTTTCATTTAAAAGCAGTTTTCATAAGTGGTTCTGCTATAACTGGAGAAGAAAAATGAAGTCGTTTAAGGTCGGTAAACAAGCATGGCTGCTGCTCAAGCGTCAGCAGATGCTTTCTCATAGAAGTCTGGAAATGTTTGAACATCTCTATAAGAAGTAACAGGTCTCATCGTGTTTTAATCCATTTCCACCACACAGGATTATAAAACTAGAGATGGGAAACCTTGGGAATGTGATGGGAAAAGTAGAAATTGGAAAAATGGGCCTCAGACAAGCAGAAAAAGGAGATAATAGCAATGCCTTTGCAGAGGGAGTGTCTGCAAACATCTCATTTTAGTGAGAAGTTCAAGCAGATCAAAGATGTGAACTCCCATTCTATTTGGCACAGAAGGTGAAAACCCAACTATGTGTGATAAGACCGTCCTGTATGTGTGTGTGACAAGTGAGTCTGTTAACCTTAACCTAGCAGTGTTAGGAGTGTGTGAAAGTTAGTATAGCATATGCATAAGTAATGTCTCTGAGGCAGATTGTCATTACAGTCTGACATAATTAACATAATCAAAAACATATCCAACTATTCATTTGAAAATGTATTTAAATGAGAAAGTCTTACTTTCCTTTACTGTACATGTTCAGCGTTAACCCTTGGTGCAAATAGTTTACAGCTGACTGAAATAGTTTTCTAAAAGTAAACATCTGTAAACAACCAACCACGACACCACAGGCAGCAGCGGGGAACATCCAGAACACATCCACACACACTATCTCAAGGCATTCTGGAAAATGATTCAGCTATTCCACAACACAATGCAGAACATATAGTTCCACTGAGGTTTGCCAGCGCTCTTGTTTATAGATGATTTAGTTTATTCCTCCAAGTTGGCCATCATTTATTTCTGTCAGGCCACCCTAATGTCACCGGTTAAAAGCAGCCCTGCTTTGGGCTCCAGCTGGAAACCAGTTTGAACTTTAAATCCCACGTGGATTAACTCTAAAGTCAACTGAAAAAAAAAAAGAACAGGAGGGAGCAGCAATGCTGTCTGTAAATTATCTGTGTGTCTGTCCATGTGTTAACGGTTTATTTTCATTTTTTGTTCACGGGTCTCTCTTGAGAAAGAAATCCAGTGAGACTTCCTGTTAAAATAAATGATTCTTAATTCTAATTAAATCATCTGTCTAGTTGTCCGTCTTGGCCGACTGAGGAAGTCGGTCATTTTCAGAAAATTGGTTTCAATTTGTGAATGATGACTGTTTTTGACAAATATAGTATTGATTTTTTCAAATTATTTTTATTTGGCCTGTAGAACTGCTGCATATGGACATTTGCTGAGGTCGGCATGAGTCATAGGAACAGTCATACTTTCACTGCCTCATACCAGTCATTTCATATTTATAGTAATAAAGTTTATTTATACATGACATTAAATAAAGTAAACAATAAAAATGACAAAAATTACAGTCATAATTACAAAAAATTAAATTAAAACAAGGTTTCAAATGGTTACAAAATACTGTCAATGTTACAATAAAAATTTGTAAATTAAGTCAATTTTACTTCAATGGTATCAAATCAGGACTAATTTTATCAATTTCTTATTCTACAGAGATACAAAAATCCACTACCAGTAAACATTTAGCCACAATGGTGAGGAAAAAAACTGCCTTTATCAGGTAGAAACCTCGAGCAGACCCTAGACTCAAGGTGGGCGGCCTCTACTTTAAGAAAGACGGGGAGATCGATCAATCCAAATCTAATTATGACCATATTTGGTGTGAGGCTCCCCAAACAGGAAGTGCAGGCTAAAGGTAGGGCATTAAATCGGAAAGCTGTTCTCACGTGGAGATCAGAGGGGTTCAGCTGGCCTGCCTAACAAAGAAAGGATCCTTCATTTGGTCCTGGGTGTGGCGGACTCCACCTACAGGAGTGGCCCATTGAGCAGCTGCAGGAAGTACACTGTCTTGCATTCTTCACATTTCTGCAAGAGGAAACAGAAACACTCAATCAGCAGTCCTCTAGCTGAGCTGTGTTTGTCCTGCAGGTAGGTCTGCGACTGATCCACATGTTTCTCCATTCAGTCATCAAAAAAAATCACCCAAAGCACTCAAGCATCGATGTACAACATTCAATAAGACAGCTGTAATATTTATTCAACTGTTTCTTTGGTGAACAAACTGCCAAACAATATGGTAGAATTCAAACATTTCAAATCGGTGTTCTAAATAAATGGTTGCATGGCTCCATACAATCATTCATTCATTCAATCCACTGCAAAAATAGACACAATAGGTGAACTGTGGTAACTCAAATCCATTACTGGTTGTGTTTCAGGAGATGTCACTGCCTCCTTTCTTTATTTCTGCTCAAGGAATTTCCTCAAATTGGTTCCAAATATACTTTTATGACACTTTTCATACCATCAAAATCTCCAAATCTGCTGCAGATGTGTAAAACATTTGTTGTGACAATATTGGTTCAGCATGAAGATAAACAATCACATTGTTTGAGAATTTAAATAAATCACTTTTTTTTTTTTTTCTTTTACGCCTTTGACAAATTACATTTCTTAACCGTTGCTGAGTTTTTGATGTTTTCACCATGGAGGGGGTATGGAAGTAAAAGTCAGGAGATCATGTTGTTGTCATGTGTCTCTGCGGCGCTTTAAGCAGTGATTTATGCAGTGTGGGCTGTTTGATAGAGCCTTTAATGGAGAGTGTTTGAAAGAGGAACCACAAATGTTGGGCTATTTCCTTTAGAAGCCACGTCCCCTGAATGAATGGCCTGGAAATTCACACCAAATGTAGGAGTTACCAGTCAGACCTGGCATGTGCTCAACAGAAGTGAGCTGTTTGTGTGTGTGTGTGTGTGTGTGTGTGTGTGTGTGTGTGTGTGTGTGTGTGTGTGTGTGTGTGTGTGTGTGTGTGTGTGTGTGTGTGTGTGTGTGTGTGTGTGTGTGTGCTTGTGTGTGTGTGTGTGTGTGTGAGGATTCCCTGTGATCTTTATGAACGCTGCTGCGGTCACCTCGGAGGTTCAGGCCCCGACGTAGCCGAAGCAAATGAAACTCATTACACCGTTTACGAGTTTGGAAAAGGATTGAAATTCTATCTCATAAACCGGGAGGAAGAGGGTTTAGCTGTAAACATGACACATGAGACTCTTGTGTGTGTTTATGTAGTTATCTTTGCTCCCCGGCGTCATATTAGGAAAACTTGAGGGGGCCCAGGAGGATTTTAGGGCACCTCTGGAATTTAAGAATTGCATTTTCGCAAAAAAAGCCAAAAGAGACTATTATTTTCACGACCCCTATGATCGTGTTTGAGATGGAAACTGGGTCTCTGGATTGTTTATGATCAGATATATGGCAAGTACAAAAATTATTTTAAAGCTATGGATCTCACAGGATTATATATATAATGATTTGTTGTCGTTTGTGTCTTTATTACAATATCAATATCTTTGAACTTCCTGCGTCACCAAACATTCAAGGATCTGGATGAACTTTATTGCAAACACACGAGGAATCTTACACCAGTTTTTCCATGCTTTTTATGTTCCAAGAATGAATTGCCAAAAAAAGCTGAAAGGCAATAAATAAAAATGGGATAAAGTAGACTGCACATAAGTAGATAAAATAGATAAAACTATTAAATATAGATACTAGTTGACAGTAGTGTGGACGGTAGTCACAAATATGATGATCAGAAATGAAGAAGTTCTTTCGACAGACTTAGTTTTTTTAAAAATTAGTAAATCCAGATTTTTTAATCTATTTTCGATTATTTTAATCTACTGAGTGAATCTTAGTTAATTTAATCTACTGAGTGAAACTTTGTAAAAACAAACAAATAAACACAAGAATAATCTTTGCTGAGGTTCTGTTCTGCACTTTGCCGTTGGAGTGATGCGAGTTTGACATTTGAACCTACATAAAAAAAAAAGAAAAACTGGAGAATCTACTGAAATATTTGACAATACATTTGGTGAAATGATGTTATGGCTTGCGAAGGACACTCAGCTCAAAGTTAAGGACTTGAGACCAGAGTTGATTTAACGTCTTTACCCAAAGTAACCAGACTCCTTCTCTGATTTTTGTGCTTTTGCTGCTGAACCGAAGTCCGTCTCCCACAACCACAGTCACTTTTGCCAAGCGCAGATATTCAAGAAATTGGCATTCAGCATAAATTACATGTCATTGAGAGTAATCTGTGGTATTACAGAATCTAATAACAGCTTTGAATGGAAATTTGATTGCATGTCGTGACAAATATGAGGCCGGTTTCTGGGTCGATTTCAAAATCTTTTCTGATTGAACATTTCTGGGTTTTACTCAGTTGGCCAAAAATTGCAAAAAATTACCTTTTGAAAAAAGAGTTTGGGGAATATTAGACAGCATAAGACTGAATTTAATTCCTGAAAATTGCTTCAGATAAATATGTTAAAGATCGATGTTAAAGATCTTCCATTTCCAAGAACTGAAAGTAGAATTCTAAAGAATGATAGCAGAGCTTGAAAGAGATGCTAAGATCTTAGATCAGTGTGTTGAGTTTTCTGTGTCATCATCAGAAGAGAGGTTTAAACGATATCTGATATCTGAGAAGCACTTTTTTAAAAAGCCTAATCAGGGTTTTGCATGTTTTTGCCAAACCGACTGCACAAACAGCTCAATCTGGGAGAACTGACCTTCACCAAAGCTTCGAAAGGAAAGATCTGTTCTAACCAAATCACCTCTTCCCCCTGTCCCAAGGCTGCCTTTCTAAATAATTTAAATGAATGCATTCCAAATTATGCTATAAAAGAAGTTGAAATTGTGTCTGTCTGTTGGAGGTAACTACGTGGATATAAGAATAAATTAGAAGTTGATTTAATGAAAAGAGACAGTGATATTTACTGGTTATGAAAAGTTATTGACTCAATACTTTCTCCTAACTAAATATTTTACATCAGAGGACAAACTGGGAACAACCAGTCCCAGTTAGGGTTCAATATATGTTACATAACCTTCCATTTGCAGCCCTGATTGCCTGGGAGACAAAGATTAAGGAGATTTTCTGTCACTTGAAAATCCCAAATAAACCAGTTGAGTGATGCAATGTATCCTGTAAAGGAAAAACCATCTTCCATTGCACCATTAATACAAAGAATTCCTGCCAGAAATGAACTGTAATTTGTTTCTGGCTCAAGCTGTCTTCCTCCAGACGCATGCAGATTTATTTTTTCCGATTTGAAAATGGAATTCGGTGTTGTAATCTGTGAGTAAGGTTTTGGGGAACTGACTCAGTCTGAAGGCGATGAGTTGTAAATTCCTTGGATGCTCCGTTAAGTTTCATTAAACCTCAAGAAGTTCTTCATTCTTTTCCTCTGACGTCGTAGTTGATCAGAGATAAACATCACCACTGCAGCCAAACAGGTGGTTTCATTGTTGATCTTTGTAACTTCTTCCTGCTGCAGTTTTTATGAGCACACCTTTATCTTTAGAAACACTCCCAGCGACGTTTATGCAAATCACTTCATCAATGCTTGGACAGAGCAGAGGCTCATCTTCCTCTTTTTGGGTGTTTTGGTGGTTCCTGCTGGGTAAAGTTTGAGATAAAATTTGCATATCCTTGTTAAAATATCCCAAAACACTCCACATGGGACAAAAAGTGCATCAGAGATAAAAAAAAAAAAAACCCAAAAAAAACCCCCATCGACATGGGAACAAGAATCTACTTCTCTAGTTGCTACGCTGTCGGTTTGACCAACATGCTGCAATTATTTAGGCTATCCGCTAAGATGGAAATCTCAAACGGTTTGTTTGATTTGCATAACGTCTCCCCTGGGGGAACAAAGCGGCGGGGGCCCTGCGAGTATATGCCCTCATCCTCATCAACATGTGAAGTGTCTGCGGTCAATGGCGGAGGGGATTTACTCACACAATAAAGACAGATGCCACCTTTTATCTGCTTAACGGAAGAGGGCTTGAGCACGTGGCACTTGACCACGCTGAGGCTCTCGCTGTTGGCGCGTAATGACGTCCTCGCTCTGCAGACTGTTGAGCTGAATGCTGAAAGGACTTGTTCTTTTTTAGCAAGACGTGGGGGGAGGGAATGGGCAGTTCTTTTTTTTTTTTGATGAATTGGTAGAGGTTCCCCAACGACACTTTGGGTGATTTCTTTTGCTTTTTCACAAACAGCCTTTGTTTGTCATCCTCCCCTCCTCCCCATGAATAAAAAGGCTAAATTGACCCAGAGGAGATGAAATCCTCAGTTTGAGCTTCTGCTGGGAACAAACATTCAGACAGTCCCATCCTGAGACCACAAACAATCACTGATCACTTCTGGTTGATGGTATTTAGAGGAAGGTATTGATTAGCAAGGGGATATTGGTTTACGCCAGGAGGAAAAGGAAAACATACCGATTGGAAGCCTGGGACAAAAGAAAAGATTACAATTTGTCATTTTTCTTTTTTAATTCCTACATCTTTCTTTTTTTTTATGCACAAGTTTGTCATTCTATCCATTGTCTTTTTAAACATTGTGATGTTAATAAAGTACATAAACAGCTTATTTGATTAAATTTGCTCTGTGATTAATGATTTGTGGATAGATTTACATGTTTGTTGAGTTTTATGACAATAAAACTGAGCCGGATCGAATTCTGTAACTAATTACCAATTTAAGTAAATCAGAATAAAATCACAAACTTCCAAAAGGGAACAGACCGTTTACTTTTAGTATCTGTGAGGACTTATAAGACTGCATTTAAAAGTCAGCAGTATTAATGGTGAAAGTTAAGAAAACAGCTTTTCCTCGGGTATCATTTTAGTGTAAATAAATTAGGTTTTTGTGAGGTAGTAAATAAACTGATCAAACATTTCTTCTTCTACTCCAGCCGACCCTGACATAATGAACCAATCAGCGTGCATTCATCAGCGCCTAATCACATGGGGACACAACAAGAGCATGTATTTATGCTAATCACTCACAGACTGCCTCTTTCTCTCTCTCTCTCTCTGGTTGAGTGACACAGACAAAGACAGAATGGTCTGAAATGGTCCATTTGATTCCTGATGGTGTTTGCTTCAGAATGAGCAACATCTGCCTGGCAGAGCGGCTGCACCCAAACTCTGGAGGAGGGATCTCCCAAAAAATTAGGTCTCATTTTCCTTCTGAAGATACATGAGAGAGAATTACAGGTGTGAATGATGGAGTTAATGAGTCAGGTTGAGGTTTGTAGTGCTTTTCGTGACTATAAAGCCTCCTTTACATTAGTTAAAAGTTTTTCCATACATTTTAAAGAAGCACTACAATTCACAGGCTAGCATGTTCTAAATGATCCCTGTAAACACAGCTCCAGTAAATGATGAAAACGCTGTAGTACAGATTCAGAAACAGACCCCTAAATTTAGAGGAAAGAAATAAACAATTTTAAATTATAACTGTTTTTGTGGAGATGTTAAAATGTGTGGATGCATGATGCATTCGCTTAAGGAAATTTTATCTCAGAATTCTGGTAAAGGTTTCAACAAAAGAAGAATTATCATCTGAAATGAACAGATAATTATGTCAGAAAAACAGAGCACATTCTTTTGCATTTTTCTGTATTATTTTATCAATTAAAAATAAACATGTTAATGAAAATTTAAACTTTGTGTTTTTCTGACCCGATAAATTTACCCCCACCCACTCAAGACCAATGCTTATCAATCTAAGGGATTGTATTATCTCATGACCATAGATGAGAGTAGGAACGTAGATTGACCGGTAAATCTTGAGCTTCGTCTTGTGACTCAGCTCCTTCTTCACCAAGACAGACCTATACAGCGACTGTTATAGCTTATTAAACTACCGTACATGTGTCATGCCTGTGAAAAAATATCACTGTGACCTTAGTGCATCAACCGAGACAGTGATGGTCAAATTAGTAGTCAATGCACGCAAGATGTTACTTAGACTGTCTATTGGACTTAATGGACGATTCAAAACAACAATTTATCAAAATAAAATAATCCAAATGTGACATGCAATATATGAATTTGGTTGATAATGTGTTGCAATGAGAGAGATATTGTTGATTCTGGAGACGGAAATTTTACAAGCCAATGGCTTCTACCCGTCAACCCTTTTTTTTTCTTTTCGGATGTTGTTGTTCCAAAACTGATGAAAGTGAAGTCTGCTGTAGTAACATGTCTGGAAAGAAAAAAATAAAAATCATAATTGAATTAAATAAATAAATAAATAAATAATTCTGAAGAAACAGGACAAAATATTTTTTTCTCACCTAAATGCATTTTGCTTCCGGTATCCAAGTTTAATCAACTTTTTGCCTCCGCCCACTTGTATTCGCCTTCACCAATCAGATTCAAGCTTCCTTTCCTACATCCGGATCCTTGCCGGATCCAGTGCCTGGTTTTGCGCGCGTGCCCGGACACACACACACAGATGTGGGCAGTGAGGAACAGACTGGTTCTTATTCGCTAACAGGCTGACTGAGGAGCTGACAGACCCGCTGGAGGCTCCGGTACCGGTCCACGCTGCTCCGCTCCACACGCACCGCTGCCGTTAATTCCCTCCAGAAACACTTTGGACTGTTTCGCTGGTTTTGTTTGGGATCTCTGCGGCTGCAGCGGTGTTTATTCTCACAGGTTGGTCCACTCGTGGCATTCGCTATCGTGGAAGTGTTTGCGCCGTAAATCTGTCTGGTGAAAGTGTTTACATAACATTTAAATGAGGTCAGGCTGGATCTGCTAGGAGCTGTGTGAAAATGATATTTTTGGGTGTCACGGAAAAAACTCGTCTCGCTTTAAAAATATACAAGCATGATTTAATCTTTTTAGCAGAAGTGACTTATTGTTTTATTAACAAAAAAAAAAAAAAACTTTTAATGCGGCAAAATGTTATCTTCTGGTTTTTGTTTTTTGTAGTGTGCATCTTTTGAAACTTTTTTTTTCCCTGTCCATATATAAATAATTATATATTTTTTGTTACCTTTTGAAAGAGCAAAGTTGTGATAAGAAATAACAGAGAAGCTGTGGTAAGCAAAAGTCAAAGAAAAATCTCGTTTTTTGGAGAAATTAATTTCCCAGTGACACAAAATTGGAAGAAAATTAGGGAAAACAATGTGTCATGCTGGGAGAACGTGTGTTGTATGTATTGTAAGATGTGTGTGAGACATTTAATAGCTTAATTAAAACTTCTGTTGTTTGGCTGTGTGTCCCTGAATCCTATCGAAACATCTGTTTCTTAAATATTATACAGACTTTGTCTGTTTATAGTTTGTTTGTTTTAAATTTTTTTTATTCATCTCAACTTTCTGTTATTTTTTTACTTTGTTTTGACTATTTCAAGGGCTTCTTGTCTGTTGGATGAAGGGATGCAGATCATATGGTTGCATAGATAGCTTCAGAACAGCAACCCAAACATGATCTTGATCCGGAGAATCCTTTAAAAGAATTCTTAACCTTTACAGGACACAACAACATCGCTTAAGATGTGGCACACACCAGTGTCTGATGTGATCCAAGTAATCTTTTTGATTTTGTGATGAAGAGTTTATGGGACACATGAAAATGAATGACTCTGAGATAACAAGTAATAAAGAGACAGACTGATCTGAGATCAGGTTGTAGTTCAAGCTGCTCTGATTCAGTTATTTGGGAAATTTATCTTCCAAAGCTTCCTGAAGAGAAGCAGTCAGTGAAATATTGATTTTCCTGAATAACTATCAAACTAATAATGACACCAGTGTGATTAGATTCTAGGTGAGGCTTTTCATGATCCAGAAGGCGTATTGTAAGGTCACGTTCTCATGGGACTGTTGCTGTGAGGCAAAATGACATAATGGAGAAGTTTTTGGTGGAGGTTTGGGCTCAGAGTGTCTTAATGTGAAACAAATCAGATTTCCTGTGAACACAGACATCTGTAGCGGTCCCGGATGGTGGTTCATCAGGTGACGCCATCAACAGCTGATCAAGTGCTTGTGTGTCCTTTTGAGTTTAAAGTCGCTTGTTGTCTCAAGGGTTTGACCTTTAATCTATTGTTGGCGAAACAGATGTCTAAAGATGAACGTTCATATCAGATGTAGATAGGATTTATGTAGTTTTTCTTCAATAGTTCCATATTTCTTTCTTGGTAACGTTCCTAAATTGATTCTTTTGTTGCTCAGATTTACAGATAAATGATTGAAAACATGATCAATCACTGAAGACACAACTAAAGCTCTAAAAAGAAATACCAGCTGCTTAATGTCAAGATTTTTCTGCAAGTGCGTTAAAAAAAAGCATTGGTGACATAATTTTTGGGCTCTGACTGATTGCAATTAGCAGTTTTATCAACCTCTTTCCATAAGCTGTCAGTGAAATCATTAATCATAATCTTACTATAAGAAACACTCATCAAGACTATATATACACATATATACCTCCCAAAATGATAATTTTATCTCAAAATGACCCACTTGTCTGGCAGCGACAACAGATCTTCATCTCTCATAATTAAAATAAACGCGGACCCGTTCGCAGCCAAGACAGCAGCCTGGGCTGCTAATGAAATCGTTTAGAGGGAAAGTACGCCCAGGCCGATTTCACAATCTCATAAAAGTGTTGGAAGAACACAATGAGTCAGGTCAGCTGTGAACAGGAAAAAACATTGGCTCTCCTCCAGCAGTTTCACACAGCATCCTTCCTCCCTCCACTCAGCCGTCCTCCAGCTCTGCAACCAGAGGAGCAAACAATTTGGACTCTAATCCATCCTCATCTCAGACCTGGGCAGGAGACTTTTATGAGCAAATCCATAATATTGTTCATGCGAGGGGAGAGACACCATTTCTCACTTCTTGTCTTCCTCAAAGCAATTCGATTTCACTAAAGTACCTAAAAAAATGTTGAATTGACTCGGTTAAAAGGCTGCGTGGTTTTGTCCACTTAAAATCTCCAACACGACGCGCACCGATGCTCCATCATGATTTAGCTGCTTTTATTACAAGAATCTCCTCTTTTCAAGTCTACTGGGAAATAAGCTTTTACTACAAGATAAAAGTTTAGTTTAACTGAGCAAATGATGAAATGTTCAATAGCTCTGACTAAATAATAAAACCAAAAAATGTGTTACTCAGGCTTCCATACAGAGTCCAAGGAACACATTGCTGTCAGTAGAACAAAAGCCCTGACATGTGATATCCATCAGTTATGGACTATAAGGAAGTGCCTGTCCAGAGTGGTTTGAAGGATTTTCTATGCATGGTTTGTCTGTTTTAAGACAACTTTTTTTCTGGTTCTAGTGGTCACCGCTAGGATCCATTGTAAAACTCGTGAATCAGGATAAATATACGTTTCAAGCCTATAGGGAGGATATTTGAACCAATATTCTGAAGAAAAAGAAGATTTAAAGCAAACCAAACTTTCCACAGTTTAATTGCTACACTATGAAGCGTTTACTTTCGTTATTATCCTTCGCCAGTCAAAACGTCTACAGCATCACAACCTCTTCTGCCATTGCCATTTTTGTTGTTTTTTGACTCTCTGACTCTTTACTGCCCTCTTGTGGACGTGACAATGCAACGTAAAGAGTGCATGAAATTTTGTTGCCGTTAACGATTTTGTGTATTGTTTTAATTGTCGTAAATTATATAAAATATTTTATCAGTTTAAATGCAGATTAAGTTTAGCGTTATGCTAGCAAGGTAACCGTGACGTACGACACAACCACAAAATCATTTACCATCTCTGCTACGTGGAGGTTGATCTTGTCTTTTGTTTTTAGGCGTTGGAGCTCCGCAATCTTCTGCTGTCTCCCCAATTATAAGAATTGTATTTGCTTCTTTCATTTAGCTGCTAACTGCAACTAACTGGTTTATAATTTGTCCGCATGCCCAATCTGTCATCCTGCTGATGTTGAAGCTCCACTGTGGCCAAAATACATCTTTTCAACCTTAATAAAGAAAAGACGGCGAGTCCGACCTCAGACAGGCTCTGTAAAAGGAATTTTTAGACGTCTTAATTAGCAGTGGAAGTGCAGTATTTTGTGACTTTCTTTAATAAAGCTCCAATTTTCTTCTCCTCTGCCTCAGAGAAAAGAATCAGTGCAGCTTTTTTTTTTTTTTTTTTTAGTTTTTATGTTTGTGTCTCCTGGACTCGATGTGCTGGAAAGTTGTTGTGCAGAGACACCATGTGCAGCCTGACAGTAATCAGTCAATGAATAATGAACACACACACACACACACACACACACACACACACACACACACACACACAGTGACCTGCCACTGACAGCTGTTTGGTATCTTTGTGTCTGTATTAACTCTATCAGTGGAGTGCAGCTGCATGCCTGCCTGTAGCAATTATGTTCTCGCTAAATGAGAACTGGTGCAGGGAGGGGTGTGTGTGTATGTGTGTGTGTGTGTGTGTGTGTGCCTCCCTATAGGTTTGTGTGTGTGTGTGTGTGTGTGTGTGTGTGTGTGGAAGGGGGGGGGGGGGTATCAACACACATTATTAAGTGATTAACTTACTCAAAAGATAGCCTCTTGCTGTGCGTGTGTGTATGCAGGCGTGCGAGTGTCTGTCTGTGTGCGTGCGTGTGTGTGTGTGTGTGTGTGTGTGTGTACGTGTGTGAAGGCACACATGCTGTTTTAACCGTGTGTAACATAAACCAGCTCAGGGGCTCGAACATGAGCCTCTATAGGAGTCTTTTTGCAAGAGGGTTGAGTCACACACACTGTTTTACTCGGCCTTTCTACCTCCACACACATCTTTTCTCCGTGTGTTGCACTAACACACAATCACACACACACCCTCTGTTCTCAGGGCGCATACGCATTTGTCCCGCCATGTGACCCGATCACTCTTTAAGATCCTCAAAGGCTCTGTTGTGTTGTGAGCTCCATCCGCATGCACAGACCTATAAACGCTCACTAACCCCATCGGTTACCCACAAGCCTCCTCCCCGCCGCCTTTTCATGCTTAATTTGCTGCTCAATAGGTCAAGAGGAAAAGCAGACATCAAGCGAATACACACAAAATCAGTCTTGGAGTCACGCGGCCATCCAGACACCGGAGTCAGCTCGTTGCGTTTCCCAGACAGATCTGGATTCAGCGACTTACCAGGTCTTAAGAACATGAGTAATGTCGCTCTTAAGTCAACACCGCAGATGTCGTGGAGTCGTGTTTGTTGGGAACACTATTAAAAGAAGCCCATTAGTTATCCGTCATCCTTTATTTAGTCAAAAGTGTTTCTCACAGGCCACGAGGAGCCCGAGCAGAGAATGCAGGCGGTTTAATTCTGGGAAGGACGATGCAGTTCATCAAAATTAATGTTCCTCATTTGGTTGTTTTGAAAAATGTTCTACGATTTATAGGAGAAAAGAGACGATACCTCAGTGTTTGTGCATGATAGATGCAAAAAAACAAGCAGCTAACGTACAGGAAAATAAATACTAAATTAGAAATGCCTTAATAACTTTGATTTTTTAAAACTTGGCAAGTATAGAACAATTTGCCAAAGCCAGGAGCTAGTTAGCCTAGCATTGCATAAAACTGGAAGCACTGGAAAACCTGAAAATCAAATCAGATTTTCATGAATTAAACTTTAAATCAGGATAATGATTGAAAAATATTTTTATTCTTCTGATTCTTTGGGAATGATCACGATTCTGTCAGGTGAGTTTAAGTTTAGTGGTATTGACTTCAGCCACACTTGTTCAGTTGTAGCGATTTTTATGTCGCTGATTTTGCCTTTTTTTAGCTCGATGTTAGCTAACAATGCGGGAACATGATGTTCAGCGTCTGTTGACATCAATATCGGACATTTCTTGAACCAATTAGCAATTTGGAGCTGTAGGAAACTAAAACCATGCTAAGCTAAAAATTCAGTGCTAGCTGATTAGCATATTTCCTCTTGTTCATCACTATAATGTCATCATACAATATCCCCTTTCCTTCCTGCAGCCCCTGGGTTTTCCTGGTGATGACCCCGCTGCTGTTCCCTGGCAACGCCCCCGCTGCGATGAAGGACCTCTCCTCCTCCTCTCCTCTCAGCTCCCTGCTCCACTACCCATCCTCCAAAACCTCCGTCGTGCCGTTCTCCCAATCTGCTGGCGCCACCCCGTCGCCCGGATCGTCACTGTCGGCGACTCCTCTCTCCAAACCCCAACCCTTCTGCCTCCAGACGGGGCCGCATCTCATCGCCAGCATGCAGCTGCAGAAGCTCAACTCCCACTACCAGAACCTGGCAGGTGCGTCTGCTGGACACCCAGCACCAGGCGGCACTCAAAGGGGATTCGGCGCCTCGCCTCTGGGTACAGGAAACCAGCTTCTCGTGCCGTCCGCAGGCCTAGGAGGAAATGGGATGGGGGTCGGCATCAGTGTGGGAAACCAAAGCTCCGGCGCTGGTGGAATTATCGACTTTGACCCAGTGGACGAGGAGGTTCTCATGTCGCTGGTGGTGGAGTTAGGTTTGGACCGAGCGAACGAGCTGCCAGAGCTCTGGCTGGGTCAGAACGAGTTCGACTTCATGTCAGACGTTCCAGCCGGATGCTGACCTACGAGGAGACAAAAGAAGAAGAAGACGAGGTGAAGCAGAGTCGATTAACAAAGAGAGAGAAGACTTTTCCTCCTCTTGTTTTCTCTTTCCGTCCTTCTTGGTTGATTTCACGACCAACAGAAGAGACGCAGGAGAGATCCTCCTACTTTGCTTTCATTCTCCATGGAAGGATTTAAAGAAAAACCCTAATTAAGATTTTCTTAAATTGTGAACGAACCGCTTTGTTCCCTTCAATCAGTGTGTTTTATTTTTCCAGGATGAAGCTGATGGTTGAAGCCAACCTCATGGAAAGATGTTTTTTTTTTTTAATCTTTCCTTTCATCTCAAAGTATGAACATAAGGAAGGAGCTGAAAAAAGAGACCATTGTTTTTTTTCCAGCTCTCCATCACACCGGCTTAATGAAAACAAGGTAGAAGCCAGGTTGCAGATGTTTCAACTTTTGGAAACAAAGCGGGAATGATGACACACCTGTTGGACTTTGTTAGCGCTGTTTTTCTCTTGAACTGCGCTTGAGGAAAACGGGAACATGACTTTATTGGAAATTTGCGGAAGATGACAAACAGTATCTTTCCTGTTTTCTTAATGAACATTATTAGTCTCTGGTCTCACGGGAAAGACTCCTGTCTCTCGGCTCCACAAAGACAACGATTGTCCGAGAACTGCTTATCTCTTTTACTTTCTTTCTTTTCTTTTATTTGAAATAAGGTTCAAGCAGTCGCATTCATGCAGCGTGTTACTCAAGACAGTGGCTGATATCCATCGGGACATCTGGACAAGGAGTGCTTCTGTAGCGCATCTATATGATCAGTTTGACTTTCCTCAACATAATGAATCAGATGAAGGTTTGTGGAACCTTTCGGCACACGGGACCTGAATGGAGGGAATTGTTTTCGGCTCCGATCGAGGCCTGTTGGTCAAATGAGTCAACGCTACACACTAGCAACTGAATGTATACAGTCTATACATTTGTAGATTGTGGATTCACCTTAGTTTAAGTATTTAAAGAAAGTGCTTGTGGCTAAAACATAGCTAGTATCGAAGGTTTAATAGTTAAATTCATTCTTCTTTTGGCTTGTCTGCTCACTAGCTGGCTAGCTAACAATCACTGCTAGCTGGACATTGGATTTCATCTACTGTAAAGTTGGTATTAGTTATATATCTATATATTATATATGGGTAGCATGTTGGCAAAGCCTTCACAAAAAAGCATATGTGATAATGTTTGAAATATTCAATGTATTTTAATGCATCACAGCAGTTTGACCAAACAGAACCAATACACTCGCCTCTCGTAGCTGCTTCCACAAAACTTTATAGTACGTTATAATTTTTAACCTGTTGCCGTCCAATAAGAATGCAGTTCCAGAAAACTCTAGATGTAAGTGGATTTTAAGTTGAAGCTGCTTCTACTTTTTCTACTTCTATCTGATCTGCACTTGCCAGGCTGCAGAAAAAAATTCCAGGGAGTTCAAACTGACATCTAACTCCCCGTCCACCTATAGGAGCTGCATTGTGCTTTGATAGATGTCGATAGCATGGGGGGGGGGGGTCCCTGACCTATACTGTTGTGGTAAGAAGAGATGGGCAGGGTTGAAGAGCACGGCAGAAACAAAGGCCGACGGCCTCAACCCGGGTCCGTCTGTCATCCGGGCATTGTGGGTCTTCTCGGACCACATGCTAGAGACATCACACCTGTGTTACGGACGCCACGACTCACCTGTGCGGCGCTTTCGCGTCCACACAAACACGCTGAAACCAAACCATGTCCAGGCAGACAAAGGCACCTAGAATAAACCCGCCGCGCGCACACACACACACACACACACACACACACACACACACACACACACACACACACACACACACACACACACACACACAGGAACGTGGGGATGGTGTTACAGCTGCGAAAGAAGAGTAGCAGCCATGAAACAGGCACTCGCTCAGTTACAGACTTCACAGGGTATCGGGGTTGTCGGTGTGTGAAAAAGGAGGGAGAGTGAACGACCGTGTGCGACCCAGAAAATGCAAGTGTTCATCGGTGGGAAATGGAATCCTCTACTTGTGGACAAAAAACTTATTTACGTAGAGAGGTTACGTTACTCACACATACTAATTTCCTCAAGAAGTGCACACGTATGTTTTGAGTCGCAATTCACCTTTATCTAATACCAATTGCTGTTGTTCATCGAGATCTTGGTTCCGTTTTCTTTTTCTCCATTCAATGAAATGCGAGAAGCGGTTATTAATGAAAACCCGATGAAGGGGTAATTTGACTGAGTCTCTTTCTAACAGGGATTCAGCAAACATTTCCTGAACAAACGACTTTATTGATGTTGAATAGAGTAAAAAAAGAAATAAAGATGCTTCTCATCTCCGGATCTGACAGACGGTCACACTGATTCCTCCCGTCCTCCATCTCGCCGCCTAAAGTGGGTCAGAATAACATTCTTCACATCGAAGACAGTCTGGTGTTTGTTTCCAACTCTGCAGCTTTGTTTCAAGTTGTTTCTTGTTTTTTTGTTTTTTTCGGGTGGTATGTTTTGTGGTAAACCCAGCTGATTGAATCTTATTTTGTTACTAAATGAACTAGAGGGACTTTCCCATTGCCTGAGATGGTGCATTGTCCAGATATTTCAATATTTTGAGGGAGTTTTCATTTCCTCTCTTCCATGACGCCCGATACTGCCGATTAACCTCAACAGAGACCTTTTGCCTCAGTCATATTCAGTTTCCAATGACAAAAACTTGGATCCATGTAAAATATTCCCCCCAGTACCACACAAGCATTTTTAATATTTGACATTTGGAATTCCTCCAATCACAAATTAACCTGTTTCACAATTGGAAGCTGTTTGTTTTCCATGTCTTAGCTCACACTGCATATAAAACCTGAACCTATATGCCACACGTTTCTCCTGAGTTTGTTGCGATCCTTAGTTTAGTTCATGGGGTTGAATCCTTAAATTTGTTGGTAGAACAATCATAATTTGCTACTTTCAGCCTCAAACGTTAGAAAATCTTTGTTATTTGCATAATATGAAAGTATATTGAGTGTTTTGGACTTTTTTTTAGGCTTCATTAACATAAATGAAGTCGGTAAAAGTGAGAAACATCAGATCAGTGCGATTCAACATCATGCCAAACTGCAGATTCAGTTCAGTAAACACCTTTGTCAGCCTCATGATGGTAGATGGGAGGAATTATCATAGGAATTTAATAAATTTCACCAGGAACTTTTAATGCATAAACCATTTTTCAAGAGAGGAAAACATTGTGCTAGCCCAACAAACATTCCACAAGTTAGTTTAACGATAATTCGAAACACAATGAATCACAAACAAACTGGGTTGCGGCTGCAGGTTTTTTGGAGGGAATAAAACGCTGTAAGTATTCAATCAGAAATGTTTATTGCTACAAACACGCCCCTAATGTTCCTGTACTTCCTGTACTCATTCAAAAATCGCTCATTCCAGGGCAACTACATGATTTTAGTTTTATCTTGGTTTATTTTAAGGAAGCTGTTTCTTTTCTGGTGCAAAGATCAATTAATAAATATTGAAAATTATGCTTGACTCAGTAACTGGCTATCTTAGCGTAGCATGAAGTGTGAAAACAGGTGACCTGGGGTCAGTTTGTGTCACAACATTCGCCTAGCAACACATTTTAATATCAGTACATGATTTATTCTTAAATTCTGGTCTGAGCAGTGAACAGGAGGTTTCTGATCCTGCTTTATTTTTTCATAAACTATAAACCTTCTGACACTTTTGGATGCTAAGATGGGTTTTCTTCCAGGGCTCAGTGTCCATATAAAGCTTCATGGTCTTGACATTTAATGTGGTGGATTTGCAGTTTCCATGTGACAGCGATGATTTGTTATACACTGGGTCGTCGCCTGTGGGCCTCAGGGTCATGAAAAATGTTCCAGCGCATCGAGGCCTGTGAAACCTTCAACACAAGCAGTGATATATCTGTTTAAAGGCCTCTGTTACAAGGTTTCCTCTCCACATAATGACAGTTTTCAGCCACTGCTGCCACATCTGCTCCAGAAACCGAATGAGACTCTGATTCATTATTGTATTTCATCATATTTACTTTCAAACATGTAGATAAAAATCTTATTTTGTGTTTTGTTGGTTTTTACATGGAGTTTCTTTTTATTCTGATGGTGAATGAATACTAGCCTTTTCAAAGATGATTTGTTTAAAGCACTTTTGCTCACCGGCTCTCCCCTGTACATCATATGAATATGTAAATGACTGAAATCATATTGAAAAAAATGCTTGTATTTTTGTTACGGCTCTGAGTTTGGGGGGAAATAAAGATATGGAAAACAAAACTGGAGTAAATGTTTGTCATGAAAAATACACAAATACACTACATATGGGTATATAAAGTAGATTCAGTATTTTATCAGAAGGACTAGGCAAAATTTTTGATATGGAACTCTGTCTTATGTTTCGTCACATGCAATCAGTTATTATAAGTGCTAATGGTATAGTAAAATAATAGTTATATATTTGGCTGTTGTAAATGAATGAGAATAAACGTGAAAACTTTGTGCTAGTTTTT
The DNA here is from genome assembly GCA_013358685.1 of Antennarius maculatus. NCBI lineage: Eukaryota > Metazoa > Chordata > Actinopteri > Lophiiformes > Antennariidae > Antennarius > Antennarius maculatus. The sequence goes on from CM023628.1 coordinate 3,856,089, forward strand.
TGCTCAGAGCTGCTTCATTTAACTAAAAAAACAAAACTTTATATATTTGGTTATTTTAAATATTATTCATAAAATATTTTGAATGCAAACTTACCTATAGACATTACTGTACACTGTTGCAAGTGTCCACATTACTTTGCTGTGATTCATGTTTTAGCCTCTAGGTGGGATTATTATGGAGTGTACAGATCAATCATGGTCCATAGAATTATGGACAGATTATCTAGTTCATACCAGGAATTTATTATGTTAAATCCATGCATTTGCATTTAATGTGTCTTTTATAGATTTTAGGCAAATATGAGTGCTGTCTGCTGGTAGAGGCAACATTAAAGTTGAGGATTGTTCCACACAGAAATAACATGTGGCATGACTCATGAATGGCATCACTTAACTTTTCACACTTAATATATTGTATATCGTAAGGCTCCCCGATGAAGTCATCAAACGAATTATGCAATGCTCCCACCTAGTGGTCATCCATAGAATAGCGTTTTGTTGGTCATTATATTATTTGAATCCAGCCAACATGCAGCAATGAAAACCTGAAAAAAACAACAACATATCTATAAAGACGATAAGATCTTTTCAAAATATATATGTCAGCAACTATGTTGAAAAGATCTTGGCGTTGCTTTGAAATGAATCCAGTGAGACGTCTAAGGTCAGCAGCTGTTCAGCATCAGACATGTCCGGCTCCCTCCTTTATGCCGGTGTTATTGAGTTACATGTGAATTATGGCGAGCAAATTGATTTTCTATGCAACTCTTACTACCTTTTTTAAGAGGATCATTCCTGTAAAAAAAAATAGACCTTACCTCAAGAGACTTCCTGGTTAAATGGCTGACACACAGATAAATACAATAAGAAATTGATTGGTTTAGTAAAATAGCTGTATTTGCATACAATAATAAACAAAGAGAGAAGCTCTTAATTCATTGCTGCCGTCAGCTGGGTTTTATTATACTTTACTGCTGTATTGAAAAGCAATGCAGCCTTATTACTTTTTTGGTTTTTTGTGCAAGATGACTCCAAGAATGTCTTGAATCCTATAAAACATATCAGATAGAACAGTCAGTAATAAATTAATAATAATCTTTATTTATTGCACCCATCCTAAACATATTTCCCCCCCAATAAAAGCATATTTTATGATAATTTAATGAGATGACCTGATATCCTCTGGCACATCATTCCAGATAAAATACCTCAACCATATGTGTGCGCACAAATTTAAAGCTTTAAAGCTAGGAAAGGGGCCGTAAAGACCTTTAAATGTCATCAAACAGAGCTGAAAAACACACAGTGAGCTGCTGCAAAGAGGCTTTGGTAGGAGTAATGAGACCACTTTTTGTTCTAGTTAAAATGCTGCAGCTTCTGAGCATTCTGGATTTGATTAATGGATTTTGATTCAGGCAGGTGAAAAATTTGCTGCAGTAATCAAAATCATTCAGGTGTGTACAGCAATATTTTAAAGGAAATTTTGATGTGATTTTGTTTGACAGACTTTTGTCATGTTACAAAAGGCATGCATCAAGAAAATACATAATGATGGAAACTAACGGGTTAGTTATTTAATATTATTTAATATTTAATAATATTAAAAATGTAGCCGCAAGAGGGCACAAGCCAGTGTCTTATTGTGCAGGTCCCAAGCCCGGATAAATACAGAGGGTTGCGTCAGGAAGGGCATCCGGCGTAAAACGTTTGCCAAATCAAAGATGCGAATCAAACCTATGACTTCCATACCGGATCGGAAGAAGATTTAATAATATTAAAGTTAGTGCATTCATGTCATGCTATATATATATATTCAACACTTTATCATTTTGAAAAAATGATGTACTTTCGTTGATGAGCTTATCCATAGTTCCTCTTTCTATAATAGTTGTTACTATTTTTACTTTATACGTCGCCATTATTTTCGCTTGCTGTTATATAATACGCGGGTCTTTTTTTTTTCCATCAATAAAAACACGTGTAATCTTACGGAGTCCCTCAGGTGACATGGAGAAAAAAATGGACTCCGTATTATCTTGAGTTAATCAAGATAATTTCCAAGTCTAACTTTTGCGACATTTTACGTTTATGTCCCTCCTGCTCTGCCGTATTCGGCCTTATTCGTCAATACCGGAAGAAGGGAGGTCCTTTTCCCCGCAGACTCCAACATGGTGAGCTGTATTCTGTCATGATTCGTCTCAGAAATAATCAGCAAACATCACTTTTAGCTGTTGCTCTATCAAATATATATATGTCCTAATTTGAAATTCCATCTGTTATCGGATGGTAAATGTCTAAATTGTTAACAGCTGCAGCGATTTCTGCTCTTTATTGACGATTTGAATTCCGCTAACCCCAACTTCGGTTTTCACCCACGGTTTGTTAGCTAGTCTGCGGCTAACACCGTTAGCCTTTTATTTAACTGAGTAACAATATATTAATGGGTATCTTTCACTCCAACGACTGTTTTTCATTTTTTTTAAAGCTCGTTAAAAACCAATAATGCGATTAAAAGTATTGTAGTTGATGTGTTTTATCCAGGCTTACTGTAGGCCGCAGCCCAGCCGGCTACTCGCCTCTTACCGCTGAATGTTAGCCTAGCTTGCTAAGGAAAGCTCGATTTACCGGTATTTCTAAAATTATCCAGTGTCCGTCGACACACGGGTGATTTTGCGGTATTTTTCGCACAACCTCCCGCCCGCTGTCTTATTAGTAGCTGACCTACTGTTCTCCTTTCAGGCAAGAGGACCGAAGAAGCACCTCAAGCGCGTCGCAGCGCCAAAGCACTGGATGCTTGACAAGCTCACTGGAGTGTTCGTAAGTAACATTAATTATTCCCTTAGAATTGGCCGAATACGGCCGATTCTCGTTTCGTTTCACATTTTTGTTCTGTCGGGTTGAAGGGGCTGGAATAAAAGCAGTTTTATTAGGAAATACATGGTGCACAGGCAGGAGCTGCCCATTCTTAATCATAGTATACATGCATGCACACAACGTACATATGTGTCATGTAAAACTAATCAACAAAGATCAGTAACTAACTTAATTTATAACTATAAATGTAACTTCTGCGGATGAATTTGAATTGTTGGAACAAAGTCTGGTGATAACTTCAAATGGCAGCTGATTGAGCAAGTTGAGCACATATCTCAAGGTGTCTTTATTTACATTTGATTGTTAACAATGCCTTCTATGTCAGGCTCCTCGACCTTCAACCGGTCCCCACAAGCTGAGGGAGTGCCTGCCCCTCATCATCTTCCTGAGGAACCGCCTCAAGTATGCCCTGACTGGAGATGAGGTGAAGAAGATTTGCATGCAGAGGTTTATCAAGATCGATGGCAAGGTCCGTACCGACGTCACCTATCCTGCTGGATTCATGGGTGAGTTGACTTGGTCAGGATCAAGTGCAAACTTGATTTGTTTTTAATCAGTAAGGTTATCCACACATTCTGCTTTCTGAGTTAGTTTCCTGTTATTGTGATTAGGGGCAAATGTTGAATTAGATGGAACCTCTGATTCTTTTGGGTGGCATTAAACATGTAGGGTTTACCGGGTTTCACTGAGAGGAGAGGAGCGATGATGAATGTGAGTTTTTGATCAGCAATGAGTTGAAACTATATGACTGATCCTCTAAGAAGTTCTGAGCTCCAGCTGCATCCTTTTTGGAGCCATGTTGCCTTCTGGTCTAAATGAGCAACACGGTTTAGATGCAAAGCAGCTTTATTTTCAATAGTGACATTTCAGATTGTTCTACTTTTGAGACTTTGCGTCAAAACTGTTTGCTCAGAGGAAACATCAAAGAACTTGCATGAAAATGATCAAAACAGATGCAAGTCACTTTTCTGTTTGTAGGATTGACTGAACTCTCACACACCTCTTGCTGGGATATCTAACAGGGCAGATTATCACATGCAGGCTGGGATGGATTGTTGATTTGCTGAATGTGAAAAGAATACAGGATGGTGAAGTGTGTGTGCGTCCTTGAGTAAAGAGCAGTGTTTTTTGGTATAAACTGTGTGCAGGTCTGTTTGAATGTAATCTGAACTTTTAGCAGCCTCATTTTGGATTCCATTGATGGCAAAAACAAAGCAGGTGTTTACAGTCGTGACAGACCTGCTGTCAACAGAAGTTGTTTTTTTCACCTTGGAACTAATCGGCAGCCTCACACGGAGGTGAAGGGATTTAATTTTCAAATCCAAGGGGAGCCTTCACCGCAAGATGACCTCAATTTGTTCATCTGTCCACATAAAACACCCGGTCACTTAAGGAAGGTTGCATAGAAGGAAATTTTTCACTTTAACAGATGAAAATAATGGCATGCTTGTGTACTAATTAGTAAGGATTTTGAATTACTTCATCTCAATCTCAATATCTCAACAGCAGGTCAGATTGATAGTTGATTGTTATTTCAGGTCATTTAGACTGGCTGTGTGAATGGTGTTTAATTTTTGTGTTTTTATCTATGGTTGAAGGAACTAGTAACTCGATGTTAACCAAAAAAATGTTGTAAAACCCATTTGTGTTGGAAAAGTCTGCACATTGTTGTGACTATGCAGTGTGGAAAAGAATTATAGGTAACAGTCGAGCTACATCATCCTTGGTGTTCCTTTGTGTCACCATTAATGGCAGACTAGGATTGGTAGTCATGATTTATTTCTGCACAGCCAGAGGGTGTCTTATTGGTCTTTGATTGCTTCAGCCCTCAAACATGATTTGGATGCTAAGACTCTGATTCTGTTTCTGTTTATCCAGATGTGATCAGCATTGAGAAGACAGGTGAGCACTTCCGGCTAATCTATGATGTTAAGGGACGTTTCACCGTCCATCGCATCACTGCTGAGGAGGCTAAGGTAAGAATCGATCAAAATTGTTTGTGGTCAAAATTTAGAGCAGCTGACTGTGGCCTGTTGAGGGTTTGCATTCACTGCCTTTGAGACGTTCTCAAACTATTGTGATTCTAACATTTGCTCCCTCTGCAGTACAAGCTGTGCAAGGTGAAGAAGATTCTAGTTGGCACCAAAGGAATCCCCCACCTGGTGACCCACGATGCCCGCACCATCCGCTACCCAGACCCCCTCATCAAGGTCAATGACACAGTCCGCATCGACCTGGAAACTGGCAAGATTACAGACTTCATCAAGTTTGATACTGGTAGGTTCCTCTGACCAATCACGCATCAGATTGTCTGTTTGATGCTTTAAACGTCATGGTCTTCCCCCACCTCCCCCTAGGTAACCTGTGCATGGTGACTGGCGGTGCTAACTTGGGGCGTATCGGCGTGATCACAAACAGGGAGCGTCACCCCGGCTCTTTCGACGTGGTGCACGTCAAGGATAGCACAGGCAACAGCTTCGCCACCAGGCTCTCCAACATCTTCGTCCTTGGCAAGGTGAAGAAACTGGGGACGCATCCGGTCTGTGATCCGAGGGGGGGAACATCAGGACCACCATTCATGTTCAGTTGCCCACATCAGTTTATCCCAGTACAGACGACTTTGGAGCAGTGATGACGTCTTCTTTTGACTAGCGATGAAAAAAACTACCAATTCCTCTAAGAAGTTCTGAGCTCCGTCAAAACCGTTAACCTCGTTCGGATTGCCGTGAGGCCTGACCTACAGCAGCGTGGGTCATGACTGATAATGCCATCAGAACATTCACACTCACATTACAGAATGTCAGCATACCTGGACTCGGTTTGCTATGATGGGTGGTAATAATCGATTATTGCAGAATTAAATTATTCTCTATTGTTGACCTTCAATTTTATCTCAGATGAGTTTCTCTTAATGGTTTTGGTCCTGTAAATTAACTGGTGAAATGTTCTACGTCATTGACTGGTTTACCTGATTTTTATCTTAAACACAGAGCAGTCGACTTGAACATTTTCTCCCTCCTGTCTGTCTCCAGGGCAACAAGCCTTGGGTGTCCCTGCCAAGAGGAAAGGGAATCCGTCTGACCATTGCCGAGGAGAGAGACAAGAGGCTGGCCGCCAAGCAGGGCAGCAGCTAAACTGTCCCACAGACCGACACCTGGTTTTCAAATAAACTGTTATTTACAAAACATCCGTTTGGGTCAGTGTTTTATTTACTCGCCGGTAGCGAGGCTCTGATCACGGCCGGGGGGGGGGGGGTTGCTGGAAATACTATGAAATTGGGAAATTTTTATTTTCAATTTGAGGCAGCTGAAAAAACAAATTTAATGTTGTGCAATCTATTTTCAAAATGAACAACACCCTGCATGAGGTATTTGACAGGTTGAAATTCATATGACATCACAGAAAAGGGTGTAAACAGGAAGTGATGTCAGAGCAGCAGCAGGTACTTTTTATGGTTTCATCAAAGAAGCCAGATAGAAATGCTGCTGCTGGCAGTAAAATAACATCCTTCATCTAGACGATGCAAATCAAACATTTCAAATGAAAAGTTTCAGTTAATTCTTAAATATTAGTGTTGGATTTGCTTTTGAATTTAATGCGTCGCTTTGGAAGAAATATCTGTCTACTTGACCTGTGGCCAGATCACACTCTTCTACCATCCTCCCATTTGTTTTCTCTATTCTCTCCATTTTTCTGTACTGCCTCTTTTCACCTCAGTCCACTTTTATCTAGTTTCCTGCACTGGTTCCTACACCTCTTCCCCTTTTCGATTTTCTTCCATCCAACTATTCCTCTGCATTTTAGCTGTAACACTTTCTATATGCATTCTATCTGCTTCATTTCATCATCCCATCTTCCTTTGGTTCTTTCTGTCAGTTACTGAATTCAACATTCTACCTCATGCTCTGATGCTTCCTATTTATGTCCATCTTTTCTAAGACCCCATCCCGACCCCTTCCACAGAGATTCCTTCCATCCTCCAGTACTTTTTGTCTTACAAGGTCAATCCTTCCTGCCAAATCCATGCCTAGCTCCATCTTTCCATCCTTTCTGGATCTATACCTTCACACCTTTGCTCCTCTATTTCAAATAACCCCAACTTCTTTGTATCTCTTTTTTTAACTTATATCCATCCTTCTCGATTCATCTGCTTTCCTTACTTTCTTGACCATCCCTGCAGCTTCTGTTCATCTTATATCCTCCATTCTTTGCATCAATTCTGCTCTTTACTGTCCCTTCTCCTCCTTTCTAGTTACCAATTATCATCCTCAACATTCATTTCTACTTCCTTCCTATTCCCCTCCATCTTTCACTTCATCCCGCCATCTTTGTGTTCTGACATCAGTTCCAGTCCATATGGTGACTGCTGGGAAACAGCTTGCCTCTCACTGCAGAAACCTGGCCTGGCACACACCACCTCTCTGCGTGTGTGTGTGTTTGTGTCATCCTGCTCCAGCCCTCAGATTCACCTCTGAGTGTGTGAGTTAAAAAACAAGAGATCACCAACGCCCTCATGACTTCCCCTTCCAGCCACTCCTATCACATTACTCAAAAACACACAGCAGGAATGTGTGTGTCAGTGTGTGTGTGTGTTGGTGTGTGTCGAGGAGCGCAGCTCACCCCGTGACCGTCTGCTCTCTGATGCAGTTCTGTAATCTGACAGAGAAGTCAGGTGATTGTAATCTCAACTGTGAAAACAATATACATTCACTTTGTTTACTTGATTTGACATGTTCTTAAATTTTTTGATTATTTTTATTTTATTTGTGCTTTATCTCAGTTTTATTCCGTCTATTTTCCCTGTTTTTAGGCTTTCTGCACTTTCATATGATCCAGTTTATTTTTTGTATAAAACACTTTGAACCATAGGAACAAAGCCCATTATGACTATAATAGGTAATAAAGCTGCTTTCATGATGTCCAGTGTATCTGAATCCACTGACATGCTGACCTTTGACCTGAGCTGACAGTGTAAACAGATCAGCGTGAAGGAAAAGGAAACAACAGATTTTAAATTCCTCCAGAGTTCCAGAAAATCCAAAGTAGCAGCATTGTCCCCGTTTTTACTGGCCTGGGAACACACACACACACACACACACACACACACACACACACACACACACACACACACACACACACACACACACTCAGTCTTTGAATGTCTGAAATGTGATGCTCGCCAGACTCCTCGCTCTGGTCCTGCTCTGCATCCCCATGTGAGAGAAGCAACAATCACATTGGACACACACACACACACAAACACACACACACACGGGCTTTGAAGTGTGTTTGGCCGGACAGTGAGAGAAGCAAGAGAAACATGAGCCGAGGAGGACAACATTGATTCAAAGAACAGGTTTTAAAACGCTGAATTATTGCACAGCGAATTAAACAGAGCGGGACGGCTGTACAGAGTCACATTAAAATGCAGAAAATGGACTTTAAATCATGATTAACGTCTCCCTGATGTCTCTATCCTCTAAGATTATTATCAGGTTGCACAGCTAAAATAACGCGAGTCCAAAGCAAATGTCTGGACTGTGTGTTTTCAAGTCTTCTGGTTGACAGAAAACACACACGAGAATATTTAGGCCAGCCATAAAGCATTATGTGCGGATCTGTCAGATCGGCTTGGCGACATCAAAAGTTATAGCAACGGATTTCAACACACTTTCAAACGCCTGTTTTTGAACTGGGGCCTCTCTGATTGGCTCCTGTCAGAGGCGGGGTTGACATTGAATCACTAGAATTCTTTATATGTTATATATTAATGTATATTTAATTTTATTAATAGATACTTCAGTAAAAAAGTTACAAAGTTTAAAAAAAAATTGTTTTACCTCATGACTTTATCCTTATTTAAACTTAAGATAGCATATAACTGGCAAGTTAACTAATTTATTCTAGCTTATAATTTAATGTTATATGACATGACCAATATTAATGTGAAATTTGAATTTACCATGACCTGGCCCAGGTTTACTGGTGCGTTCAAGTTCAACTCAATCCAAGGAAAAATTCATTTTCATCTCCATAAGGAAATAAAATACAAAAAAAAAATTAGCTAAAATAGGATTTTTGCTTCGGCCCTGTAGGAGTCAAATGATGCTTTGGGTCTCCTGTGGATAACTGTCACGAGGTATAAATAGAGACCAATTGTTGGCCGGGCGAGGTCTTTCCTCCCGAAAGTATCAATAATTTTTTGACCGTTGATAGCGCATTGATTGTGACTGTGAAACGCCAAACATTAAAATGTTTTGTTGTAAACTATAGACCAAGTTCAATGGAAATAAAACAGAACATTGATTAAAAGGTTGGCGTCTTGATTAAGGAGGTTCGTCAACTCGTCAAAAATAAGTTGACTTTAAGTCTGATCTATCTTGCTACTTGCCTTGGAAGGATTTTGTCTAAAGAGATTTTAAAAAATGTGTCAAAAGATGTTGAAAAATAAGTGTTTTGTTGGTGTTTTTCCATCTCTACGGTGTCCCCGAGCAACACACCTTCAGAAAACAAAAGAGCAGCAAATGCAAGAAACGTGAATAAAGTGTGACCACAAACAAACATCCAGTCCAATCCGTCTTCTTGTAGATGAGACAATTGCAATCGCCTTGTCGACAACTGCTGATTCGACTTACGGGTCCCGGCTGAAGCCTATCCCAGCTGGCTTCAGGTGAGATGCAGGGCACACCCTGGTTAAAACGCCAGCTCATTGTGGGACCACAAGAAAGACCAAAAAAAAAAGACACATGCATACACTCACACTCTCACACTTTCTGTCAGTGGTGTTGGAAACCCAGCTAAAATTCTCCATTGGAACAGCAGACATGTTCCACCCGCGTCCCCCAGCAGGCGGTTTGGTGTGTGTGTGTGTGTGTGTGTGTGTGTGTGTGTGTGTGTGTGTGTGTGTGTGTGTGTGCTGCTCGCAGGGTTTTCTCAATTTATTTCTAGTGAAGATGCAGCATGTTGAGCTCCAATGGCCACCCCCCCCATGAGTGTCCTCTCCAACTCTTCTTGGGAAGCTTTAAAATTCGTAACAACCTGAGAGTGCTGGATGTGAGACAACGCAGGATGAGACTAAATCCTGCTACTAGTCCTAATAATAATACAGAGAGGAGGGAGGACCAGTAAACCAAGTAATGGTGGTAATTTTGGAGCGTGCTCAGAGGAGTGGGCTGAGCTGCTAAAACAATGAAGTCAGTCATCAGAGTGGAGGGGGGAGGCGGAGTCGGCGGTTAAAAACAGCTGTTTCTAATCAATTGCTTCCATGTGATTGACAGCCGGCTGATTGGCTGGCTGACAGTTGAGGGCGGGCTTTTGAGAAGTATTTTAACATATTTTATCTGATGGGGTGATTGGCTTGACGCCTGGTTGATGAGGTGACATTTTGGTTGTCATGGTAACTGATGGACCAAAATGATAACGCTGTTATAATTAGTGGACAGCCATGGTAACTGTGACGATGATGTAATGCAGCCACACCTTTTTTTTTGTTGTCTCATCTCTGTTTCGCTTTGTGCACATTGAAATATCAACATTTTTTGCTGTTGCTCGCGCACACACACACACACACACAAACACACACACACACACACACACACACACACCCTCTACCCCGCAATGCTCTCATGTCGATATTTTGAATTGTGTCAATAAAGAGACGTTTCTGTTGAAATTCTTTGTCGTTCTCTCTTTCCATCCCCCCCTCTCCATAAGACCGACTTGCATGAACAAAAACATTTAGGTGGGCCAAGTTCACGTCTGGGAGGGGCCTTCCAAAGGGGGCCCAGGGGGCGCTCTGAGGGCCAGATGTGAGGGAGGAGGGGTGCGTTACACAAGCCTGGAGAAGAGTAACGGGGAGTTTTCACAAAGCTTCAGAGGAAGTTGGACGATCCTGGATAGAACTGCCGAGAAGCTCGCTGTGAATTTACTTCAAGCTGGAGGCTTGTGAAGATTTCACTGCAAAACTGCACGTTCATGTTTGAGGATGTTAATCACCAAATAATTAAAAGGATGACCTTGAAGTCCCTCTTTGAAAAGATGATCATAGACTAAACATTTATAACTTTTCTGGCCTTTTTTATCGGCGTTCTTCCAGTCATCTTTTACGTTGACATCGATGTGTCCACTAGAGGGCAGTGGAGAGTCAGGCTATTCAAAAACAAATACGCAGAAGTAGGAGAGGGACGTGATGATGTTCTTAAATACATCGACATCTAAGGATAAAGAGTTTCTAAACTGCATTTCTTTCTTTGTTATTCTTGTTTACATTCATCGAGCCTTGCGTAAACTGTGGCGATACTGCCCCCACACATTGCTGGTGGTATTGATCCATTTTGCCAATACAGTAATCCCTCGTGTATTTGCGTTTCATCGTGGATTTTTAGTAGGTAGTCACGTGATACCGTACATGCATTCTATTGAATGACATCATCCGGAAAGTGCGCTGCGTTCCGAGACTCATGAAATGCAACGCACTTCCGTGTATTAAAGAAACACTTAAAAGCGCTTTAAACAATCTATAAGAGTGTGGAAAAAGGTAATACAGATACAGACGTATACTTCGGCTCTTTGAAAACGCACTGAAATACACACACAAAAAAAGGCAGACGATGTCATGAAGGAGGTCAAAGGTCAAAGCTCTGAAAAACTGTGTGAAACAGGACAGACACAATCTGGCGATATTGTTTGTAGACGAGAGTTTGACTCATGATCAATACCTGATGTATCGTTCTCCACCCTGCAGTCACGTCGTCTGCTCTTCAAGCTTGGAAGCGTTCATGAGCTTTTGTTCGTCCGCCTGCGTGTGAAGGTTTGTTTTGGTCACAGAAACAAGCCTAAAATATTAGAATACGCCTAACATAATTAGGTAATCAGAGTACATGCTTCCATACATGACATGTGGACCACAAAACAGAAAACTCAAAAGGAGTGCATTTAAATCCGGTTACATTTATGTAACTGTGTCATGTAATGTTGTCACGAGACATTTACAAATAGTGACATATGCAGAGTAGATTGTTCTGCGAACCAGGTCAACAGAACTGAATTATGCACAGACATTAATCTTTATTTCATGTTATCTAATGTTTGTATTTTTAAAAAACTATTTTTAGCTTCAGCCTGAATGTCAGTTTGAACTCAAAAGAGAGGTTCAGGTTTTTTCATCTTTCCAGGGTGAGAATTGGAACCTTATGTCTTATGTTTCTTTTTACACCTTACATCCACAACACCTCAGTTGAAACTATTGCTGTTGTTTTTTGGTTTTTTTGTTAGTAGATTTTGGTTTATTACCAGTTAATCTATTATTCTAACAAAATGAATTACAGAATCTTCCCTTATGAGCTTCAAATTGAAAGTATTTCTCAAGGAAAAGTATTTAACTGGAAAGTGGGTCAAAGGAGAAATAAACATGGGGAATGTTTCGTTTCAGAGATAGGAGGAAATTTAAAATATTCTACTCTAGAGCAATTTTAAGTTATGACCCATCCTGCCCCACACTTCTTCATCTCTCTCTCCTCCTCCTCCATCTCCCCCCTCCTCCTCGGACAGGTTTCCTTCTCGGGGAACACCGGACTGTTGCTGCATGTCAAGTTTGAAAAGAAGAGACCGGATGTTGGATTACTTCTCTCCAAATTAAAAGCAACAAGTGTATTAAAAGTATCTCAGGAGATCCACCTCAAAAGTTATTAAAACTTCATCAAAATACTCCAAAAACTAACTTAACTCCATGTCAGTTATTGGTAGGCTACATTTTTCTTTGGTGTTTGTGTGTGTATAAAAGTTTTTATTCCGCAAATTAATGATGAAGCCCACAATGAAAAGTAGAATTTTATGTAAAACTTTTGAAATTTATGCAGTATGTCTAAATTATTAGGAATAATCATATAAAAAAACACTAGAAGATTAGATGTGTCCGCGTATATTCTAAACTAATGACGGAAATCTGATGAAATATGTAAATAATCTACAAGTGTTCACTGGTTTGGAGGTTTGGATAGAATAAATTAATTCGGGCTTTTATTTTGAATAACAATGCCGGATATTTTCTGTTACATTCTATGTGATCTGACGTCAACCTTCTCACCAGCTGAGTCCCCCTCTTGCAAAAAAAAAAAAAAAAGAGAAAAGCGCTTGCAGTCAAAAACAATGAAGACGCACGACGCGCAACTCGCTCCAAGCGTCTCCAACAGCTGTGGACTTTTTCCTCCTGGAGGAGCCGGAGTATGCGTCTGTGCGCCAACGGGAGGGAGAAGGACCACAGGAATATAACTTGACTATCTGTGGAGTTTCTTCTGTTTTTTGGCTATAGGGGAAAATCATGCCTTTTTGCAAGAGGACGATACTTCCTAAAGATGTGTGCAAGCCCGACGGCAGGAGGCTGCTGGAGGCGCAGCAGCAGCGGACGGAAATTTTCAGGGACTTGGTGGATGTGTGCGGCTTCACCCTCTGCTCGGTGCTCCGGCAGCTCTCGGATCTGTCCCGACACTCGGTGAGCATCCTGGGGGAGCTGGAGGGAGAGCTGGTGTCCATCTGCCACCGTTCCGGCGCCCTGGAGGGCAGAGTGGTCCGGCTGCAGAGGCGCGTCGCTGAGCTGGTCAGCAAACCACCTCCGAGAAGTAAGAGGAAATTAAAAAAAACAAAAAAAACAAAAAACGTTTTTAAGAAAACACACACACACACACACACACACACACACACACACACACACACACACACACACACACACACACACACACCTGGAGTCACTTTGCTGCAGGGGAGCTGAATTAGCTGTTTTAGGGGAGTGAAGTTAGTGGTGTCAAACTTCGGGGTTTCAGCCCAGATCCGCGCCTTATAGTGAGATTTGTGGTTTGCAAACTGTGTGGAGTCACCCAGTTCGCCCAGTTAAAGATTTATTCAGGGTGTGAGTAAGTGAGAGGTTTATTACTATGAGGGTTTGTCATGGTCAGCTGTTGGTGAGCTGTTTTGAGTTCGGTTGATGTAGGAAATATTAAAATCGTGCACAAAACTGAGTAAATTCTGATGTTAAAAAGAGGCATTTAAATAAAAATGACTCTACAGAGAGTAAAGCCCCCTGTGGGCATGTCAGTAAATGATGCAAGATTGATGTCAGACCAAATACTGTTGGTTTTGCATTTTCAAACCTGTGAAGTTAATGTTTTGTGTCAAAGCGGGCTGTTAGTTTGGTTTACATGATGCCCCTGAAGGCACCACCTCGTAGGCGTGGCGAGCGGAAGGTGAAGCGGAGATGTCATCTACCTGTCACCTTCTCTCGTTTCAGCTTTTATTTCCGATGACATCACGGTTAACAGGCATTCAAAGATGACGTTGACGTCATCTTGAAGCGTCATTGATGCGTGGTCTCACATTTTTCTGAAGGAAGTTGTGTCTTCAGTCAGTTTAAATGTCAGGTTAAGTTTATAGACGCGATTATGACGTCACAGCTTTTGAGCCAATCATGATCTACTATAAAATGTACACGCATGTGATGGAGAGTCTTTCTGTGAAGACATGTTGCGGCCAGCTGTTTAAACTTTTGAATTAATATTTGCATATTCAGTTTCTTGAATTTTGGACCATGTGGTGAAAACACATCTAAGACAAGGTATTATTATTTTTTTAAAAAATGCGTTTTTGCTTGTCTTCAGACATGTCAGGAGAAAATCTCAAACATTTATTGGGGCTCATTTTGTGTTTGAAGAGTTTTCTGTTTTGTTGGGGAAGAAAAATGAACCGTTCATGAACTGTTCATGAAGAGACAGACACTCATTTTCAGGAGGTTGTCCCTTAAATGCTTTTTTTTTTTTTTTTTTTAATCTTATGACTGTTTTTGCACTGATGAATGAATTTTTTGGGGGGGCTAATTTAGAAATAATATTTAAAAACAGCTGTTAAAATAAAAACCTGGTCAAAGATCAGCATGTTGTGAACAAACGAGCCATTGTTTCTTTTTTATTTGTGCTGTCAATCAATAATCTAAATTGACCCTGTGATACATTATACCAGCATATTGTACAATACAATTGTGCTGTTGCATAACAAATCAATCACACAATACTGTTCAATGCTTTGTCTTGATGTAAGTGTCTTTGAATTTATTGTTCCATCTCTGACAACAGGTCCCTATAGCAGATAAGATGCAGCCCAGTTGCATGATGGGAGATTTTCTGCTTGGCTGCTAACTTGTTGCAGGCTGTTCTCTCAATGTTTGCATAAGAGCTCCAGAGTGAGCGAACCAATGAGGCAAGCTGCCTGTGAATAAGAGTTTACAATGCTGTCAGCGGTGTGTGTGTGTGTGTGTGTGTGTGTACAGTATGATACCAGTTTGTCCCTCAAAGCACAAAGCAGATGTAGCGTTGGAAAGAGGAGAGGAGAGATAAAACCAAACACAGCTTGCCTCTTGGTTTACTTTAAAGGGAGGAACTCACCCATTTGCTGGCCTGTGTGGGTTCTTACTGTATCACCGACGTGGGCAGAAGCACACAGCTAAATGATCAATAGAGGGCCTTCGTCTCTCATCATCCTCCTCCTCCTCCATCCGCCACCTCTCGCGCTCGCCTTCTGTCTCAGAAAAAAGATTGAAAACACGATCTTACCTTCTCCAAAAGAGGATTGAGGAAAAACACGTTGGAGCGACGTAGAGCGATGAATTTGGATTCTCTAATCAATGACCTGTGTGTGTGTGTGTGTGTGTGTGTGTGTGTGTGTGTACACATTTGATGACATGTGATTCCTGTGCATCAAACCTCATGGTACCACAGGAATATTCAAGCAACTATTTACCAGAAGCGTTAATTTTCTGCATAATGACTAAAAATCATTTTGATTTTCCTTCATTGGTGGATGTGCGCTCTTCCTCCCAACACATCCGCTGACAAACCCCCCCCCCCTCTATCTGCCAAAAAAATGTGAAAGCGTTGCATAAGGCCACGCTGAAACACATGTCCCAGGCCTGGATGAGGGGATTTTTTCCAGTTTGTTCAGGAGTTGGATCTCCTCTGCCGCTTCCAGGCCCTGGCTGGAAAGGTTCACGCCGGTTTCCTTCGCCCAGGGGCACGCTGATAAAGAAGAATACGGAGTCCGTTTGCAGCGCCAGAGTTCAAATCCAGTTTCCGCTGGACTTTCTCTCTCAGAGGGGCTTGAACTTGAGGAGTTCATCCTCAGCGGCTTTTGCATTTCTCATACGGGGTTTATTTCCTGCCATTTTCTGCTGGCTACCCAGACTTTGGCAGGAGTATCCCAAGAATGCGAGTGGGAACCAGGGTGTTTTCTTTTAGTGCCTGTTTCCAGCTCAATTCTCTGGGAAACCACACTCTTCCCCCCCACTGACCCAAAACTGATTTTTAAGGCTTATTTTGCTGTAAAATATCCCCGTTTTTTTTGTTTTTTTTTTGTATATTTCACTTGTGGACAATTCCAAACAATGACATCACAGCAGGTGTTTTCCCTTTTGCTGTTTAAAGCAACACACCTGCTTTGACCTCACCGATCACGTTTCAGCCCCCAGAGAGCCACGCAACCCTTCACCGATTTAACATCGACCACATCTGGTGTTATTTATTATTTAAAAGAGAGTTTATCTGTTCTTCCTTAAATCTCGGCTCAGGGAATTTAAAAATCTACACTCACACATACAATTCCTTTTATCGGATGTCACCCTTCACATGTTTTGTGAATCTGGCGTCAGTTACGTTTAATTGAGAATAATATAAACTGGTGAAAAAGCAGCGAAGCCAGAATGTCGTCCGTTCGGGAACATTAAATAAATCAGTGAGCCGCAAAACAAAATGAGGTAAAGAATTGCAAAATGCAGAAAAATTCCACAAGAGGGTCACATGAGGTGTTTGAAACCTAACAGGAAAGCTATGTGGTTTAAATTAGAGCAGCTAAAACAATCAAACCTTTCTCAGCGAGGCCTTCACGTTTTCTGTTGTCGTCTCCTCAATAAAACGTTACGCCAGTAGCAGACAAAGACAAAGCAGCCTGTTGCAGCACGAGTGGGTAAATTTAAACGTACTTAACCGCACATAGTGGATGGATAAGGCTAAATAAACGTCACCCCATAGGTTATTTTATTTTGTAATTTGAGACTGTGCACCCACAAACATTCTCAGGAGGGAAAGGTTGAGGTTTTGTTAAGGAAGGAGAATATGTGGATCAAAAAAATTGATTTTGCATGAGTTTTTGAGTCAATATTATAAGAGTGCAACGCTGCAGTGGTGGGCCGCCCTTTAAAGTTTGTGTTCCCAGTCATGGTTTCTGATCTCATTTTATGGTATCACTGCTCAGAATCAAATGATCAAAGATAATATTTAAATTTTGGTTGACCTAGTTTTAAAAATCTGTGATTATATCACAATTGCCCAATCTAAATAGCATCCAGCTGGCGTGACAGCCTGCTGAGACGCATTCACCTTCACATTCCTGATGAATGTGTCCGTTTCTCTCGGTTTAGTTTCTCTTTCCATCTCTCTGCTCATTTCTGACAGTATTTCATTCTGAAACGATGGTTTTCCTTCTAAACATCCTGAGTTTAAGAACAAACTGCAGATGAGGGGAAGAGAAAGAGACTTTAACCCCCGTCTTCTTTTTCTCCTTCTTCTCTGATTCCTCTCCTCCCTCCCTCCACCCTCATTCCCACGGGTGGACACCGATCACATGACTCCATCCCTCCCTGTTGGCCCCTCTGTTATTACCCCCTTTTCATTTCTTTTTCTTCTTTTTTTCCCCCCCAATCTTCATCCTCCAACACTCGTCACATGCAGAGATTTTTTAAGTGCTGTGTTCAGGTTCTGACCTGACCAAAAACAAAAAAAACCAAAAAACCGCATGGGTAACTTTAAAGAACTGGCGTTTTGCAATCCCACTGGTTTCATCACAGATGAACTTGATGTGTTTTCAGGGTCAATATGTTCACTTCTCCTCCTCCTCTTCCTCCTCCTCCTCCTCCCTCACCATCTTTCTTCCTACAGGCAGTGAATCAGAGGCCAGCAGCAGCAGCAGCAACACACAAACATCCTGTTATCGCTCCAACACACGTTTATTAAGAACGCAATTGAGTTTTTACTGAAATTTAAGTTTTTACTAGGGGAATCTCACATTTTATTATCATAATGATTTTCATCCGTGTGCTTTTTTTTTTTTTTTTTTTTTCTCGGTGAATCATTCCTTAGGCATCATCAGTGACGTTGAGCTTTGTTTTGGTCAGTCATGCGTCTCAGAATAGATGTTAATGAAATTATTTATAATCTGGTTTCCTGGGCGAGAGAGGAGTTGATTCATTTGGAGGCAGATACGATGAGTCATCATAAAGTGGTCAGTCAAACTAGGAATACTCGGGCGTGGACGACTCGAGGCATTCAACGTGCATCATCAAGTTCACTTGAAACACTGAGCATCAAACATCACTACACTTGGAATTCTTGTTTTGATTTTAACTATTATAATTATATTTTGCTCCCTATGAGCTGGGAGCAACTTAGTAGTAAAAGTTTTTCTCTGTTGAGGAGTTTGATCCAAACTGATGTCCTGATGTAATGCGTTCATCACATTCTCACACGGGAGACTGGAGACGGTTCATGATTCACTGATAGTTCTCAGAAGTCTGTGAAACAGATGTGTTTTCAAGGTCAGAGAGAAACGATAGTCGGTGTTCTACATCTAATGTTTCTGTTGGACGGTTATGTGTTATGTGTGTGTGTGTGTGTGTGAGGGGGTGCGTATGCACGTGTGCGCGCGCAAAGAGAATGACCAATCACAGACAAAGAAAGAGTTGTTATTCTCCAAAAAAAGCCAGTCATAGATTCAGGTAAAAACTTCCTGTCTTGGCAGAAAGCCCAGTCCTCTCTCTCTCTCTCTCTCTCTCTCTCTCTCCCCCCTTCTCACACACATTCACATAGACTGAGTGGCGGAGAAAGCGGAGGAACAAGAAACAAGTAAAAAAAGAGTAAGAAAAGCACAGCGGAAGGATTAAAGAGAGAGGAAGTAGAGCAATAATAAGGACAGATGGGTGAGCTGAGGGTCTCTGAAGCTGCACTTGCACTTCTTCCACCAGGAGAGGGTGCCAGGCTCCTTTAAAGACGAGCTCCATTACAGATTAGTTTTAGAAAAGGGAGATTTGCTCTTTTCTAGTGCAGTCAGTGCGTTTGTAAACCAATCTCCACATTTTTCTCCATCAGATGAGTCACCAATAACCCCTAAGGGTATATCCGCTCATAATATGTTCCCATAACTCCTTCCTCCAATTTCTGCATTCCTGGGAAAAATGAGAAATACCAGTGGAGTCCAGCAGATTGAGGAAGGTGGTGATATAATGCAGGAAGAGGCCCAGTGTGTGTGTGTGTTGAGGAGAAAACGGTTTGTGTTTAGAAGAGTTTTTTTCCTCGGGGTCCATTCGGCTTCCTCCAAGTGTTTTACACGTGTAGATTCTCCAGTTTGCGGTCCACGATGCTCAAAATGTCATCACTCTGTTATCTTTTATTTCCTCTTTCCTAATTTCTTTTAATCTGCTGCCCATCCTCATTTTTTGTATCCGTCTCTCTATGGGTTGATTAGATTAGGACAAGATATGAGGACTATTCTCAGACCAGCTCCCAATGAGGCGATTCCTATCACAGAGGAAAGAGAAGATGGGAGGGGAGAGGAGAGACGGGATCTGAGGTTTTTTAGCCAGTGGTGTTGGATTTGGTGGGAGTGGAAGCCACTTGTGGCTTTGAGTGAGTTAACGCCATCATGTGTGTTTTGCAGGTTTTCGCCGGCACGTTTCCGTGCAGAGCTTTTTCTTTTCGTGGAGTAAAAAGGCTGCACGGCTGTCAGCATCAACGCGCTCGGCGTCAGCCAAGACGTGCTGTAATGGTGGACGCGATCACTTCCAGATGACAAACAGAGAGAGGAGTGTGTAGGGTGGGGGGATGTTGGAAGAGGAGGGAGTTATTTGGTTTACATGCAGGAAAGAAGAAGGAAGATATATTACCATAACAACAGGGAAGGAAAGGATGCAGACGATGAGGAGACAAGGAAACAGTCTCGTCTCACATCCTACCATTTTCGCACTGATTTAAACGTTGAAAACTTCCAGATTTTCAAGATACAATATCCCAAATGAAATTTTTTTTGACTAGAAAATCTAGACAAGTTGAAGCTTGGTTGAGTTTGGCACTGTCGAAGAAAATCTAAAATATTTATTGGCCGGGTTTTGTGGCGAGTAGTAGTAGAGGAGGGGCACAACAACAACAACAACAACAACAGAACACACAGTCCTCACACTGAACACATGGGCCTGGACACCCTGATGCGTCGTGTGTTTGTGTGCCCACACCTCCTGCTACCGGCTCACCACCTGGCAGCCGTCACGCTGGTGGTTTGGCCACGGTGTGACAACACAGTGTGTTTGTGTGTGTGTGTGTGTGTTTATGAACTATTCATATTTTAACGTTATGCACTGTTTGTTGTTGTTTATCGGTCACACCAACCATTGGGTTGTAATTTTTGTGTCTAAGTTAACCAAATCCTACTTGATCTTGATTGCAAGATCTTTTTTTTTTTTTTTTTTTTGTGCAGATCGGATGCATCCTGTATTTTATTTTACTAAGAAATAAAATTTGTAAAATGTCGACATTTTTCCTGGTTGTTGAAAAATTGCTAAACCCTTTTTGAAGCCACTTTGTTGAGTTGATGGTTAACAGATCAGGAAAAGGCTTCAATTCCTCACGTGTTGCACATCCGCTCTTTCTGCTCTTCTGTCAGCCCATCAGCTGAGAGATGCGGTTTCTATGGTTACAGGAACCGCCTGCATCCGCGCATTATTTTCCCATCAATGAGCATTTGGTTGCATTTTAGCAGTTCAGGTTGGTGTGACTAGTGCAAGTTGTTTGTAGTTGCTTATGCAGCTCATTAGTTCACAGTTGCATTTCTATGAATGTGCATGTGTGTGTGTGTGTGTGTGTGTGTGTGTGTGTGTGTGTGTGTGTGTGTGTGTGTGTGTGTGTGTGTGTGTTGCTGCATATCCTCTGTTTGACCCCTGAGGTCAGGATTACCCTGTGTGAGGTGGGCTCATATATTCGTCCCATGATGCTGCAGTACTCGAATGATTTTGTGGGGTGTTCTTTTTAATGGTGTTTAAACTTGTATTCAAATCACAACTCACTTTAACCTTTGACCTCTGTAAAGATTATTAACCCTCCTAACAGACAATCATGAAAAGTAAACATTAAACACAACCTGAGGTCTTAAAGTGCCATTAAAATATGAGAAATTATATGACCGTGTGTGTGTGCGTGTGTGTGTGTGTGTGTGTGTGGCACACCCCATAGAGCAAAGTAATGACGCAAAAACTGATCTCAGTAACAGTAAGATATTGAGAGGACATTTAAATCACATGTTGCCTGAAGGTGTGCGTGCGCACACACACACACACACACACACACACACACACACACACACACACACACACACACACACACACACACACACACACACACACACACACACGGTTCAGGTTATCATGTGCACTATCACTGTTTTATTCTTAGAAACATGTCACGTGAGAGAGATATCAGGATTGAAGAAAGAAGAAGAAAGAAAGTGAAGCAGGAGGACAAACGAGTGGACGGATCCACAGATGTCAAGTTTTCATTAACTGTTGACTGAAGGAAGGAAAGAAGGAAAGATGAGTTGGAAGAGAAAAAGATTGCCATCTCAGTCAAAGACGGGTGAGGATGAGGAGGAACAAAGCTTGGACACCTTCTTCAGAGTGTGTTTCTTTTAAGGTTGTGTGTCTGTTTTTGTACCCATTTGTCTCATTAACTCACTTTGTTGTCAAGTGACCGGTAAGCAAATCGATTTGTTGCCTGTGTGTGTGTGTGTGTGTGTGTGTGTGTGAGTTTAAATCACCCTTTTCTGCAGTAATTTGTTGCCTTTTAAAAGGATAAAAATGGAAAACGATTAATCTAAGTCCACTGACTGTGTTGCAGGTGAAAGGTCCTCCCAAACACGTCTGGCATTTGTTTGTGAACTAATTTAATAGAATAAAATATTGATTGATAAACTATTAATAGGTGATTTGAGCCTTAGCTCAATAAGACCTTCAGCTCTAATAGATTGGAAGGATTCTATATTTAGTTTTTATGCTCGACGCAGGGATGAACTTTGAGAGCTAAATGTTAATCTAAGCGACGACCTAGAAGGAGAAACCCCACCAGACCGGTATCACTGTATACATTTTACATGGAGGCAGGATAAATGGATGTCTTTTGTGGATTCTTGACTTATTCCAAACAAATGAGCTTATTGGAGACTCATTGAAACACGTGACAAACATGAAGTCTGTTCTCCTCTTCTCCGCTGCTTAATTTTAACTCATCACTTGGAGTTCAATTTCTCCCATCAGATCTGCAGATCTTGAGAGAACCTGCTGGTGAGGTAGTGACAAGTATCGAGGGTTCGTGTATAGTTTGAAATATTTATCATCAAGAAGGAAAATCTCCATAAGATTTTAAAGAAAGAAAAAGAAGATGAACCCGACTTCCCAGCTCTTCATTTATCTCCATGTTGTGTTTGACTAGCCACGAAAGTGGCGTCTCGCTGTCTGACATTTAAATGTGCCCAATAGTTTGAAATGAGCTTCTGTTGCTCAACTGGCTCCTTATTGTTGGTGAGGATGAATGAAAGGGGGAAGTGACGTGTTCTCACATTGTGCTTTGGCTCCAAAATACATCGAGTTACTGCTTTGAATCTGCTGTCGTGAGAGCATAGAGGTGTAATGTGGGTATCAGCTGTTCTTTTCTATATGAAGTAAGGATAATTGTTTGTAAGAGACGATGTATCATGATTATTCTGTCAAGAAGTTTGATGCTTCGACTCTTTAGGGAAATCCTGATCCTGCAGCAGCAGCAAAATGACTCGGAACCTGTTGTTGGTGGTGGCGGTGGCTGATGGCTCTGCAGAGATAGATGAGATTGATGAGTTGATTTTGGTTGAAGTTGTTTCTGATGGACTAATCAGATTGGATATTAACACAAAGAGATCCATATAAAATGTATTTCAAACATGCACGTCATTCCACGTCTTTTACATCGGCATGAACGCGTCCACAAGAGGGCAGTGATGAGTCTAAAGTTTCGACAACGGCCACATTTTCCTCTTCGTTGTGTTCTTTGTACATTTCTTGTGGTTTGCTTGAATCAATACAACATTTCCAACTCTTGTTGGTGATGTTGTGCTGTTTTCATTGGGTTCATATTACGAACTGAGGCCCCGCCCGTATCAGTATATATGTTTAACTTTAAGTTTAAAAGGGCCTTTGCTTTAGGAAAGTTTTAAAAGATGTACACCAAAAAATAATGTGTTGCAGCTAAAAGACCTTCATGTAAAATCCTTTAAATTATTATTTATTCTTATTAATTTGGTTTTTACAAAATATTCTTTAATACACTTAGTTTTTAGAAACTAGAACATAATGGTTTCTAATAGGAGAACAGCATATGACATCATTATCCTAGATCTTGTGCTTGTGTACATACAGTAGGTCTCTGTGAGAGGAAATGTGTCTAAATAAAGGAACTTGTTTGTGCTGAAGCAAATTTCTCTCTTAATCTGGTTTTGCTGTCTGATTAGGACCAAAACGTATATTTCCCAAGCAGTTTCTTTTCTTTTAAGCTGTCAGTCTCGTCTTGTTCGTCTGTCACTCTCCCTGTGCTGATCTTTTTCTCGGGCACAAGTTTATCACTCGTCTTTTCTTGGGTTATGTCTTGTCTCACCCATCTCCCCTCCCTCTCCCTCTCATTCTGCAAATTGTCAAGCGATGACAGAAACCAGCCTTTGAACGACAGACAGAGAGGACAGAGAGCAAATGGGAAATAGATCAGAAAGACAGACAGGAAAAACAGTCGATTAGTGGAACAAAGAAAAAGAAAAAAACTGTGATCAGGCATTTAGAGGATAAAAGAAGGAGGCAAATTGAGCAATTTGTGTGTTTGATATCGTTCAGGGTAGAAAGGGAAAACGAAAGTAAAGAAGAAGATGAGGAGAGAGAGGTTGGAAAAGAAGGGCCTGAAAGGTTAAAAGGGAGAAATAAAAAAAATAAAAGAAATAAAAAAAGAAGACACTGGAAGTGGACAGAAGAGAAAAGTGGAAGGGGAGGAGAGGGATGAAGTGATGAGGGGGTGGATGAAAATGAAAGAGTGTTACTGTAGTGTGATGCTCTGAGAAGGAATGCGTCATTCATCAGCGGCTCTATTAGGGTGTGTGTGTGTGTGTGTGTGTGTGTGTGTGTGAATGCTTCAGGCAACCAGTTAAGATTTATAGTGGCCGTTTCTGTGTGAGAAAATTCATGTGTACAAAACAAGACTTCATCTTTCAATGCCAAAACAGATTTTTTGTTTGTGGTTGAAAACAACTTAGTCGTGGTTATTCTGGTTTTCTCAATATGTGTGTGTGTGTGTGTGTGTGTACTAGCCTGCGTGACAATGACACACTTGTCTGTTGTTGTCTGCCTGACAGTCTTTTCTCCATGTTTGGTACAGATTGCTCTTATTCAGGATTTGACATACCTTTTTAGTTTTTGTTCAGTGTCCAATTTATTTCTCAGTGCATTTGGAATCTCAATAAAAAAATAGATGAGCGGATGAACTGAATGTCACATGGAAGTGTTTGCCTGTCTGCTGGAAATTATTTATCACGCGTTCATTTGCAGCAGGAAATGCGTTCATTTAGTGAAGATTCAAGTTTTACAAAATTTTACAAACTTTTTACAACTTTTTTTTTACTAGATTGAATAAACAATCAATGTGTTAAAATCTTCTTTAGCTATTTCTTTTTGAACTATATGCTAAGCTACTTTAGATGTTCAATCTCATGGGATGGTGCACAAATCTGATGCTTTATGATGCCAGGAAAGCCCTCATGTGACCTTTGAGTCTAGTTCAGTTTAGGGGGAAAAAAATGAAGCGTTTTGGTTAAAACATATATTTGTGATGCAAGTTTAAACTGTGAGTTTTGTTTCTGTAGGTTTAAATGCTGTTGAACTCTTTCTGTGTTTAGGTTTTAGGGCTACGCTAAATAATCACCACCCTCATGACTCCTTCTTGTCCTCCTTCCTTCCTCCCATGTCGACCTCCTGCTCTCTCTTCATCCCAGCAATAAATATTCTGCAATCAGCCTCACATGCTCCTCAGCTCACACGGGGCTGCTGCTGTCGCCTCACACACTGACGGGTGTGTGTTGGACTCCTTCCAGTGTCTGGTTTTGATCTAAGTTCCAAGATTATTTCACATGCAAATGATTTAAAGTTCATGCCTCTCCGTCTTTACCAGTGCCATCCTTCGCTTCGTCCAGCTGCATAGTGAAATAGAGGTTTGTGTTCAGGACACAGGTCAAATATTTAGAAATGAATGACACTGAGGCACTGAAATACTTGGTTAAATCTGGTGATGATGATGGTTTCGGTTTGACATTAACAATCTTTATAGAATACATAAATCATGTAAAGAGTCAGAGGTGTGTGTAACATTAATTCTACCCATGTTAAATAAGAAAGCAAGGCAATTTCCCAATGTCTCAATTTAAGAAGGAAATAAAAACAGATTAATTGTAATAATGCCATATTGCCCACGGTCTAAGCCTGGAGCCACCATTAGTGACAAATGATAATGATGCAACTTTAAATAGTTTTCTAATGAGATTTTTTTTTCTTTTAATTACAACATATGCATCCATTATTAGGATAATAATTGTTTGTTTTTTCCTTTGGTGAAGGCAGCATCCCTTTAAAGAGAACAAATAGAGGCATAGAATCTAATATAAATAATAGATAATAGAAAATAGTAATAGATTTCTATATATATAAAACACTAATTGGAGGTGTTAAATCTAAATTTGTAAAATGGCAAAAAAGAAATGAGTGAATTAGTTTTAAGCAGGGACTATATTTTTCTCAATGTCCAATGTGCTGTAAAATAAAATAAATCTTCCAGGTGTTTTGGGCGCTTCACAGTAAAATATTATGGTCCTCATGGTTTGTATGTTTCTTGTAATGTCTTAATTCTTAATTTCTGTGATTCAATTTTGTTTTCCTTAACAAAATTCACATTTGCAACACCTTCATTTATAAGGAAGTGGTGAAAACCTTCACAGCTTCGGGTGACAATTTCTCTCTACAACTTTTTGAATTGGTTGAAACATAAAGCAGAAGCAATGCCAAACTCTTCTTCTCCTCTTCCTGCTTCATTGTTTCCTCCTTTCCTCTCTCTCCCCCCTCAGCTTCATCTTTATTCCTTCCTGAAGACTAAACCACACAAGACAAACATTAAATGTTTTGTTAGCCGTTAACATGATTCAAGTCAATGAATGAACATAGTTAAGAAATTCTGTTGCTCATTATAAATTAGAATAAAGAAATACAATTTAAAATAGACTAAAAACACAAAGTGGAATTCTCATCTATTTTTATTTCTCGTCATAGCCACTAGGCGGCAGTAGATCCCAGCTGTTACTATTAAACCTGCCACAGTGTCCGCACTGTAGTGAATGTGTTTCTATCACCATCACTCTAAAGCTCTTCTCCTCCATCACTCCATTCTAGTCTCTTCATCTCACCCCCCCCCCCCCGCTCTGCACTTTGAAGGAACCTGTCATGTCAGGGTTTGATTTATATTTTAGAATCTTTTTTTGGCGTGCCGTGCAGAATCTAAATGTTTCGCTTCAAGGGAAAAGGCGACGCTGCAGCTGAGGAGGAGGGATGCTGGAGTTATTGGTGGGTCAACTACTCTGCTGAAACAGGCTTAAAGAGATTGTGTGTCCAACACTGAGAAGAGCGTTGAAATCCTGCAGCTGAAGTGCTGGAAGTATAAATATTGGTCCTCTCAAGAAAAGCATCAGAAAGTGCTATTTCAACTACGAACCGAGGGAATATTTTACAAAAATGTAGGAGTTGAACTTTTCATTTCCTGCATGCTGCCAAATTTTTTTTGCAGTGATTTACAGCGGGAATGTATTATCATGTAGAGAAAAATCAGGTCAAATGTCATAGAATATGCTCCCAGGAAAATGTGGTGTCAAAATAAGAGCCGTCTTCTATATTGATTTGGAATTTATTTGGAATAGTGGGAGTGGGGTGTTGTTGCCTATGATTTCTGCATATTTTCTCCAAATGTATTTTGTAAATATCAAGAAAGGACAAAAGGAAGAAGCAAGGTGAGTTAGCCAATGAGAAGACCCCTAGGGAAGAGGTCCGTGGATGGAACCAAAGCTAAACATGACATATATGTAAACATAAATCACCATCCTCACCCTGGATCGAAGTTGTTGTTGCACCCGAACCTAACCAAACCTTAACCACAGTGGTGTCGCAGATTCATTCATCATTTTCTAAAACAAAACCTGCTGATTTTGGCAGCAGAGCAGACCTGTCGCTCCAGACGGCTAACTTGGTGCTTGTTGCACCAACGGTCAATGGAGGCAATCAAACCTTTCAAATGTGATCGCTAGACGATGGCTTTTCTGTGTTCACATTTCCTCCTTCCTGTACACTCCTGTGGAGTTTTTTTTTTTTTTCACTCTGTCAGCTTTGGAGGAAATGACTTGATGATTGCTTTAAAGGCAGCATCAGGTGGAGAGGTTCAATTTCCTCAGTGGCTCAACCTGGAGTTTGTGCGTCACTTAAGCTCCACGTTCCTCTGCACAGTGATAAAACTTGATGTATGAGTAGTGTTTGTTTTAGATGATGGAAACTTTAATGAAGCTGTATGTTCTTCAGGCCTTGCATTTTAATTGTGACTAAAAGCTTTTGAGGTGATGTGAAGGAGGGAGACCAGAGATGGTCGCTCTGGCGGAGAGAAGCTGCTGTCTTCTTCCTATCTTTTCCATTCCTTTTTAGGGATTACAGACTGGCTTCTCTCTGGCTTCATTATCTGCTGTGGGATGGAGCCTCAACACAGTCAGGAATGTGTGTGTGTGTGTGTGTGCCTAGATGTGTATGTGTTTACTGGCTGTGAGTTGGTGATAGTTTCCTGGGCAGCAGTGATTGTTTATGTGTAGTTGTCTTGCTGAATGTGTGTTTACTGTCGTCCAGAGGGGATAATGATGGAGAGAGTGGGCAGTTGCTGAGAAAGGGGAGAGGAGCTATGGATGGCTCCCAGCAGGAAAGGAGACCATAAAGGACAAAATAGAATCAAGTGAGATAAAGTAAAAGGAAGAAAAAAAATCTCACTGCAACACAAGCTCGGTCCGTTAGCATGACCTATTTAAGAAAGTTGTTGAAAGTTTCAGAAACACTTCCTGGATCTGCCCCTTCCTCTGATTAGAAACCGATGGGATCTGTCCTGGTGCGTGCCCCACCCGCTACAAAGATTTGAGTATTTTCTCAGTAAATATGCAAACGCATGATAAAGGGATGCACAAACTAACCAAGAAACATGCGTGAAAACCTCATTGTTGGCAGACATTTTTGCCATAGTAGGATGAGAAAATGAGAAAGAGTATTTCCACCATAAAATGTATGAAAATGACAGAACCGTTGTTGGGTATTCTGTTGAGTTCTGTACATATGAGATTCCTAATTATTCCAACAGTGGTCAAATAAATAGTAGGAAAATACAGTATGTCTTTTTATTTTAGACCCCCTAGTGGCAGAAACTGCACACTGCATTTAAAGGAACTAAAATATAAAGAATAAGGCCCGGTGATGAACTGGCGTCTCATCTGGGGTATACCCCGCCTCTCACTTATGGCCAGCAGAAATAGGCGATTGTCTCATCTAGAAGAAAATGTATAAATGAATGAATGATTGTTAAGATATTTACGTTGTATTTTTGTTTCAAATGGGATCTAACTTCACCAACTTTTTTATATTGCAGGTTTTTTTTTGGGGGGGGGGGTATAAAAACAACAAGCTGATCTTATTTCTAATCATCCCCTTTAGAACAAGCTTCCAAATGTTTTTAAAGAGGTGTTGGATTTATGTGAAGAAAACAAACACTTCTACGCCTGTGGTCACGTCTGAACCTAACGTCCTCAGAGAAGCTGCTATAACGTGAACTCTACCCACCCCCTCCCCCTCATGACTCTCATCTGTTTCCACTTAAACATGCCAGATCTCATTTTCTCCAGCCCTGTTGGTGTCTCCTGGAGGAGGGGGCTCACTTTTGTCACTTTTGGAGGGGAGTCACCCACCGGATCGACCGCAACAACTGCTGCGATGCTTCAAATATTCCATGATGGATTGACTATAAAATATGTTTTTATGACTCCAAGTGCACAAAAATTGCACAAAACGCCTTCCATAAATTGGTTTGCATGTCATTTTTCACGACCCATGTCTCAGGGATCCGAATCAATCCTTCTTTAATCACTCTCCACATCATTTACATCTTGGCTTATTTCTTTCTGACCTCTTTGCAAAAGCAGTTTGAAGCTAGACCAACAGATTAAATAAGGATGAGGAGGCTGTGGGTGTGCAGCACCAAGAACTGTGAGTAAAAAGTACTTTTTTTTTTCTATATTCTAGAGTCCCTTCTTCTTAAGCATTTATTCTTCTCTCTTTTTTTGGCCACCCCCTCCCTCCATCACCTCCAACCTCCCCTTAATCCACCTACTATATCTTCAGGAAATGGCACCAACAGCCGGTTCATTCTTCTTCTCCGGGGGTCTTATTAAACTGGGTAGGGTGTTATTTCACACTTTTTGGAGATTTTTGAGAGTTTGCCAGCTCTGCAAAAAAAAAAAAGAAAAAAAAAAAAGACAAGGAAACACACAGAGGAGAGGGAGGAAATTACTGTAGAAAAAGAAAATTAAAGAAGTTGGAAAGAAAAAAAAAAAGCATAGAGCTAATCATCCCTGAGGATTCAAATAAAATCTTTTTTCGTCTTACTGTGTAGACATTGTAAGAGTCAAGTTGCGGAATAAAAAGCAGATGTGAATTGATCACAGGTGATGAAGACACATGATATTTTTGTCCATGGGATTTTCAGAAATGTGTCTTTTATAGTAAACCAGAAATGTGGTTGAAAGAAAAAGACAGATTATTATCTCATAAACTTCTTATTAGAATTACCATTTCAATTACAAAAACAGAAGCACCATAAATTTAGAATCTTTTAGATTTTTCCTAGCCGTGGTCCAATCATGTGCCTTTTTTTGGGGGGGTGGATTACTTTAACATGGGATTAGCTGGATAAAAGCAACCTGGCGTGGAGCTTTAAGACTCAAGACTTCTCATGAAAATCAGTCAAGCATGAACAAAGCAAGATTGCTGAGAATCATCATAAAATACACCCCCAAATAGATTTTAAACCACAAATCATATTATCTCCGACACAAATTTGCTTCTTCTGCTGCCCCCCCCCCCGACCAGATACCTTTTAATCAGTCCTAACCTGATCTGTAGAGACAGGAAAGAAAGAAGATGCCAAATGATAGAAGTTGTGATTTCATAATGTCACAGAGAAGCAATGTGAGGACAACCAGACTAAGTGGAAGAGCTAGTTTGGAAGTGAGTGGAGATGGGGGGGCTGTGGGGGGAGTGAAGTGCTGCTCCTTCAGACTCGTCCTTTTCCTCTGGGGAGCAGAATCAGTCTGTCTTGAGTTAGCCATGCATAAGAGGGACACACACAGTAATCCTTCACTCCCCTCACACCCTAACACTTGTCCTCGTCTCCTCTCCCCCCCCCCCCGCCCTCCAGTTGGTGTCTGAAGGCAACGGCGGTGCGTTTACTGTCCAGCATTTTCTCTGTTTCCAGCTCTTTTGCCAGTTTTTTTTGATTATTTTTTTATAGTTTGTCGACAGGACGGTGAGGTTCAGGTAGGAGGGCGAGGGAGGTGATGGAGGGAGGTGGCTGGATGTGTTAACATTGTGACCTTCTCTCTGTCTTACTGTTTGTCTCCTATATTAATTACACTGAATGTCTAGATCGCTATCTAAAAGCCACGCAGTCATATCAGATGGACAATATTCAAATATGTCAATCGGCTTTAAATTGAAGCGCTGCTGATCTATTGATTCTGGTTGTGCTGCTGTGGGAGCAGTGATGCATATGCTCCATCTCTTCTGTGACCGAAAACTCCTCTGGTTAAGCCCTAGTGGAATTTAATTGACTTAGATTGCAGTCATAATGAAAAGAAAACCAGTTATTTACAAAAACCTCCGGATTGAGAATAATCATCAAATTTGGGTTGGTTTGGTTTTAGTTTATTTTATATTTGGTTGTGTTTTGCTTCAGATCTTGGGTTTGGTTTGTATTTTTCCCATCAGGGAATAGGAAGGTGTGGAATGGGTTTGGGTCAGACTCTGATAAAGGTCTGACTTGGATCAGGCTTGACTTCCACAGGGTGTTACAGATGTGATCCAGTCCTGTAGAGGTTTGGATCAAGGAATGGACTTGGATCCATCTTGAGTCTAGTAGGACAGGGCAAAGATCAAACCAGGACAGTGGTTCAAATTGGACTTTGGTTGGGATCAGGCTGTGCTGAGAGAGATATTACATTCAGAATGAGAGCCTAGGAACTTAGGGTCATGATGAGATTTTTATGTCTAGTTCTGCAGTTTGGAACAAGATGTTCATATTAGGTTTGAATCAAGGTCGCAATGGGTTTTATTGGGTTTTAGTCCAAAGGAGACCAAGTAAAATTTCATGCTTTGAAATGAGGTTTCATTTGGGTGGGAAGAGCCAGAATTTGGGTCTGGATAGACTTTGTGTTCATGTCAAACACCTGACCTTGGTCAGGCCTTGTTCTGGTTCGGGCTGGAGGAATTAGGATCTTTAGTCTTTATTTTTTAGTTTGGGTGACATTGGGGGAAGAATCAGACTCCGATCTGACTCCGATTAGAGACAGGCTCTGTATCTCAGCTTCTGTTTTGGTGACATTTATTTTTAGTTGTGTATCACTATTTGAACTCAGAACCATGAACCCCACAAAGAAAACATAAAAAAAAGGAGCAGCAATTAAGTCTCTCTTCAGTTCCATCCTACATCACCTGACTTAACCTCATCTCATTCACACACATTCATCGTTTCTGCCTGTCAAACAAACAGTTTTGTCTCATTTTCAGGAACACCTTTGATACCACACCTATGTGCTGAGTGTGTGTCGGTTTCACAGTGTACTTACGTGAATAGGCTGCCGTTTGGAGCTATACTAGGAATCCCAGCGGAGAAATGTGTTAGATCTCTCTGAAAGCTGTCTCAGAGTTCGAGAAACAGTTTCTTCTCTTTGGTCCCCTTGAAGCATCGTCTGATTAAAATCACTTTACTCACAAAGGAGAATAAATGGGATGCTGCACAGACTGTTCAGCAGGCGACACAATGCTGATTCATGGAAGGGACTTGCAGGAGGATCTCACATTTAGGCTAGTTGCTGCTATAAAGGAGGCAAATGAAAAAGACTCTAAACCAACTCAGAAAGAAAGTCCATGAAGGGTTACATTTTAAGTTGTATTGTTAACATGATCCAAGAACTTTCTTAAAGTTAAAGCTTTGGATAACCATGACCTGGATAACTGACAACCTACACAGAGACATAATGCTACCACAATATGAAGGGTCTTGATATCTTTATTTATTACACCATTGCAAATACCTTTTTATATTGCACATATCTGTTTATGTGTGTATTTTAGTGTTAGCTTTATGTGTATTAATTCTGGTTTTTGCTCATTACACTCTGCTTTATGTGCCTTTAATTCAAATAAAGTTTTTTGAAGAGAATTAAATCACCAGATATTCCTCAGCTTTCCCCAACTTAATGTTTTTAAGATACGTTTTTACATGTGGCTCCAGAATCCAGAGTCTACCGCTACCCACT
Organism: Antennarius maculatus; assembly: GCA_013358685.1. Lineage (NCBI taxonomy): Eukaryota > Metazoa > Chordata > Actinopteri > Lophiiformes > Antennariidae > Antennarius > Antennarius maculatus. The sequence continues at coordinate 3,888,756 of CM023628.1, forward strand.
ACAACTTTTACTCTGTGGAACCTACATTTTTTTTCCCCAAATCAGAATAAAAAGAAAATATATGTGAAAATAAGTTGTAAATGAAGTGCAGACTGGACGGTTGCTCGGTTTCCACAGCGAGTGTCTTCATCTGCTCTCTGAAGCACAGTGGAGAACTTCTTGTCCCGGGTGTCGGACTGCAGCGTGTCCAGCAGCATTAGGTTATCTGCTCTCAGGGTATTAACTGATTTTCTGTGGTCTGGAGGAATGTGTGAGAGCAGAACAGCTCCGGCGGAGCTGACGGCGGATCAGAATATCCTCATCCTGCCCGAGGTATTTACGTTATTGAACAGGACTGTTGAGGAAACCAGCCTCCATCCTGCAGAGGTCTATGGTATCCTAGGCAGTGCAGCCTGTTATTGTTGTTACGTCTTCATTTATTTGTCTCAAAAGTGCTAAAATATCTTAGTTTCCTCCTCTGAGATCAAAAGGTTTTGGTTTGCCTCACTTGCCAACTTCGGTCGATTGCTTTGTTGGTTTGTTAGCAGGATTGTGTGAAAACTTGCAGCAAATTTTCATGCAACTTGAAAGGAAAGACCTTGCTCAAATTTGAATGGCAGGATGTGGACTGAATGAAACTTTTCGGATGGAGAAACTGACGTGTGTGAGATTGTTTAGTCTTGGCGGAGAGATGAAGGTGTGAGACTTTTTTTTTATGTTTTTAGAGGTGGTTGGAGGAGAAGGTTGAAGTTGAGAGAAGCTTTCCTTTAGTAATATTTATGAGGTGTTAAAATGCTGTATGTTTTTAGCTTTAGTTACTAAGACTTTCTATGTGCTGAAAATAATACACAATGATTATTGGTTAAATTACATTTCTATTTCTAATATCCCAGTCAGTTTGTTTTGATAATAATTCACATTGGTGCTGCTTTGGTTATTCGGTCTAAGTTGCTTATTTATAGGTGTCATAATGTACCAGATTGTCTGACAGTCACAGGTTTATTAACATATCTGTGCCAGTTCTATTTGGACCGCTTACAGATTATTAGCAGCCACACAGACTCCTGATGGTTTTGCTAAATGTGACAAAAGCACACATTTCTATTAAAATACCTCGTGTTAGGTAGTTTGCAGAATTTTGCATTCTGTACAATCACACAAGCCACAATTAAAGCTCCTGCCACACACTTAACAGAGACACAGACTCCATGACCAATGGAGCGTCTTTATGATTAAACTCCTGCTCGGAAGCCTCCGTGGTCCTGATGGTTCCCAGCAGCTGGGGGCTGACCCCGGGACCAAGTCCTGCTGGGTAGGGAGCTGGAAGTGACTTGTGATGCTGCTTTTTTTTTTTTTTTCGTTGTTGTTGTTGCGCCGCACATTGCTTGGTGCAGCTGCTGTTGTTGATACCGTTTGGTCTTTCTCTTATTATATCACTGGATTCATTCTACTTTCTCTAGAAGTTCTGCAGACTTTGCATTTGACTGGCCTTCTCTGACTGCTCATCATAGCAAAATGCTTTTTTGCAAATTACAGCGAGATGTGTTTCCCACGCTTCTCATCTGTGCTGTGCTGATGACATCACCCAGCAGCAACAGCGGTGCATCTCACAGTGATGATGTCACTTGTTTTTGTTCCTCATGGTGAAGCCTCAGGATCCCATTTTAGTGGTTTTGGGAAAGGGTTCTTATAAAAGACCCATTACTGTTGCGAAATTAATGCTCCTTATATTTTACAGCAGCGATGTAACGGTTAGAGGATTCCAGCAGACTGAGCTTCACAGCCATTGTTTTAACCTTAATTATGTTCTCATACCAGGGTTTAAGGAATCCATGAAAAGAAGTCGTGGATTTGTCTATTCAGCTCTAAAGGATTTGGTAAATAAAAGTCTTCACCTTTTTCCAAGTAAACACTTTAACATAGCTTCATATTCATAATTAATTTTGCATGCATTACTGTTCTTTCTAACCAGATAATTTTACCTTGAATAAATAAACTTAATGGACCTGCTGCTGTTACCAGCCTTGGCCTCATCACACGATGCTCTCCTGCTGTATTTGTATTGTTCTTTGGCTTTGAGGCGAGCACTGTGTTAAACCACTGACAAACAACACTGATTATTATTTGATTTAGGGACCACGGGGTACGACTGCAGGGTGCAAATGTAATGAAAGAGCATAATAGAGCAGAACTAAATGATGCAACCTTGGGCAGACCCAATCCTGTCTTATAACAGTACCACACTGAATAGGAGGAGGAACACAAAGTGTTTTCTTGTCTGTTTTTACTTACTTGTGGGTGTTCTTTAATTCACATCAGGATCAATATTCCAACAAATAATAGACAATAACAAACCATTTAGAGCTGGATAAGATTTTTGATGGACTAAACCCTGACCATGAAGTGTTTCTACTCTTAATTCTTGTGTGTTCTGTTCTGGGTTCTCTGGCGCCCCCCCAAAAAACACCATCAAACTCACCGAAAACGTGGAATGTGGGTGAATGGACTCTAAACCGCCCCCTAGTGGTCAGTGTAAGATGGCGCAAGAAGTTCGGCCTACTTGCGGTTTTCTTGAGCTGTAATTAATGTGGCGCGTGGCCATCCTCCCTTTCCTTCGTTTATTCTATGGTTTTGTAAATTGTTATGCAAAATTAAAATGTAGCGTTATTTTAAAAAATCTGCATTAGATATTTTCTCTGTTGATCTCTTTCATTTGTTAATTTGTTCTGACAGCAATCTGTGCTGGCCTTATGAGTTACGCTCATATGTTGTTATTTAGAGGAAACTTTCTCCACATGTTGTGGAACTTTGAGTAAATTGAGGAATTCTCTGCTTCTTTTTTGTTTTACAGTGTGGTTCCTTAATAAAAACAAAACAATATGAGCCAATGGAACCATTGCAAGAGGTGTGACCCCACCAGCTGAAGTCAGCGTTGTGCTTTACTCATGAGCCACTCGTCTGGCCCATCGGCTTTGAGCATATTGGTAACAATCTGGACAGCTTAGTTTTTTTTTTTTTTTCTAAACTGGATGGCAGTTGTACCAGACAGGGATCGCCTGTTATGTAACAGGCTGTATTCTACATCTGAAAAAAGAAAAAAAAAAACAGACTTTGTTCATTTTCTCAGACTGACCTCAGCCTCTGAAGAAAATCAATCTGTGTTCACAATAATGAATGTTAGTTGGCGGTAAAGGAGAAGTGGGGGTGGATGGAGAATGTGCAAAGTAAATACAGTACCAGCATTTTAAAAATGGTTTAATTTGGTTTCAAGTCAAAATACGACTGTAAAAACAAGCTGTCTATTAAACTGTTAGTTGTTTAATATGAAAATGATGAAATGTGTTTTTTTTCAAAGGTGAGGTGACATTTTCTGATGATTTATTTAAACAGTTATTCAGTTTCCAGTCACAGAGAGAACTAAAGAAGCCACTAAAAATCATCTTATTGTAAGATTTTATTTAATAAAACCTGATATTTAAGCAAGGAAATGATCATTAAAACACTTGACAATTCATTAAAATCAGTTGCGAGAATATTTCAAGAAATCTTAAAGAAAATTTCTTGCACTTAAATGCAACTTTACACCAGAACGCACCTGTTTCCCGATAGCGTGCCATCTCTCTAGTGTGACTGACTACGACGAGCATTGCGTGTGAATTTAAACCATGATGTACTAAATGTGGATCTTGCAGAACACAGTGTGAAAGCAAGCAAAGCGTCTTGTGGTGTTGAGATGTGTCGTTGCATCAGAGTTACCCTCGGGGTGTTGCTGCTTCAGGCAGGGGGAGGCAGCGCTGTGTGTTCAACGCCGTAGATGTTTCTATGTCTTACGTTTTGTGTTTTGTTAATCATTGTACTGTCTTATTTGTTTATTCCCAAACCGCGTAGTCTCTCTGTCATCAATTATTTTTCTTCTCTCCCTTCCATCCCCTTCATCCTTCCTCCGCATTTCTTATGGTTTGGGCCTCTGGGCGGATTCTAATAAAGATACGATCCAACATTTTTGCAGCCCCTTGTGGTCCCCCACCACATTGAAATCTTTCCCTCATGGACCCCACTACACAAATGCACCATCACCATGACCACATTATCTGTCCTAAACCAGAGTTATATAACTAGTCCTGAGCCAGAAATTTCCTTATGTAAGCCATCTCTCACAGTAGCGTCACATATTTTTAACTTCTGGTAAAGAAGGAAGAATATTATTCAAATTCTCAGTCGCATTTCTCTGAAATCACATTTAATTTTTTTTTACTGATGAACAATTTGGATTAGTGTAAGCTGGAAGCAGGAAGCACAAATGACAAGAACAGTTGCTGAACACTGACGACTTCATTATCCTCATTTTAAAGCAGTGTTATGTTGGAAATGCTGCATTCAAGTTGTACCAAACGTGCACAATATTCATTTAAATGCTTTAAATATGAGGCATTTGTGGCAGCCGTGAAATATCTGTTTGAGAATAAAGTGAATGTTGACTCAAAAAGTACAGCCATGTGGTTTTATTTCTCATAATTTGTTTCTCAAATACTTTCATTTCCCTCTTCAAATGGTCATTTTTATTCACCTAACAGTACAATTTATATTTCTGTGTATCTTAGGGCTAACGACGGTATTGTAATTACAGGGTAATGTTTTTAATTGTCCTGCCTTTTCATTTTCGTCATGGTGAGATCATCTTCTTCTTCATGTTTGTTTTTTTGGCGTAGCCGTGTTGCAGATTGAGTTTTGCATAAAAACATGTATGCATCCCGCTATCAGCCCTTCCATGACCATTCATGTCTGATAAACACAGTGCAACCAGTTTATTGCACTTGCATAGGATTGCACATATAATTGTTACATATGTGTATTAAAACGTAAAGCTGGCTGTGGAAGAGTTTCTATCTATTATCACAGGTTATACTTCATTGTCTTAATAATCCATGTATAATCATTAGATCACATCATTTTGTGTAACTGTACAACGTTAAAATGTTCCTATAGTGTGAAGCATTGTTGTCTTCTGAGATAACAGACTCATCTGGGCCAGACAACATTAATATATTTTAATTCCTCCCACATGTTCTTATCAAACCCCTAACAGTGTTTTCTGGTTCTGTGGGGGTTGGATTAGCTGATTAAGAGTCTTAAAGAATGCAGCACACACATAGAAATACACACATCCATTGTACTGATGCACACACGCCTAGACCGCTGCTATTAATCCATGCTAAAGGCTTCAGGTGATGATAATTAGCTTCTTGTCATTTGACACTCATTTATGTGTTTGGTTGTTTTTCTTATATTTTCATATAATTTCTTTTTTTAAAAAAATTTTTATACACTGTTATAATCCCCGAAGGGAAATTAAGAACGCACACTCTAGTTTTATAGAAATATAAAACTTTATTTATATATTATATAAATTATATATATATATTATATATATATATATATATATATATATATATATATATATATATATTATATAATTTATATAAGATATAAATTCCCATCTTGTTTTCTTTTTGTTTTGGGGAATGCTCTGACTGTGTTTCATTTCCTGGAGGTGAACAAGTTTTAGTTTTTATACTGTACAACATGGAAAAATAAGATGTTAAACCAACTGAGTACATTATTTAAGTATGGAGATTTTAATGGAACTAAAAAAAATTGTCAACTAATATTTGTAAGCTTATAGTAGCATCAAAATTGTAGCTTAAGTCATGCTAGCAGACTAATGACGGGTAATCCTGCTATTATCACTTGAATTATCACAAGAGCATCACCTCAGAGGGTTGAATGACATTATTCTTTCCTCATAGTCGCGTTTTTTTTTTTTTTTTTAGGTTTTCTGGTTGTCCAGACCCTAGTAAAGAGCCTGATCCAGATGGGGGGGGGGTTATCTCTATTTTAGTGTGAGAACTCAACAGAATCCTCCAGGGAGAGTTGGAAAAAGTTGCTGAGGAAGGGGACATTTGGAACTTCATGTAGCCTTGAGTCTACGCTGGAGTAGCAGACATTAAATGTGCTTCTAATCCGAATTCACTTGAATCTCTCTTTGTTTTCTGCCTTTGATATTCATATTACTTTTTCCTTGTTTCTCTTGAACCCTATTTGAGCAGGACTAATATCACCGAGAGATGTCACAAAGCTGCTTCTACTCCAGAGAATAGCCGAGTTCTACAACTTACAGTTCTGCCTCATCTCCTGCCCTTAGTTTGTAAAAATGGTTGAAGACAAAGACCCTTTGATAAAACGGCTCCTCCGAGAATTAAATTCGCTGGTATTTCTTCAGCTTTGTTGGTCGTCTTTTCCCAGCTGTGGGCTTTCCTCTCTTGTTCCTACATGTATACATTAAAATAGAGAATTCACAGGATGTAGAGTGAGGCTTCAACTAACAGGTGCTTGTTTTATCTACTAAACTGCAGAATATTCTCTCAAATAATAAATTATCTTAGAGCCTAAGATAGCATTTTTCAAGTCCCGGGTTTTTTTCTAGTACCCCAACGTTCAAAGATCTTTCATTGTGTTGCATTTTACAAGGTAGATATCAGATTCTCATATTTCAGGATCTGGAAACGCAAAAAAATTATCATTTTCGGACAGTTTGGTATAGCGACAGTACTACAAACGCATCAGACTGTCTTTGCAAAAAGAGAGCTGAGCTTGAAGGGAGTGCTCTTGATCAGTAGATCCATGTACCAACCTGAGCTCAGGTGAGCACAATAATGTTGTGTATTTCTGACCATTGCTTATCATATTTTTTTTAAATTGGTGATTATAGTTCTTGTTTTATGGTTGTGAACACAGCTCTGTTCTTCTGGTCCAGTGCACCAGCTTGATCTAGGAAGATACATCTCCGTAAAGATTTCCAATTTCTCGATTGGCCTCCATTTGTTTTTTTTTTCTTGCAGATATTAATCTGAAGTCAAAGCTGGACTAGCGTGGCTTCCAACCGGTCCAGCAGGTCTGGTTCAAGGGCCGAAAGGTGCCATTTGTAAAACCACATAAAGGCTGGAGGATTAAGAGCTATGGATGGATTTAAAAAGAGGTGGTTGTGGAAGGAAATAATCTCGGCAGACACACTAAGTGCTTGTATGTGTCTGGGATGGATGACAGTGTAATCAGTTACCCCATCACCACCTCTATCACCCATACAGACAGGAACAACCATGTTATTCATGTATCTGGGTGTCATCTGTGTTCGTACTATCAGAGTCACCCCTCAGCGTGAAACACTAAAGAGCAGTTAATTACCCATAATCCACCCTGGGCCAGATGTCTGCTCTGTTGGAGTGGTCATGGTGTGTGTGTGTGTGTGTGTGTGTGTGTTCTTTATTCGCCACCATTTCTGACAACCATCTCTTTCCTTTTACTTTCATCTGTTTTCATTTTTATTTCCCCTCCTTTTAATTTCGTCTCCCTCCCGTTGCTCCACCTCTCCCCACTTTGTCTTCTCCTCTTTCTTTATCCACTCTCTGCTCAAAGATCAGCTCATCCCTCCCTGTCTGTCCCTATCCTCCCTCCTCTCTCTCTCTTACACACTCTTATTGGTTCATACTCACTTGGACCTGGAGGAACTCAGACGTGACTTGTTGGATTCCCATCCGATCCTCTTTAAGGTACTGAACTGTAAAATATGTTTGTGTTCATGTGTACAACTTGTTCCTTCATCCTTGTTTGTGGTATTGATGGATTTTAAGGATGGGAAGCAAAATGGTAATGTCCTAGACTTAAAGCTGTGTTACTGCTTCTTGGCTGATAACTTTTTTGTTGAGTTTCTTTTGGTCATATTTCTTAATATAAAATAATGAGAATGAGCCAGCTTCATTTCATTCAGTTTTTTCTTTCTACAACTATAATTCAACTATTATTCTCACTTTTTTTTAATTGATTTTAACAAACATCTCGCCTCATGGTCCATTACTTGTAGCTTTCGGTCACGTGATTTCCATTCATCATTGGTTGGAGCTTTAGCAGCTGCCATTTGAAACTCAAACGTTAAAATATCGAATTGTCAATTTAATGTCTTTTGAACTGTTCACCTGAAACACAATTACCCAAACATTGAGACAAAGAATGAAATTTTGTTGGAGAATTTAAAACTCAAATACCGAAGGACATTTTTTGTGGTCAGAAACTAATGATGGAAACACTTTTTGTGTTGGTTTAAAACAAAGTTGCCCAACTTTTTATGAATGACAATCTCCTGGAAATAAATGTACTTTTTAGTGGGACCAATGTTACTGGGAGGCAGCTGGTTTGGTGGGGAAATTGGTGTTCAAGCTTTTGCACACTTGAAATTCTGCTTCCTTCATGGTATAACAGGTAAGACAGGTGGGCTAGTAGTCACTATATTATAAAGCAGGTGACAGAAGTGATGCACGGAAAAACTAATCAATGAATCATTTTGTCCTTTTTATCTCACTCAGTCATTATAAATTAAGATGCAATTAAAATGCAGAGAAAAATGCATTAAGGAAGTCATCAAAATTCACTGTCGATATGTGATATTTCCATGTGCAGCGGTGACGGTCAGAGGTGTGCAGAATAAAGAAAAAAAAAAAACAGGTTTCTTGTATTTTCTAAACCCAGCTACCAATCTATTAAAAAAAATAGTTTCCTACACTTGAATAACCTCGACTCATCGGATTTTCAAGCCTCGTAAACGGCTCAGCAGGAAAAGAGATGAGGTGTTGGCGCACAGCATAAGAATCAGACATTAAAAAAATGCTTAATTTACAAGGAAAAATGTTTCGTAAGTCCTAAAGTGCATTTGTTTGCAAACTCTTTGGAAAAAAATAAGGCACGTTTAAAGCGTCTTGACGGTTCTTTAGTGTAGCTGAAATAAAATAAATTGTAATGTACTTTCATTTGTTTGCGGGGGACCAGCAGGTAAATTGTTTCTGGTGTCATGTTTCTCTTCTAGTCGTGGCTCTTTGAAAAAGGAGGATGTCAAACAGACGTTAGAGAAGTTAGAAAAGCTTGAATACAGAGAAAGAGGGAGACTTTTGTTTGTCTTCTTTTGAACCCTCATTTCTCTCAAAGCAGCCAAGGCTTGGCTTGTTGGTTCAAGGTCAGACCATGTTCATGGGAACAAGATAAGATGACAGTAAATATAATGGGTTTCTGTATGAGTTTTTTTGCAGTGGAATATAATGGGAGTTAGCTTTGTTTTTGGTGGGAGCTGGAGGAATAATGTAGGGAAGGTTAGATCCTTGCATCTATCAGGTGTCAGGATGGGAAATTTTTCTTATCTTTTGTGAGTTTTGCGGGTCATATAGAAAGGAAGACATGGAGCACAACAAGAGCACAGCAAAAAAAACCCCAAAAGACAAAAAAATATAATTAAAAAAGTGGTTGACAGAAAGAAGAAGAGTGTGTGATGGAATGAGTTGTCAGCATAAGACTGAGCCCTGAAACAGAAAGAGAGCAAATGTCCCTGTTTTTCACAGTGATGGCTGACAAGATGCTGCCGCTTGTGTGAAATCGATGCCGCTGAGTTAACTAGATGCTCTGAAAAACGGCTGACAAAATGGCAAATCTGCAAGAAAGGGAATAGCTGGGTCTCTTAACGGCGTTCTGATCCAGCCTCCAGGTCTCAAAGCCATTATGTAAGCAGCAGGATCCAGTCTAGGTGAAAGTTAAAAGTGATCTTTGTGGGAGGCCCAGGGATGAACCTGGTTTAGTGATGCTAAAGGGATATTTGTAATAAGAAATCCCAGAAGAATTCATTGGGTAAATACGTCTGTCATACACCAGGAAATGTGAAATCCTGTGTCAAAATTTAATTTTGCATATTAAATAGGTTTTTCTGTTTGTATTTTCCAGAGTAAAATAATCTAATAACCAAGAAATGATGTTTTAAAAGCCTGACAAATTGTCTCGGAAGCAGCAACACTTGATTAGACCTTATCAGTGAGCAGCAGCAGCGGTGGAAACAGAAAAAAGACATCATCCGTCCTTCAAAACACAACCAACGTACCCTTGAGACATGATGTGTTTCATTAACTGAGCCATAATGATCCTAATAAAAAAAAAAAAAAAAACCTTACTTAATGCATCTTTGGAGAAAAGAGATTAGCTGTGATGTTGTTTGCCTGTTTGTTTTGCCTGTTTGAGCTGAGGCTACATGTGACAGGAACAGAAATCATTGAGCTGGAATCTCATATTTAGCATTTATATTCATCAGAAAATGAATGGCAGTAAATGAGAATGAGAGGTTGATACATCAAATATTTTAGAATTTGTATGTATCCTGCATAAATTTCTCAGGATGACATTTATGCAGGAGATAAATCTGTAAACATGACATTAATTTCTTCTGTGGTGAAGATGACAAAACTGTTAGAATATCTTTTTGCAGCAGACAGAACAAAGCAGTGAATCTCTTGTAAATAAAGAATGTTTTATTTCTTTGGAATGTGATGTAATGAACAATTCAGAAAAAATATTTAAAAAGAAATATTGATGATTAAAAAAACACTTTAAGACTATGTTTACTAAATGTTCATTCCAGAACTATATATAGTTGCATGGGTGCAATATCCTGCCTCAACTGTTGATGTTTTAGCAAAGCTCTGCAGTAGATTCAGCACCTTTTTTCTATCAGCTGTTGATGTGTGATGCAGCAGCAAAGAGGAGAAAGAGGAGGAGGAGGAGGAGGAGGAGGAGGAGGAGGAGGAGAGGTGACAAGACAAAGCAGGGCTGGAGGAGGAGGAAGGCTGGAGAAGATTTATGATGGCAGCAGGTTGACTCTGGCTGTTATGGATCCAAGGAAGGGCAGATGTCTGCTTTTAGACGCTGAGACTGAAATTTATTGAGACGGCAGAAAAGAAATAAAGAGACTTTAAAACCAAACATAACATCATTTATGAACTGGTTTGATATCATGGAAGCTAAACTCTTTGCTAACCTTTTATGTGACAAAAGCTGCTTTCAAGATGAAGGTAAACTGGAAAAAATAATGCATATATCAATTGGATTGGTCAGATGAAATCGATTAGACCACGTCTTTGTAATATAGACAATTTTACTAATATATAAATGATGCAAACATAAAATGAACTCATACTACGACGTCATGTTACAGAGATGTGGGAACTGAACTTCAGAGGAATAATTTGAACCCAGCTGTGTGTTCAAAGCAGTTTTTTTGAATTGGATTCTTGTGTTTTTTTTCTAGAATTTCCAGTGAGTCTTAAACGCAGCATGTGCCACCTGTGGTTTACCAGACTGATGTGCTGATGCGATGAAAGGAGGAGAGGGAAAAAAGAGGGGCCTAAGAGAGGAGGGGTAAAGGGAGAAATGGGGGACAGATGAGGTAGATGGTGTGTGTAAACCTCTCCTCATTCTGTATTCCCCCCCCGTTTCTCCTCTCTCCCCTCTCAATCTCTTTCCCTGCACCGCTGCCTTCACTTTCGATTTCTCTCCCTCTGTCTGAACCCACCCAGTTTCACCGTCTTCATTTATTCATTCCTCTGACTCTGAGTATGGACTTCTTTTCTTTTCCCTCCTTCCCTCCTCGTCATTCCCTGCAGCCTTTCTCCATCAATCCTATTTCTCTCTCTCTTTCTCGCCGCAGTTGAACTAATGGCCAAAAGTATGAGGACAGGCAGATGTGTTCTTTAACATTTTCTTCCAGAACCACAGATGCTAATCTGGTGTCACATCTTCTGCAGGGATTTGGTAAACATTCAGAAGCGTTAGTGACATCAAACACACCGTGGTCAAATAAATAGAGCACACACACCCCCCAAAATGTTACCACATAGCTGGAAGCACAGTCATAGATCTTTAGAGTATTAGATTCAGTCAAACGTTTCCAGTCCCGCTTTCAAACGCTAACGGAAATTGTGACCTTAATGTCGTGTAAAATGTCTGTTTAAACAGATTTTTTTTATCAGCTTATTTTTTGGGCTTTGTTGTTTTTTTGTATATTAGTTGATTTTCTGTGCCTGTACACGCTTCTTCATAGAAAAGAGGTGAAGAAGCGTGTCCAGGCAGGATGGCACGGGTGGAGAGAAGTGTCAGGTGTGATAGAAGAGTTTCAGCTAAAATGAAAGGAAAGGTGGACAAAACTGTGGTGAGACCAGCGATGTTGGCGACCCCTGAAGGGAAAAACCGGAAGAAGAAGAAGAATCCTTTGATGCTTTTGGTTATTTATGCAAAAACAACTGAAATGTCTCCTGTGAAAGTTTATGACAGGAGGCGGGGCTTAGGATAGACATGTGAAGTTTAGTTGGGCCTTGGTGGAGGTATAGAGGCAGCTCTCTGGATCTTCTTTTGCCTCTTTGGTTTTTGACCTTTGCTCCTGCTCTCATTATGAATGACTGCAGGACATCCATCTAACAGAATCTAGATGATGGGATGGGGGGGTTGTATAGTTTTATCCAGGGCTTTGAAACAGAATGTTTTGCCAATTGGTTCGTTCCGAACAGAAACAGTATTATAACGTTTCCGGTTTTACGTTTCCACGCAAGAATTGACGTTCCTGGACCGGTTGGAACAAAAAAAAAAAAAAGTTCCCAAACTGGTTAATAACGTTGCATGTAAATATAAATAGATAGGTGGCTTTAGGATTTTTAAATTGGCAATTAGTTGACATACTGTAGATTTATCTCTACAGTAAACAGGATCCTGTTACGGAGCAGAGGATGGAGAATCAGCATCGAGTGAATGACGGGAAGTGGTGAGGTCAGATATTTTATTTAATAATGAATATAAAAACCCGTTATTAACCGGTTACTATTATTTTGAATAACCGATTCTGTTCTAGAACTTCTCTTCCAGCCCCTCCCTTTCTTTCCCATTTCTCGCTCTTCCTCTTTCTCTCATCCTCATCTCCCCGTCTCTCCCCTCGCTCTCCTGTTTCTCATACTAACTCGATCTCCCTCTCTCTCGATCTCTGGCTTCCGATTGGCTGTTTCCTGCATGACTCTTTATGAATTGAACAGCAGCAGCTGGATGCGACTGGCTGGAAGCTCATCAACACAACCGATGCTCCCTCCCTTCCTCCCTCTCTACCTCTCTCTCTCATACACACACAGAGACACACACTAATACACACCTATGGTTATTGGCTACACCCAAACCTTGACACATAATGTGTAGAAGTGCTCTCACACACTTTCTCTCACACACATACATCCATTTTTACAGATTCATGTTCCAAACACACGCCAGCTCACCGCCTGCTTTGTCAACAGCTCACGTAGCACGGTGCACTCAGGCTCTCTCTCTCTCACACACTCACACACACACACACACACACATACATATAGCGTATAGGACACACACTCTTCCCTCTCTCTCCCTCTCTGGTTCGCCTTCAGCCGCAGTCACACACACCGGATACAGGCAGCTTCAGTGATGCTGTGACGTTCCGTCTTCCCTCTCACACACTTTCTTGGTTGCCTTACACACTTGCGTGCTTTAACACGCAAGACACACAAACGCACACACACACACACACACACACACACACACACACACACCTCGTCAGCCTCTCTGTCTCTCTGTGTTAGTCAGTCAGTGAGTGTGTGTGGAATGAAGCGGTGATGTTTTGGGACAGGAAGAATAGTATGGGCAATTCCCAACGACGCACCAAAGGAAGGCACAGACCCAAATCGGCAACAGGTACTTTATTCTTTAATATGTGTTTTCATTTCCCTCCATTTGTCCATCAATCTTATCCGTATATCTTTCAACGCTCGTGTCAAAAAATTCATCCGACTCACCTCCGTACGTCTGCCGTCCATTCATTTATCACACACAAATTCCAGTCTGCGTTCATTCACCCATTTTTTTAAAATCTTTTTTTTTTTTTTTTTACTTTTTCTGCATCCATTTCTGGATTTTTTACATCCTTCCCATCCAACATTTCTCACTTCACATTTTTCCTTTCCTCCACTGATGCTTCTGCACCCAGCCCCTCGTTGCCTCCATTCACCCTCCCAATTTCAGGGTCCGAAGTGTCTCACGTCAATGCATGCGTCTTCTCACCCCGCCATCCTCTTAATTGTGCATCTCTTCCTCCCTGACCATCAATCTACCGATTTCTAATTATTGATGGATTGGTCTCTTATTTCCTTTTATTCGTTATCTCTCCATCCATGATATTTTTTTTACATGTATATCCATGCAAAACGTCCGTACGCCGTTCTATTCACACCTACGTCTAAGCTGGCAAACGTCCATTAATCATCCATTTATCACTCAGTCCTCGAGCTGTCTGTCTTTCTGTCTGTCTGTCTGTGTATTGATCCATCAGATCTAGTATTAATTTGCAATTCCATGAGTTCTCATGGCCACTCGAATCTCTGATTCCTTATATATGTGTGTCAAAAAGGTGTATTTTGAATCATCCATCCTTCAAAAAAATCCATCAGTCTATTCATGCATTCATCCATCCATTCATGCATTCATCCATCCATTCATCCATCCATCTTCCATCTTCTCTAGTCAGCGTTTCCTTCAAATCCGGGTTGCCAGTTTTGAATGAACTAGGTCAACTGGTCTTCTCCTCTTTGTCTATGACTGTTTTTTTTTTTTTTTTGGTTATTTGAGCGATATGTGTGTTTCTGTGTGAGTGTGTCATGATGATAGCCTTTGGTCGTACCACTGCTGGTGAGCTGAAAGTCCATCCATGTGTGCAAATACTACGGGGGGTTTATGTTTCACACGTTTCACATGCCGCTGCCACATGCTGCAGTTTTGTGCATGCATGAGTTTGTATTTGTTACAAGCGATGCGTTATAACGCGTGATTGCTCAGTTGTGCTGCCTGGTCCTGCAGGGATGGATGGGATTACTAGTGGGCTCTTTAATGATCTCTGAGGGAGAGACAGAGAGAGAGAGAGATTGGTGTAGTGACTGTGTGCAGGAGAAGGGGAAGGGAAAAGGAAGTGGAGATGACAGCCCTTGTAAATCACTAACTGGCATGCTTATCGGATGATAAGGGAGGCAGGGAGGAAGAGAGGAGTCAGAGAGGGGACAGGTGAAAAGGAGGATGAAGCAGATCCAAAATGACAGGAGGAGGGGAATTGAAAAAATGCTTGATATTTGGAGGGTTGGAAATATCGATGGACGACAGACAGAACTGGGAAGATGAGGGAGGCGTGGGGGGGGGGAGGACGTTGTGTTGAAACACTGTTTATATCAAGCTGCAGAGCTGCAGAGCTGCAGAGCGTTCACAGATCCGACTGAGAGTAAACACACCCATATGCTCACAAATATCCCCTGGAGATAGGTGTGTGTGCCTACATGCATGTGTGTGTGTGTGTGTGTGTGGGGGGGGTATTGTGCTGTACAGAAGCCATATATGTAAGTGTTAACACTAACCGACAGCCAGCCAGCCTTCACACACCTGCTGTGCTGCAATAATGTGCACGATGCATTTGACCTTGACTTCAATCAGCTTCCTCAGCGTCTGCATCCCCTCCTAACGACAGGCTCACATCCCCGTCGCCACGTGCTGCACGCCACTGCATTGTAATTGCTGCGTAATTTACTGTGATTGCTGCCGTGATGACGTTACGATCAGAGGCCAGAGGCGTGACTGATGGAAAGCGTTGTTAATAGGTTAAATGAACTAGCGTATATGTCAGGAATTGGTGTTATAGTTGCATCATCAGTTATTAGCATTCTCCTATGGTAACCTTTAGCATACAGCTTAGCTTCATAATAACACAATACCAGATCTGGGGATCCAAAATATTTGGATACTTTTACAGTATTTTTGGTTGTAAAAAAGATACGGAATCAACTAAAATCAGCAGAAACTGACTTTATCCGATTCTAATTCAATTTGATGTCAAATTTGGTGCGTCTTCAGAAGTTACCGATTTATATTCTAAAGGAGACATTAATGACACACAGTTTTTTTTTCTAGATTGACTGGAATTTTTAATGATGCTGCTGTGATGTAGATTTTAGTGGCAGGTTTTTATGGTCCAGGAGTCTCACGATGAGGGTCCGACTATAAAGGGAGTTTTGCCTTCAGGTGCACTGATGTAAATCTGGAAACGGGTGGGATAGAAGATGATGGAAGTACTGTGATGCTGATGCGATACAGGGAGAGTTGATGTTGATGATAACGTTGGCTTTTTGCATGTCACTTAAGAAGAGGTAGAAACCTTTTCTTGCGTTTCCTCATATTGAGCTTGAATATTTCTTCTGTGGTCTGCTCATGTTTGCAGCAGGAACACTTTCCTGCCCGTCACCATCCTGCTTATTTCACACGTCGCTTGTTCCAGGTGACACCTTTATTGCATTTCATATTATTCTAAAGGTGCAATTGTTGGTACTGACATTACAGAAAGTATGTCTAAAGAAAGCGGTGGAGGTGTGAGGATGATATTATGTGCATGACGCACAATTAAAGAAATTAAACATCACACCAGATGCAGACGCGTGCTGTGTGACGCTGCCAGACTGTGATCTAAAGTCAAATACAGGGGCGGCGCTATATTTTTGCTCAATGTCAATAAAAGATGAAAAGACAAAATAAAAGACAAAAATAAAATGTTTTCTTGTTAATTCAAAGGTTAAATTTGACTCCGATGGCTGGTCTTCGTGTTGACAGTCGCCTGAACATTTCATGAGGACAGATTCAAGATGTTTTACTCTCAGTTTTTGCAAAAAAAAAAAAAAAAAAGAAAAAAGAAAAATGCAAACGTATTTTCCATCATTGTATTTTGGACCTATTTGTTCTTTTCTCATTAACCCGTTTGCACAGAACATATTCATTCATATATTTTCAAACGGATGATGTCATTTTCAGCAAAAAACCAGCTGCCTGCAGCAAGAGCGAGGGAGACGAGGGGAGAGGAAGGGAAGGAGAGCGAATGTGTGTTGAGATAATTGGATGGAGTTGAGGAGGAGGAGGAGGAGGAAGGTTTGGAGAGAGCGATTTCAGAGATCAGAGGAGAGATACGGGAGGTGGGAAAAAAAAAAAAAAAAGAGCGGCGCGAGTGGAGCGATGATAAGAGAGGAGAGATGCTGAAAGAGAGCCAAACAATGCAGATGAGAAGAAGGAGAAGAAGGAGAAAATGTGAGGGAGGAGACAGGAAGCGCTGCCTTGAAGTGAATGACTGAAGATGCTGTTGAAATGTTACAGGTGTTAAAGCAGGTCAGCTCAATGCTGATTGGAGGACTGACAGTCACCAATCAGCATGTGTGTTCCTGATCATCATGTGATCAAATTAAACCACCAGCAAGCAGCGGTGGAAAGCCTTCAATCGGCTGCAGACATCCACCAACAACCAGCAGTCCCTTTTAATGTGGCCTTCATCCACATTACAATATGATGCGTGCAGCCCCAAAATGAATGTCTGCATTTTGTGTGGAGCGGTTATATACAAGGTCAGTGGAAAGCCAAGGTCAGGCACAAATTCAGAAAGAGAATGATCTGAATGGAACAAAGCAAATGACTAAACCTTCCCTCGCTGGCTTTTTCCATGTTTCCACCAAAATGTTCAACGTAAGTGAGAAATTTGTATGAAACTGTGAAGCGAGAGCTTGTCAACAATCAGATTCTCTCAATGTCACGTCTGGATATCAGCGGGTCATTAATGTGGAAGTAAAAAAATCGTGTTGGACTCAAGCATCAGAGGCAGAGAGTATAGGAATGTCACCAGTCGGATGTGAAGGGACACTTTTGGTGGAACAGAAAGCAGTGTCTTTAAAAAAAATGTTTTTTGAGAGAGAGAACATGCATGTTTTAATATATTTTCAGTCTGTCCCACATTAGATTAGACCAAAAAAACAACAAACAGCTCAAAAAGAGTTTAGGTATTAAATGGACAGTGGTTCCCTTTTCACTTTACATGAGTTCATCTGGAAGCTCTGCTCATTCTCATGGGGTTTATTTGCACTATAATGTTCTATAGTCTTCTGTTCTTGCAGGCTGTTTATTACCTTATATCCCTCGTCTTCCTCATCAGAATTAATGGTGCATTGAAACAAAGGAGGATGGGGACAATTAAGAACAGATGCTACCTTAAAATGCCTTGTGTTGTATTTAAGTGTACAGTTTATTTAAATTTAATTATAGTAAGTCATTATGCAGAGTTCGCAACAGAGAAATGTGTGTGAGAATGTCGATTGAACTTTTGTTTCTGGTTGTCTTCGAGCGATATGTTCAAGAAAAGAGGAGAAAATTCGAAGAAAATGATAGTTGCTTTCAGGTGCTGTAGGACATTTACATCCCGCTTCAAAGCAGTTGATGAATTGTAATTTTCAGTGTTTGTGTGTTCGTCCGTTCGTTAGTCCACCAAATATCTTTGCAACTGTTGCAGATGGGGGATAAAATGAGATGGTGACCTTTATCTTGAGAAAACTAGGTCAAGGTCAAATTTCAACTTTTATACACTCAGGAACTGGATAAGATAGAAGACGAGGGGGAGGGCCAGTGTGAGAAAGACCACAGATCAAAGCTATTTTCATAGATCAAAGCACTAGATCAAAACTAGTGCTTTGATCTATGAAAGTAGGTCAAGGTAAATTTTGAATTCAGGGGTGTCGCGGGATGTTGCAGTCTCTGACTGCCTTGGTTCTAGTTAGTTCTGCAGAAGATCTCAAGTTAGTCATGTCTAACTGAGCTAAAGAAAAAGAAAGAAAACACATTAAAATTTATTTCACAATGACTCGCTGTAAATTTGATCCCTTTGTTTCACAGCTGTCATGTCTGGAGTCACCTGACAGCCACCGTAAAATATGGCTTCATAAAACCAAAGGGCTTTAAGATTTGCGCACACACAACAACAGCAACGGATGCTACCTTGCTAGATAATGAACACAGGGAGCATCTTGTGTTCTGTCGCCAGCGGCTGATCCCGTCATTCTCCACCACTAAATTTCAGCCCAGTGCTTTCTGTCTGATGGACAGCGACATTCAGACCGCTCAGTTCGCCTGCAGCGAAACTCCGTCTGCATCATCTCTGAGGTCTCAGTGCTTCATGGGACAGTTTTAACCTTAATGCATCCCTGGAGGTCTCCTGTAGAACTTTAAATCAACTTTCTGTCCTAATGGAAACGGAGCAGTGTCTCCGGGTCTGTCGGGGGGGGGGGGGGGGGGGGGGGGTTAACGCTTCGCTGAAAGGAGCCCCAGTTGTTGGATTTCATTCTGTGTTTGGGATCTGCAAACTCAGCACCTTACTGTCCCGAAAAGTCCCAGGCCGGCTTCCAGATTCCGGGTATTCAGAATACTTGTTGCACCCACTGCTGTGAATTGCATGTATACTGGGAATGATCAAAAAACTGAGGGACGAAGGAGCGTGTAGTCAAACGTATGACATGAAAAAACGTGTTGGGATCGTACAGGAAGTGACGGGTGAGGACAGGAAGGAAAGGAGCCGGTCTGCACCAACAACAGACGTAGATTATGGTCTAGGCCCTGATGGTATTATGGGACTCTGAGGAGAATAATAAAAATAAAAGTTTCCCAGTGAAGACAATAGCAGCATTTTAATTTCACAGTTTTCTTGTTTTATAGACAAACTCAGTCGGCGTTTTCATCAGAATTGGGGGGGAAATATGTAAAATGAGTTATTTCGCTGTGGTTCGTCGGGATGCGTCATCGTTTCTATGGCTCTGACGGGGTAAACAGATGTCACTGAAGGCAACACCAGTCCCATTTAAATAGCTTAACAAAATCAAGAGGTTTCAGCTGTGGTTCAGATTCCTGTAGTTAAATATAACTGTCAGTCGGCCCCTCGAGATCATCAGATAGAGATCATTTATATTCGACTTCATCTGTGGTCTTTCTTCACCAACGGTATGTTGTAAAAGTTCCGTTGGGTTTCCAGTCAACTATGTTATGTGCCACTTTAATTCAGTCTAACATGTCAAAGCCCATCTTTGTTATTTCTATCAGAAATATTTCTAAAAGGCCTCAATCCATATTTATTTTATTGCTTTATTGTTCTTTACCTTTTGATGGCATCAATCCATGATTAGGTGCAGTAAAAGCCACATTTTGACAAACATGATAAGTCTGCTTCAGAATCCTCCACTATGATAGCATTTCATCGTCTATTGAGGGTATTTGATGATATTTCCCTCCGATCCATTCAGTCCGTGGACATTCCTGTAAGGTGAGAGCTGGAGGGCAGAGAGGAAGGAGTAAAGGAAGTGTTTGCAGCAAAGAGGAAGAAAGAAAAAAAAAAAAAGAAGGTGGAGGCAAGGCACCATCAGCTTCCTCCTTTTCTCTCCTCTCTCACCACGAGAGAACACTTCACAACTTCTTTCTTTCTTGCCTTCCATTCTTTCTTTCTTTCTTTCCTCCCGTCTCTCCTTCTGTCTCTGCCAGCTGACACACTCAGAGCCCGAATGAGTCACTGGGTTTACCTCAGAGGGCAGCTGGCTTCTCCTCCTCTCCTTGTCCTCCTCCTCCTCCTCCTCCTCCTCCTCCTCTCTACTTTTCCCTCCTAGTTAGAACAGTTTCCGAGCCGGAGAAAGTTTAGGAATACAGACATGGAGGTTTTCTGGGCCAGATCAGGTAAGAAAAAGACGCCGGGAATGGTTTTGTTCTTTTGTGGTGGAAATGAGGAAAAAGGTTTGAGAAGCTGGACCGAGGAGTGGAGTGGTACTGAAATGAAGACGGCCACTTTTTTTCTCGTGATAAGAAAAGCTCAGGAATGTTACACTTGACATTAGTGTGTGTAGCGTGAGCACGTGCATGGAGAAACATTCACATGCAGCAGTTTGTGGCCATGACTTTGGTATTTTCTGGCAATGTGGAAATTGTTTAACTTTCATAGCATCATAGCTACTGGCTTGTGTGTGTGTGTGTGTGTGTGTGTGTGTGTGTGTGTGTGTGTGTGTGTGTGTGTGTGTTTGTGAGGAAGTCTGGCGTGAATCGCATCACAGCTTTGAGAGGTTGGATCAGTATAATAATACCTGGTGTTTGGCACAGAGATAAAGAATCTCACAGGAGTTGAGAATGAAAGCACACAGTGTTGCAGAAAAACATGTAGATGCAGAGTAAATAACAAACATCAGAGACTCTTAGCTTGTTTTGGGAAGAAAACGATGTGTGACACCTTTAAAAAAGCTTAATATAAATTTTTAATGTGGACTTTTCCCATTTTATTTCTTCTTAATGGCCGGGAAATCTTCTTATTCCACACTGCATGACAGGTTGTAAAATATTCAAATGTGTATGCATTTTGGATAAAACTGAATTCTTCTCGATAACTTTCACTTCTTTTTGATTCTGCAAAACTGATAAACGTATAACACAGCAGCGCATCTAGTAACAAAGTAACGCGGTAGCAGCGATAATTTATCTTCCCATCATTTATCTTCTGCTTGGAGGATGTGGAGTTGCTGTCTCCTTAGTTAGAAGATTTTATGAGCTGGTTTTCTTCTCTTAAATCAGATGCTAACTGCTACCAGAAGCTCCCAGTGGTGGATTGATTACAACATTGCTGCGCTTTTAAATAAAAATGAACAATTTCCCTCAAGCTCAGCATGTTGTGTTTGGGAACTCTCAGATCTCCACGTGAACAAAACCGTACCTGGTTTCACAGAAAACAGCAGTTTACACTTGGTTTGTGTTTGTAATTGTGTGTGTGTGTGTGTGTGTGTGTGTGTGTTATCAACTCTAAATGTCTCCTTGTGTGCTGAGGAGCACAAACTTTACTCCGTGTTCTTCTTTCTTGCCCTCAGAAGTCTTCACACACGCTTGTTACATTGCTGCAAGGTCAAGTGAGGTGGCGTGGGGGAGTGTGTGTTGCTACTTCTCATACACACACACACACACACACACACGTTTGAATATGCTGCTGATAATGCATTTTGACTCTGGCTGGGTCACACTGTGGTTTTGCTCTCAGCTACAATGGTTTCCATTAAAGCAGTTATTAGAATATCCAACACACAAGTACACACACACGTACACGCACACACACACACGTACACACACACACACACACACACACACGTACACAGATGCAGCACAGGCCTTCACGTTCTACTGTTTCAAACTCCAGTATGGAAAATTTAAACATGTGAATGGAGGCACGCAGTCCAGTGCTAGTAGTGCACACACACACACACACACACACACACACACACACACACACACACACACACACACACACACACACACACACACACACACGCAGTATTTCACACACTTCTACATCGTGCCTCGTTGCACGGCTGCACACTCAATGCACGCTTGGCTCATTATCTCCCTTCCCCTCTCTCTTATTTTCCTTCAGCGTCTCTTATCCGCTCTCGGCCGCTGCTCGAGTTTAATCTGAAAACGAAGGGGAAAGAAATCAAGTCTTATCGAATTTTTGTGCAGACGAGTTGCTAAATGCGGCGCCTCAATCTTCTGATCGGCTCGCCTGCAAAGCATGATGGATAGAAGAACGGGGTGAGCACAAGCCTAAGGAATAAGGAGGGCAGGAGGGGAAGGGAGGAGGGGAAAATCAGTTTGTAATGATATTACTTTGACCCTGTTTAGACCTGGTATTAAATTCACTCTGAGTGATCTGATCTGAGGCAGAGGTGTGAATTCACCAAACACACCCTGAAGACTCACTGGATATCTACACAAACGTGTTTTGAATTTTTTTGTTCCTCACCTCTAAGATCAAAAGATGTAACGGATTACATTTGCACCTCTTTAATGAACATTATGGGCTGTTTTAGCTGCTGGTTTAAGCAGCAGGTGTTTGTGAAAACACTTTGTTGTTTCTGCTGGCTCCACCGTTGAGCCCCAGGCTCCCCCTAAAATAATCCCTCAATTTTGAGAAGTGCTGAGTCAGGAGAAACTTTATAAATCATCACAGAGAATCCCAGGTCATTTGAGCCCACTTGTAAATTCAGCATTAAATGCACAGCATTAGGTTGTGTCAGCATCACTGTACCAGTGCTGTTTGATTCCCTGAGTCCTCACCTGCCATGAGCAGCTGCTTGAACACACTATTTGAAATCACTTCATCTTTTACACTAAGACTGATTGAAATGAGAGTTTAGAGCTTGATGAATAGACAACCTGCATCAGGACTCCTTTTAAATCTGGCGAATCTCAGCTCGGATCTCACATCTGATGTCACATGCAGCATCTTAACTTCCAGTCTTAAAGCTGTCCACTTGTGATGGGTTCATGCAGGATAGCTGTTAATACCAGGCATGAATGGGCTCAAAGAGCTGAAGCCCGGCTGGGGGAACAAGCATGCAGTCAAGGGCAGTTTTAAGGTTACAGGAGACCCATTAGGAAGAAGGAGCAGGCCGTTTGCTCTGGGAATAACAAGGTGGATGGTGGGCAGGTGCCATAAATTCTTTGTTGCAGGTAGAAAGTCCTTCGCCCTCTCTTTCACCCTCCAACAGAGACGTGAGCCTGGTATTTGTCCACTTCTGATGACTTCAGTGTTTACATACTGGACTGTGTGCTGGTGAATCTGATTAGATGAGCGTTCAAATGATGACTTTGACCTGTTAGTGACTTTCCCTGGAGGATTGTGACTCCATTGTAGCTGCTGCTGTGTGTATGTGTGTGTGTGTGTGTGTGTGTGTGTGTGTGTGTGTGTGTGTGTGTGTGTACGCACGTGTGTGTGTGTGTACGCACGTGTGTTTGTTTTAGCCCTAACCAATCATTTTATTCAATTTAATTATTGATTTTTATGAGTATATAGTTAATATATCTACCTTTTTGCTTTCAAGCCAAAAGTCAGAAGCTCTTCCATTCAACTGTAGAGCTAGCTGTGATTAGCTTAGCTATCCTGGGACACATATGACCTCATTGCTTTTTATTATTATTATTATTATTTTAACAATATATATGAAACAAATCAGATTCACTTTTTCATTAACTGTAGAGCTTTTCAAGTTATGTCTACTTTATTTTTAATAAAACTTTGATTGCGGTGTGCTAACTGTTCCCCCCCATTTCCAGTCTTTAGGCTAAGCTAAACTAAGGCTAATTGTCTCCTGGCTCTATACACATGTGAGTCTGGCTTGGACTGTTTAATCAATGTAAAAATTATTTATTCCCTAAGACTAAATTAAGAGTAAATTTCTGAATGATTTTCCATTCATGAGGAAATCAATATTAAAAACTCTGATAACTAAAAATCATTTCATATTCTTATCGAACCAGAAACTTTAAACAATGACTTTTCTACGTTGCCAGATTCGAGCAGTTGTCATTTATTATTAAAAATAATTTACAAAAACATACACTTCAGGCGGATTGGTTAATTCCAAATTGTCCGTAGGTGCAAGTGTGTGTGTGTGTGTGTGTGTGTGTGTGTGTGTGAGTGGTTGTTCGTCTTTCGTGTGGTTCTGCGATGTGCTGGTACCGTGTCCGGAGTGTCTCCCCACCTCAAGCTTGTAAGTCCACTGGGTTGGGCTCCAGCAGCCCCTGTGACCCAAGTAAGTGGACGAGCAGAATGGAAAATAAATTGAGGGATGGATGATTTGCTTTTATTTCTATTTGTCTTTACAGGAAATAAATGGTGTGTTGTTTCCTGTCAAATTAAAAGAAACTGACTCCTGGAAGTAATCTGACCAAGTCACTGCCTTCCTCTCAGGACATTATGTGGGTGTATTCTTGTGTGCATGAATTGGCCTGTAGTCTTATTGGAGGAGATCTGCACAACATCAACCCACCACACACACACCGACACACAGACATATACACACACACACACACACACACACACACACACACACACACACACACACACACACAGTGTGCGGTGTTGTGGATTTGAGTCAAAGGCAGCCTGGTGGGAGCTGTGATCAGTCGATGGAAGCCAGTTTGCTGTCGAATGACGTTAACCGTGTCAAAACAGGCCGAACTACAGAATGTGGTGCCAAAACAAAAAAAACAAATCAGAGACTGGTGCCTGGTGATGCGGTTTCCATGGCGATTGTAGTTCTTTCTCAAAAAAATTAATCCGACGTTAAACATCTGAGCCAAACTGGAAGCACAGGTCTCCCTTTTCAATAGCAACACAATCCATTTAAATTCGTTAGAATGATTTTTCTGTTTGGAAGAAAATGTGGGTATAATAAGAAAAATAATTTGTCAAGGTAGAGCATTTGTGCCACTTGGTGTAGAGTACTCTTACTATGAACTACTTCAGCTGAGTATTTCCACTTTTTGCTGCTTTTCTCATTATTTCTATCTGTAGGTCTCCATGTTTTGGCTGGAGGAGCTTCGGAGGAGTGAATAATTCCGTCAGTTTGACAAAATCGACTTAATCTCCTTGACTTGATGAGAATTTAGTCTAGAAATATTGATTGGTGCAGCTCTGCATTGTGAGAAACTTGTTGAGGTGCAACTTATTGCTTCTCTGATTCCTTCTACGCAACACAGACACAGACGTCAGTGAGCTCTTCGAGATATGGATTTTGTTTCAGAAGCGGATGTCAAATGACAAACGATTAATTTTGTGCTTTTTTTAAGACATAAAAGCTGTTTTAGTGTTATAACGACAGAATGTTCAGAGTTCTACTGACAGAATTGTGAGTATGCTAAGTGTTCTGTGGAATTTAGATCCAAGCAGAAGCAGCATTATAGTTTATTGAACACACAAAGCAAAAATAAAAGCGTAGCATGTCTCGTCTTCTCGAAGCAGTTTAACTAGACTTTGTCTCTCAGTGCTGCAATTTGCAGAATGAAAAATTAAAAGCAGCACAAGTGCCGTCTGACACAAATGTTAAAGTGTCATCACATATCGTCGCTGTGTTTGTTTAAAAGCAGAAACAAACCTTTGGAGAAGAAAAGCTGCTCTCTGTTTTCCGGGGATGGAACTAGTTTAGTCCTGTTGCGTTCAGGAGCATCACAGTCAGTGGGAAAAGGCATAACTTCAAAGTCGTGTCATCATTTAGTTGTTTAAACTTTGTTCTGCTTGAGTTGCTGCTTGTGTCACCTAGATGTTAACAGCTGTGTGTGTGTGTGTGTGTGTCTGTACAGTACACCTTGGTTTGTATAGAGCTTGTGTATTTACTGCAGGGTTAAAGGAGGATTAATGGAGTGTAGCAGGACGACTGTGCATTTACCTCTGCTGAAAAGGTCAAATGTCACAGACGGGACCTTGACTGAGGCAGAGGGTGGATTGGGTGGGGCTGCTGGAATGGAAATGGAAACAGCTATTGACCTTGAATGACCTTTTGGAGCACTTCCTGCCTGTTTGCCGCAGTCTTTTCCTCTGAGGTGAGAGAAGGGACACTCAGAAACAAACTCTCCCTCTTTTTTTTTTTCTGCTAGGGCACACACACACACACACACACACACACACACACACACACACACACACACACACACACACACACACACACACACACACACACACACACACATTTAAACTTCCTGACCTCCAGTAGAGCTGAGTCAGCCTGGGGTGCCCTGCCCAGTGATGTCTGCAGTGTGAGTTATCAATCTCTCTAATAAATAATCAGCGTAGGTACAAGCAGCACGTCTGGTGAGGGAATTTACAACTGCAAGTGGCGCAAGATCCGTTCCAACAGCCCGGATGTGAAGCAAAACATAAAAAAATCCAAGTAAACAGTAACAAACATCCCAGATTATCAGGAGGATTTGTTTATTTGTTATTTGATCGATTGGTTGGTTTAAAAGACACTTTTTTCAAGTGTTCTGTAAAAATATGTGAAGTCGAGCTACAGAGAGTACTCGAGTAAAGTAGTTCATTAAAAGTATTTGTCCTCTGAGTCTGGCCTGTTAGATCAAAAATATGCAAAACGGTGCTGAAAACCTGTTGAGTGCTCGTCTCATTTATTTTCGTCTCATACCGGAGCCTCAGAATGAGCATCTCACTAATTTGTTGTTGTTAAAAGCTCTACGCTGCACCTTCAAACCGTCTATTCACCCACCATGGATGAGTCATCCTTGATTCGGGCTGATGCTGACCTCGTTTTGACTCAAATAATGGGAGATTATCGCTGAAGGAGAGTTTTAAAGGGATCCGGAGGGATTTTGTAGTTTGCAGACTGGTACAAATTAAGATAAATCTCATTTTTGGGTCTGGGAGCTAAAAAGAAAAAGCGAGATGCTCGTGCTTGGCCTGTGCTGATGCTCGGAAAAAGAATGACATCAGAAATTAGGAATCCCGCTTTGGTGGTGGTAGTTTCTTTTTGGACAACTTGGATTATCTAAAATCATTTTTCCTTCCTCTTGATGCAGATTTTCATAAGGACTCAATTTGTTCTTATTACATCATAGTAACTTCTATTTTCCGTACCGTTTTTGTGGCACATCAGCAAATTTAACCAGATCTGGATGTATTTTCTGTATCGAGATGTAATTAAAGTATTACAATGTAATATGAGAACCTTCTTTTGCAAGAATTCTACATGTTTTAAAGAACACTATGCTCTAAATACCCTAAAGGAGTCAGGGGGTGCATATCTTTCAGGCTTTCAATGCTGTTCTGACTCAGGCTCCTGCAGCTCGGTAAAGAAATGTTTTATTCACACTGCATTTTAGGAGAATCTATGAACATTCATTACAGAGCTTCATCATTTTTTTTGTCTGCATCACTGCTATGGAGTGGCCGAACTCATCAGACTCACACACTGGTTTCAATTTCTTGTATTACAAGCAGATCTGTTGTGTTGAGGTGGTTCTCCTGTCTCCTCTGATGAGGTCTCTCCAAAAAAAAAAAAAAGGTTGAATTGTTCGAGATGAATAGGCCTCAGCCGTCAAATGAAAAGAGCAAAAAGAAATGGATCATGCCGCTCACACTGTCATGATTGAGGAGCTGAATCTCCAGGAGAGGTATTTCAGGCTTTTGATTCAGCTGGGGGTGACTGTGATTGATTGATTTTCTGTTCGTTGCGTTGTAAGTAATAAAAAATCTGCATGACCAAATGTTGGAAAATAATTAAAATCTCATCAGTGCGTGGGAGTCGGATGGAACGGGTCACGATCTGATGGAGTCGCAAAAAGAAATTTAAAGTGAGATCGATCAGCCGGACAGCTGTTGATATCAGCCTTTCCTGAGTATTGAAGAATCAAGTCGGTGTTTCCTATAATGTGTGCGGCTGCATCACAGCTCCAAGTTGAGGGTTCAAATCCCAGCTTTGGGGTCTTTCTGTGTGAATCTTAAATACTGCAAGTGTGGGTTCCAATCGGGCACTTGATATCCACTATGCCTCTCACCCTGGGAATGGTTCCAGTCTCTGCAAACAGTCGGATATTTAATATTCATCAGAAGTGCAATAATATCTGCAGACACAAGAGTTTTAGTCTAAATGCTGCCATTTCGCTATTTCTGCTTGTTTGCATAAATATGTTAAAATATGGGCGCAGAGTCCATATTTAATAAATGCAAGCCACTGGAATTAAGTAGTTTACACAAGCACATATTAATAGTAGCCACAGTATAATCTATTCTTAAGCCATATGCTACAATTACACATGTTTGTAAAACACAGTCACACATGAGTAAACCTGACATGACTGTGTGTGTGTGTGTGTGTGTGTGTGTGTGTGTGTGTGCGCGCGCACGCGTAACCTATGAGTGTGTGCATCGTAAGTTGCAGCGCAGTTTCTTGCCAGACGTATTTGGCTGTTTCCATGGCAACACTGTCATAATAAAAGTATCAATTGAAAATAACACTTATTATTGTGAAAATACAGTCATTCACTCCATATGGCATTTTTGGTGAGGAAGATAATGTGTGTGTGTGTGTGTGTGTGTGTGTGTGTGTGTGTGTGTGTGTGTGTGTGTGTGTGTGTGTGTGTGTGTGTGTGTGTGTGTGTGTGTGTGTGAGTCATGCTATTATTTCCTTGTCTGATAAAGCATCATTATCAAAGTGACGTAAATCTCTGCACCAGGAATTAGCATAAAATTGGATCTTTGTTCTGGTAGCAAAACATGGTGGAACACATCCGGCTCTTCAATTAGGCTGATGCACACACACATGCACGCAAATACACACCACGCACACATGCGCACACAGGCATACACACATGATCTGTACTCCTGCTTCTTCTGCTTCTTAGGTTCACCCTGAGATTAAAACGTGTGTGTTATGCAGATGTCCGTTTCTTGTCTGCACATAATATGCTGTGGAGACAATATTGGCGTGATTTAACTTTTGCTGTGACTAACTCAATATATAATACTATTGATAAAAAAGACGAGATTAAAAGGTGTCATTGCCAAAAGCATCTCAATCTGTTGTTATTCTTTAAATCAAAATCAAAGCCTGGGTCACTGACTTGGAACTGGGTGTGGTTCAAAATAAATCAGCCAATCAAAACATGTTTGTATCTGGATGTGTTCCTTAAACTGACATCATCTTTCTGCAAAGCTGCCGTTGATCAATCATTTAAGCTGTTTTTACCAGATAATAATCAGTTAAATCTGACATGGAATCAATGAGGAAATGTCCGAAGATCTTGGTTTGGTCTCCACTAGAATGACTGAAATCACTAACAGTGACCTGAGATGAAATGAAAATACAGGTTTTATTTGACTAGAATCAGAATACTAATGAATAATAATGATCAGAACTAACAAAGGTCCTCACAATGAAAAAGAATGTGCTCATAAAGAACCACGTGACATTGTGTTCAGTTCAGGAGCTTTTCTCTCCTTGGTGACTTTTAATTACACCCAGCTCCGTGTGTGTGTGTGTGTGTGTGTGTGTGTGTGTGTGTGTGATGACATAGTTATGACAGGAGAGGAAGAAGAAGACAATGGAAATCCCTGGAAGAACAAATGAGCGATGACACAGAAACCAGGGGCAGGAGAAGATCGAGAGAGGATGGAAAGAAAGGAGGGACATGATGTGATTTAGGGACGGGAATGAATGAAGGGTTTTGGAGTGAAATAGGGAGGAGATTAAATGAGTGAATAGCAGGAAGGTGGGGATGAGTTGTGGTTCATGTCATTGTAAATTACTTCCAGGGTCTAATAACTTCAGACAGCTTGGTTTACCCTGGAGGAGAGCAATATCCACTCTTTTAGTGAATGTGTGTGTATTGATTCGGGGACTTTATTTGTGTGATTGTCTTTGATTGCCGGAGATGCCAGAAAAAGTTCTTTCCCAAAATGTTTATCCAACTTGAAGCCTTAAAAAGCCAGCGTCTCATGAGGAGATAAATATATTTATTTATCTAGAATCTTTCTGATCCCCACTAAATCTATCTGTAACATCTGATCATTGATGATGGAAATAGTTTTTATTCGACACACAAATCAAGCTTCTGAATCAGAAGACGTTTATTGATTTGACATTAGTGTCTTTTTACTTTAGAACTTTTTTTTTGAGGTGTCTTTCTGAAAAGATTAAGGAGTGAGGAATTTCTTGTTTCTTCTTGTCAGCTAATTACTTTAAATATCCAATGGCAGCTGCGTCTTGGTGTTACACTCAATATTTTTCTCCTTCCGTGCGCTTTTGGCTCTCAGCCCTGAGCCCATCGGTGCCAACTGAATACATAAATCTGTGAAAATGAATCCAAAAATATTCTTGGCATCATTTTTCTGAGTGAAAGCTCAGTAACACTCAAAGTAAACTCAAAACAGGTCGTTACTGTAAATGGATTACAATCCTAAATGGACTTAGTTTAAATAGCAGCTCACACACGCACGCACGCACACACACACACACACACAAACACACACACACACACACACACACACACACACACACACACACACACACACACACACACACACACACACACACACACACACCAAAGAAACAGGCATTGGCTTTAATTTTTTGGCTGTCACACAATGCTCCTTAATATGATCAATAAAGATGCAGGGATAGATCTCTGTGTCCTAATAATCGATGCAGGTGATGGTTTCCTCACCGTCATCTGTTTGTACTTTCTTGTCCTGCAGGGGGCAGTACCGAGCTGCAGTGAGGCAGCAGCAGCATTCATGGGCCACACATGCATGCTTACACACCCATAGACACACATTTGCAAATTAAATCTTCCAGTGAAGCCACTTAGAGTGGATTTGATGTGCTCTGAGAGGGCATTCACACCTATATCCAGACCAGTGCTGGCATTAATTAGCTTGTATTGTTTTTTATTTTTAAAGGCACAGATATCAGAAATAGAATTCTAAACTCTTTAGTTGCTCTACATCCTTTGTAAAGACTGTTTACACCGTCTTTTCCATGTTCCACCCTAACCTGTGCTTTGTGCCATTATAAACAAACGCTCTCTGTCACGACGATGGGGTGTTTATTAATTAAAGATTATGCTTCAAATATTGATGACCAGTGGAATCCAATTATTTCTTTTTATTTGTATTATTCTTGAAACTTTCTATGTATTCTGCATGGAGCATGTGAATAAACTCCTAACCAGGATTAAACTGGGGTGGCCTCTGGTTAGGCTTTGCTTTTATTTAAGAACTGAGTTCATCCAGTGACAATAAGTTGTTGAGTTAAAGTTTAAAAAATAATGAAGGTTTCATTTTAAGCCAATCAGCTTTAAACGTTGCTTTCTTAGTCACCTTTCAGGTCAGAATTGTATAAAACTACTATAGATTTTTGCAAATATTGGCGATGGAGAGATCTTCTTACAAGAAGATTCAAATTAGGACTCAAGTGACTCAGATTAGGATTGGATGTTTCCAAAGGTCATTGCACGTTGTTTTATCTGTGGCTCAAAACACCTTTGAAAGATTCAACAGCTTTGTCGATATAAAGACATCTTGATCTGGTTGCCTAGTCTTCTTTATGTTATGTTCCTGCAGAAGGACATTATCCCACAAAGCTCCTGAAGCTATTCGGCACTAAACAGCCATCAAGGTGAATTATGGTTCTAATTACAAACAGATAGAACAAGTGATGCATTAAAAATATAAGCCGGTCAAACTTTGGGCAGGTTTCAGTTGCCAAAAAAGAGTGTAGGGACACCTGTGAAGTCTGTTTTCACTGTGTATTTTTAAACTCCCAGTGTTGAAAGCTCGGGTGCTTTATGACCTGTCATAATCTCTGGAGCGACCTTTTGTTGTCGCCCGATCATTACAACAAAGGTCAGTCTGGATAAAGTTTCTGTGCAGGAAGCCTGGTTCATTTTGATAACAGCCCCCAGAAGGACGTTTAATGTTCAGCTCGGATCGCAGTGATGCCAGTAAATCCAGTTCACTGCACGCCTTTTACTAAGTGGGGGAAAACGCCACAACCACACACACACACACACACACACACACACACACACACACACACACACACACACACACACACACACACACACACACACACACACACACACACACACACACACACACACACACACAAACACACACTGTTTTATCATAGTCTGTCATTGGACAGCGACACTGTTATTTAATTAACCTTAGCTGCTTAAAAGTTTATTGAAACATCAGTAAATTGGACCAAAACAGGACCGAAACACCACTGAACACTGGACCAATCCAGGACTGAAACGCTAGTCAGCTTTGGACCGAACCAGGACAGAAACGCCAGTAAATATTGAATCGATTCAGGACTGAAACATTAGTAAATATTGGATCGATTCAGGACTGAAACATCAGTAAATATTGGATCAATCCAGGACCGAAACATCAGTAAATATTGGATCGATTCAGGACTGAAACATCAGTAAATATTGGATCAATCCAGGACTGAAACATCAGTAAATGTTGTATCGATTCAGGACTGAAACATCAGTAAATATTGGATCTATTCAGGACTGAAACATCAGTAAATATTGGATCGATTCAGGACTGAAACATCAGTAAATATTGGATCAATCCAGGACTGAAACATCAGTAAATGTTGTATCGATTCAGGACTGAAACATCAGTAAATATTGGATCAATCCAGGACTGAAACATCAGTAAATATTGGATCGATTCAGGACTGAAACATCAGTAAATATTGGATCGATCCAGGACTGAAACATCAGTAAATGTTGTATCGATTCAGGACTGAAACATCAGTAAATATTGGATCGATCCAGGACTGAAACATCAGTAGATATTAGACCACATTTAAGGCTAAAATTCAAGTCAAAACTTACACAGGTAGGGTTTAAACACTAGATAAAATAGAACCAGATCAGGGATACAACACCACTAAGTTTGTGTTAAATAAGGCGACTGTTATTCATTTCCTCACCAGTGACTGACAAACAGATGTGTTTTTTTCAAGTACACTCAAAATCTCCAAGCATGTGGCTGAAAAATGATGAAGCACAAGAGATGTGTTACTTACTGTATGTTCATCCATTCACGTGTGCATCAGAGGTTGACGGTGGGCGTTCAGCCTTTCTAAATCTGTGCCCCCCCACCCGCTGACCCTCCTACTCACACAGAGGGGAATGAATTAGTAATGGGCTTCAGAGAGAAAATAACTTCTCACTATATTTCGCTAATGCATCTGTATGTTTGTGAATTTGTGTGTGTGTCAGCGTGGAGTCAGTGGGTTGGGAAATGTTTTGTCTGTTTTCTGCATTTGTGCATCTGCGCTGTAATTAAATTTTTTTCTAATATGGTCACAACATGATGAGAGTGATCGAAGGAAAGGGATCACTCTGGTGTTCACTGGGTCAACTGAATATACTAAACATGTCAGACTGAATTGTACCAAACCAGGAGAAATTTGTAAAAAAAAAAAAAAAAAACTTTTCGCACATGTGCAGCTACAAAAATACTGTCTGATCACATCAGTAACCAAACATGAATGCCATGTTTCCATCATGGTTTCACCATTTTAGGTTTGTTTGGTGCTCCTTTAACCATCTTGTAATCCTGTAATAACCACAGGAGATGGAAACACGGATTCATTTACATTCCTTTTGCCATTTTCCACACAGTTCTGTTAATGTTTCTGCCATATTTGAATGGAAATTCAGACACCAGACCACAAAATATGTTAAATTTGGCTTGAAGAATCATGAGCAAAAAGATTTACTGCATTTGACATATATGGCTCTCATTTGGTTCCTGCTTGGTTCCAGATCTTTGAATTTCTACCCACATCTCGGTCAGATCTTGGTGGGTTGAATGAAGAATGGGGTCTCCATCTGTTGGTGGTTTTCTTTTTTTCATGCAAATCGAAAACATTTTGCCATAGTTGCCGACAAAAACAGTGCGATCTTCCTTTGTTATGTCGACATAACAAAGACAAGCTTTTATACAGTATATTTTTGAATTTGGAGTAATTTGCTTCTCCTAGTCAGAAATCTGTCAAATGTACTTAATGAGCATTGTTACCTTCAGATGAAACATTCCAAACCTGACTGCAACGTTCAAACACTAATACAAATATTGACCTGGATGTTATATTTACCGATATTTTTTTACAAATTCCATGTTTTATAAAAGCAAAAATCATCATTAGCATAACATTTGGTCTTTAAAAAATATGTTGTCTTTATGGCGATCAAACCTGTGATCATCAACCTTTACTCGCCAACCATTCTCTCACTGTAGTGCTTTTTTCTCCACAGCGATCTTCTCCCTTTGCTCTATACGACTCTGGAGATTGATCTTTTTTTCCCCCCCATATCTGCCTAGTGATGCCCAAAGGCTTGTCTCTCCTCCATCCAAAATCCTTCTATCATCCATGCTTTTCATGTCACCATAGCTACATAAGGGAGGAAGGAAAATGAGTGACATCCCCCGCTGAGGAGGGTTGAATGCGTCTCGTATAAATGTGTACCCATGCCCTCAACTTTTAATCAAGAATTAATTGATGGCCTCCAAGGAAAAAGCATCCCGGATGACTCCTACGTCTCCTGTATTCATCAAAACGGTCTGTGCTGGAATGGATTTCTCCAGATGCAGCCATTGTGAAAACAGAACCAAACACTGTCATGCAGGCAGGCCTATTCAATAGCGCTAATGATAATCCTGTCTTTAAACACCTGAATATAGGAGCCAGTATAAAGCCTGGAAATAAGAAAGCACATAATTTTAAAAGCTGAAATGTGAAAAAAAAAAAAAGTTCCCTCCACTGAATCCATTGTTATCCAGTGTCTCTGAGGTTATTATCACTGTGATAGCAGGGAAACAAAGGGGTGTTATGTAATTAAATCTGATTGAATAGTAAAAACAATTAGGGATATGAAAAACTGTGTAGTGAAACGTGTTATCAGCACTGCTTTAGCTAAAACAGAGGATACACTGACTTCAAATTACAGCACGAGCCATTAGCTAAGTAGGCTAATCATTTAGCTTACGTCAATTGTGCTAAGAGTGAGTTAGATTACAGGCTTTTTCTTAACAAGTTCAAGTATGTAACACCATTTGTGATGACCGTTTGTTTCGAAACGTGTTGGCAGTTAGGCCGCTAGCACGCTAGCGAGATGACAGTGGCTGTTTAAAGATGCTAACTTTTTAGCATCCCTCCGACTTGACTGCAACTATCTCATGGCGGCTTAACTTCAAATTGAATACAACTACTGTATTAACCTGTATTCAAAATTTTACCCTGACCTGCTAGTGCTCTGGCCTACTTTCATAGATCAAAGCAGTAGCTTTGATCTATGGTCTTACTCACACTGGCTTTCTCCCTCGTCTTTCTATCTTATCCAGTTCCTGAGTGGACAAAAGTTAAAATTTGACCTTGACCTAGTTTTCTCAAGGTCAAGGTCATCTCATTTTCATCCCCTTTGCTGCCCGAATAATTCGCTTTTTGTTTTATCTTTCTATCTGCAACGGTTGCAAAAAAATTTGGTGGACTAACAAATGAACATCCCGCTTTTGAAGCGGGATGTAATCAACCAATCAACTTCTGGTATGAATGTTGCTAAGCGACATGTAACACTATTTCGATGCGAGTTCTTTGTCTGTCGCTATGTCGGCTAATTGTTTTAGCATATGTTAAACAGCTCTAACTGTGACTCGGCTGTTTTCTTCAGTTTAGTCACTTCAGGAATAACCATTTAAATAAATACTTGTAATGATACAAGAAAATGTTTTTTAGTATTATTGTTAGCCAGC
Organism: Antennarius maculatus; assembly: GCA_013358685.1. Lineage (NCBI taxonomy): Eukaryota > Metazoa > Chordata > Actinopteri > Lophiiformes > Antennariidae > Antennarius > Antennarius maculatus. Next base: position 3,924,646 of record CM023628.1, read on the forward strand.
ATAGCTGCTTATCATCATGAGCAAATCCTCATTGAATTGCTCTTCAAATGAAACCGAAATTTGCCATGTTGTGGTTCCTCCTTGTTGTTGATTTTTAAACGATATCCTGAATTAATGGTGCCAAAACTTTTCCCGGTGTCCTATTTTCTAGCGTCAGACCTCCTCAGAAGCAGCACATTCCCTCTGAATCCTCCACATGATTGACACATCATGGCCAACTGTACTTTGAATTTTTCCCTTATGAAGTGAAGCTTGTCTTCTTATGTCTTAGCTGATGAAAAGGATCTCTCTGTAGAGGTAGGGACGCGGAACATCATGACACAAATCCCCCCAGTCCTGTCATGTAAGGCTGTCTGACCAGTCGCTCTGTGGAGACGTCCGGCTTTGTGGTGCTTCCCGCTGGTTTCTTACACCACGGCGTGATCTGAAATTGCATTGCAGCGGCGTTGTTGTGTTTTTGGAGTTGAATCCTGGGAGGCTTCCAGTCTGTGAAAAACCTTGTTAGATTGATGACGACTTCTCGCTGTTTCAACGTGAAGTGAGAGCACTGAGGGATAAGTCTCAGAAATAGAGTCTCAAAGGTATACCACAATAAAGTATTGCAGTAAATAAGCAGCAGTAAACAAGGTACTTAATGCAGTCTCCCTCCCCCCTCTCTCTGGATCATGTATTAACAGTAATTTGTGCCACATTTTCAGAAACTCCTGAGGCTTGTGTGACTCAAGCAAGTATTACCAAGCTAGGATATACAGACACACACTCACCCACACAACATCACATATTTAACTTGTTAAAGTCTCACATTTTCACAAATGGCATTTAGTTTAGCAACTGTAAGGTAAACCGGCCATTTTTGAGCCCAAAGTCTAAAGCTTATTGAAACATTGGATTTCAAATTTATGGTATTTTATTAGTGTTTACAGATGCGTATAATGCACAATTTATGCCATTTTAATTACAGCTATACACTAGAGGTAATATACACTTACTAATTAATTAGAAATGACCTCTTAAACTTTACAAATGCTTTATTCTAACAACAAGTAAATCATCTCCACTTGGGGAAAACTGAACATGCAGTTTAAACTTATACCATCCAAATTTTAAAGAGATATAAAGCCTTGCTGTGGATTTTATAGATGTTAAAGACGAGCGACATCATTACATAACTGTTCTTCATTCACAACCTTCAGTTAACATTTCACTTATCTTGTGTTTTTCTTTTGCTTTCTGGATTTTTTACTCTGCTTCCAGCAATCTGAAGAGTACATCCTTTTTTTTATTCCAAACAATGACAAAGGGAAGCCAGCATTTTTAAAAGATGTTCCCAGGAAGCACTCAACCTCACATTTCTCAAAGCGGGATGAGACTGAATTTTTCTGAGTGGCAGTGGATTTTGCATTTCATCCATCTGCCACAAATGTTAGCCAAGGTGTGAGCCACGATCAGGGTGGAGAAAACTCCTTTTTGTTGCATGTCTCATTAGCATCATAACACAGTTTGCTTGTTTTAGGCGCCACAAAGGATCTTTTTTTAGTTAAATGACTGCCCTCAGGCTCTATCCTTCATGGTGATTAAAAACAAAAATCCATGAATCTGTCTATGGGACAGTGCTGACTATTTTATCCAAGGTCACACTAATCTGTCAAGCATCATTTAGAATAACCAGATCAACACATTTAGATTCTTCCTCATGTCTGTAGTTCATCGACAAGTGATGGGAAAGACAATGAAAAGTTAAAGAAAGTTAAACATAACTTTAAAATGAATCCAAGGTTTCATGGGTCCACTTAACTTTCTGTTTAATCGGATAAATCATCATTTGATTTAATTTGGTGCAGATATGTTGCGTCAGTCTGCATGAATTTTCAATCCTTTGGGGATCTGAATAAAAACAAGTAACGTAGGTTAAAAAAAAAAAAAAAAGTTCCTGAAGTCTGTAAACGAGTGTAATCTGCACAACGAAAACATCCAGGAAAACACGGGTTTGCATCAAGAAGAAACAACGCAGAAGAAACAAAACCCAAAAGACATTTATTGAATGCTCCAGATAGATGATAAAAAGTCAAAACAGCGTAGACTCCATGGTGAGAGTATGTCTGCTTTTCCGTTCTAAATCATGTATGATTGTCTTTGTTCTCGTCTGCGCGCCTGACGCAAACTGACGTGCGCTCCTGCGTCGTAAACAGAAGTTCTCTGTCTGGTGGGAGCCGATTGTGTGAAAGCAGCTTAGGGAGATGAAGCCACAAGCTGAGAGGGTGAAATTGTGATTCCATACAGTACTGCGGGTATTTTTTTTTTTTTTTTGAGGGGGGGGACGGTTGCTTCAAAGCGAACGGGACGTGATGGCACCGCAGAATAAGTCTCTCTGCGTGAGAAAGGAAGCGCTTCTTTAAGTTTCAGTTATTCCCCCCCCAAAAAAAAAAAGTTGTTCAAATCAAGGGGGATGTTTCTGATACTTCACACACACACACACACACACACACACACACACACACACACACACACACACACACACACACTCACACACGAGTTAAATAGTTTAGCAGCCACTGATTTCTGCTTCTTTGTCCTGGCACAAAAAAAAAACAAAAAAAAAGTTTGTCAGCGCGTCTTTGCTCTGGTCGGACTTTGGCCGCTCACATTTGGGATTTCCTGTTATTTGTTCGTCATGTTTTATCAACTGTAGGATGTGTCAGATCATTTCATCAGCGCTGAGTCAAAGCAACGCCTCATTCGTGTCGATGTTGAATGGCTATTTGCAATCACTTGGGAGGATTTGTTTTGATTGTCTGTTCCCGATGGAGGTTTGATAGTGACGGGCGCAGACGTCTCCCTCTTCTTTTACGCACATCACACACTCCCCTCATCCGTCTGTTCTCCTCCATGTAAATGTCATCCCCCTTTCCCTTCTCCGCCCACCCTTTCTTCTCTTTCTCTCTCTAATGCCACAATCACAATTTGTCTCTTTTTTCCTCCCTGCCCTAATCCCTCCTTCTCCCCCATCCCTCCTCCTCCTAATTAAGCGCTCCCTCTGCCCGTCTCTCCTCCAAAGCTCTTAACTACCTCCTCACCCATCCCTTCCTCTTTTTCCTCCCTAATACGTGTTTCTTCTTCACCCACTATCCTCCCTCTCTCCATCCTTCCTTCCTTCCTTCCTTCCTTCCTTCCTTCCTTCCTTCCTTCCTTCCTTCCTTCCTTCCTTCCTTCCTTCCTTCCTTCCTTCCTTCCTTCCTTCCTTCCTTCCTTCCTTCCTTCCTTCCTTCCTCATTCGGTCCCTGTTCTCCCTGACAACACACTGCCTTATGTAATCTGCATCTCTGGGTATTAGTTATGCAAATTCATACATTTTTATTTACGTATCTTTTATCCTCTCTATCTTCTTCCACTCGTTCTTTTATTTTTCTCTCCCTCTTTTTCCCACTTCCCTCTATTTTTTTTTGCTTTCACCTCATCTTTATGTCTTCTTCAATCACCTTCCCTTCATTTCCCTTGTCTTTTTTGCCTCTGGTTGTCCCTCTTATTCCCTCCATTTTTCCTTCCTTCTTCCATCTCCCCACGCTTCCAATAATCATATTTTCCTTCCGTTATTTCACTTCCTCTCTCTCTCTCTTTCTCTCTCTCTGCCTCCTTCCTCTCTCCCTCCATCCATCACTTCCTCTCAACATTTCTGCCTCCCTCTCTCTCCTCCAGCCACCAGCGGTCTAGAGGCGGAGGGCGGCAGGCGCGGCGGCAGCAGCATCCACGGCGACAGCAACCATAGCAGCATCAGCGGTGGAGGAGGCAGCGGCGGCGCGGTCCACTTCAAGTCTCCATGGCAACAGAGCGTGAACGTGTTCGGCTCCTGGAGCAGGCCGGAGTGTGTCGAGGAGCTGCATCAGCAGGCGCAGCTCAACCTCCAGAGCCTGCTGCAAGGTAAGGATGGATGGAGAAGGAAAAGAGGGCATGGATGGATGGGTGTGGATGGGAGAGTGTGTTGTGTTTTGGGTGGGTGGGAAAGGCGTGGAGGCAGAAGCGGAGGCGGTGGGGAAAGTGTTTACGTGTGTGACGTTGGACAGTGCTGATAAGGGTGTGTGTCGGCCGCTTTAAAGGTGTGTGTTCGCTTGCAGATACGCTGTGTGAAAAGGGTGTGTGTTTTCCATATTCCCCTATTTTTTGTGTTTGTTTTGTGCTCATGAGCACATCGCTGATGGTGTGTGTAGGATTCACCTTTGCAGTGTTGTTGTTTGAGGTACATCTCTGATGTTGTGCATGTGTTGCAGACAAGATAACCCTTGTAGATGTGTGTGACGGTGTATTTCAGGGAGGGTTATACTTTTACACTGAGTGTCTTTTAGAACGAGACGTTCAAAGACCTCTCTGGACTCAGTAATCCCTGGTTGCTTTTTGTTTTTAAGGTGGAGCGCTGTAATTCTTTCTTATATTAATCTCTTATTTGCAGTGTTCAACCTGGATGTGTGTTGATGCAAATGAGCTCTCAAGGGAACTCAGGTTTCCTTTCAGTCTGAGGTAATATTGTGGACCTGTTTTTGCTGGCTTCTCTCTCTCTCTCTCTCTCTCTCTGGCTTTTTCTCTCTGTGTGACTCATCCTGTCTCGCCCTTTGCCTGACTCTTCCATTAGAACGATCACAGCAGGTTTTAAGCTGAATGAGTGGGGTGGGAGTTCGGGGGCAAACACCTGAAGGAATGAATGAACACATGAGGGTATTAACAAGCTGCTTTTTTATTTTGTTTTTCTGATAAATACTTACAAAATGTTTGTCTCTAAATTACAAGAGGAGTTCACTAAAAAATAAAAATTACATAATAGGAAAATATCTTTTTAAATAAAATGTATAAAATCAATCCAAACACTTTGCTCAGATTTTTCTAACTCCCCAGATTTATTTGAAACTACTTTATTAACACCATTTTAATCTGGGCACATTGTAGATCTGATACCATTCTGTCAATCTGTCCAACAATTTTCATCTGGGACATAACTCAAAGACTGTTAAATATTTTTGCACCAAACTTGAAATTCACATCAATCATATGTAGGAATGGTATCTTTTCCAATTTTTCCATGCATTTCCTGTAAATGTTGGACGGTTTCTTTGACAAATTGTACCTTGATTGGGTAATCACTAGTTATTATAATTATTATTTGTTGGGTTTCCATGGTAAAACCATCCCTTTCTTTGGGAAAAAAATGCGCCGGGAAACCATTATTTATTCGAGTTAGGAGTTTTCGCTTTGAAACTTTAACAACTTGCTTGATTTTTTTGTCTTCATTTTGTGTTGCTTTTTCCTCATTTTGGCTTTGTGAGGTCTGTGGGTGGGATGTACTGTCTGCTAATGGTTCTTATTTAAGGTGAAATCTTCACTGTAGCCCAAGATAAAAGAGCACTGTATCCGTGGGTGGGTGCAATCTCTGTGCAGCTACCACCCAGAACTTGAATCACACAACACTGGAAAGCTCTCTGTGGTGCATGCAACCAGGTGAAATTTAAAAAAAAAAAAAAAAAGTTTTTTAAAAAGTAGATGAAATTTGGATCTTGTGGAGACAAAACCTGCTGTGTTGTTGTTGTTGTTTTTTTCTAAAAAAAACCAAAAACCCCATCATTGGTGTTTAACAGAAGTTTTGCAAATTAAGAAATTACAAATTTTCAAAACTTTGTACTAATTTTTTACCTATGAGATGCAGCCTCTAGAACACACCTAATCCAACTAAGCCTAACCCACTAATTAAACCGAGCCATTTATATATGGAGGGACTTCAAAACATGACATTAATTGTCTTTATTTACAATAATTCTGTACATTATGGCTGGTATTGCAGTCGATCACCTCATAGGTGAAGGTGTCGCATATCTCTTCCGACTTACCTGTGCCGACTCCACTCATTGAAAAGATAGGAGGCGACTGAATGGTGTTCGTGTTCTACTTTTTCAGCCTGTTCCTCACTTGAAGCCGGTCAGATAAAAGCAAGCCGGTTGTAGATATCAGATTGATGTCTTGTTATAAATCTCAGTCAGTGGGAGCAGATGAATTAGTGGGCAGACGTTTGGTTTCTGCACAGTCTGTGCTGGAAATGCCAAAGCAGATGCCAGTTAAAGATGATTTTTTTTTTTCAGGAGGCGCACATGCTCGCCTTTCAAAGTCGTAGGAAAAAAGCTTGAATAAAGGAAAGCTGATTGTTTCGTATAGGTGATCTTGAATGAATGAGTGAATGCTATTAATATGATTACATTTAATACCCTGAATTATCCTTTTAATTGAAATCACTTTGCATGGATCAAAAACAATGCCTTGCGTGACGTCAGAGATGTTGTGTTTTGATTCTTTCTTCACCGTCTCTTCCTCTCTATTGCATCCAGCCTTTATCTCATGCAGTACAGTACACACGCTCCTACATCTGTCTCCTCTCTGCCGTGTCTTTATTCTGCATGTGTGTCTGTTGAGCCCATTTATTGTCTCCGACTGGCTGACATCCTGTGTTCCCTATAAATAAGATGGATGAATACAATCATGGCTGGACAACAGTCAGAACCACATGTGTGGTCATTCATCTTCTGTGGTGTCTTCTCATTTATGTCACACTGTGTGTATGCGTTCAAGGCTCCCTGTGTGTGTGTGTGTGTGTGTGTGTGTGCGCGCTTCCCGCTGTCATGAACACTATGTCTGAGTATGTGTCACTGTTTTCAGTTTGTATACCAGTGTCCACTTGTGTTGTGTTCGCGTCCATCTGTTTTGGTGTGTGTTATATAACACCGAAGCAACCAGCTGCACTATCTCTCTTTGGCTATCCTCACCGCCGGTCTCCCACGGCCTCAGCTCGGTAAAATATTCATACTCTTTCCTGCTCCTCAACACTCTGCCCTCCATATTTATGAAGCTGGCCGTCATCCACCGGTGTTAGACTGATCTTCTGCGTTTTTTGCTGAGATTCAACCACCCCTCTCCCCTCGCCCTCCCCGGTGCGATATTTGTGGGAGATTTATTTCACTGTTGCTGCTAAGTGGGCAACTGTGAAATCCGGGCCAGTGTTCCCTGTCATCATCAGCCTCAGATCATACGAGGATTAGCATGCGGTGTTTTCTACCGCGCCGCTTTGATTCCTCAGGTGTGCAAATTTGCTTTCATTTGCAAATGTGGAGGACCTTTTGGCACTTTGACCACTTATTTTCAAGAAAACCCTCAATCTAAGCTGTTTTTTTTTTTTGTTTGTTTGTTTTTTTTTTGTTTTTTTAGTTGGTTGTTTGTTGTAAGCGTTCATTCATTTGTGTCTTGCTTAACAAAAGGAATTTTTGAGTAAAGCCAGAGTGCAGGTCTCAAGAAATGGCAGAAGCTTCAGGGCTTATAAACGATTTTTCCTCATCAGTTTTTAGTTAAAGGTAGTTTCAAGAGTCCTCAGAAGACCTCATAGGAAGGTGGAAGTGGCAGAAATTATCACAAATTTGACTCAAGGTTCAAGAATCAAAATGTGATTTGGAAACAAACATAAATTGCTTTTTCTTCTTTTATGCTTCTAGCCATTAACTTTAGGAAAAATAGAATGTAGTATTCACTCTGCAGCTCCAATAGGAATTCTGTGTATACGATGCTGCTCTTATATTCATAAGATATTGTTATAGAGGCATTACGTTTCATTTGCATGCAAAAAAATCTAGAAAGAAAAGTAAATCCACTTTACATATGGTTAAGTCTGGGACTGATCCCAACATGTGCATAGAACATAATGTTTTGTTAATGGATTGATTTTTGTTACTCAGCAGGTTAAATAATAACACCAATCAAGAAGATGACATGACTGTTAATTTTCTCCAGAGACATCACATTAGATTTTTATGCGTAGATTACATTTACCACTGGACACATTATACCATCTCAATTCATGTGGAGAATTTCTACATTTTTACTTTACTTATTAGAGCAACGTTTTTCACATTGTTCTCTTTCCATCAATAGTCTGCTTAGTTTTTTAAAGAGACTTTAGTTTGGTTTTTGGTTGGTGTGTTAAAATATTCATATGCTGCTCCTTAATAGTGATCTATTATATAGTATTACTTTCAATATTGCACCCACTGAAGGCAGATAAATTGTTTTACTGCATATTTACTGTATATTTAAAAATTTTCATACCTTCACATATTTACTGGTTTAACTATCAAGAATTACGGCAACCAGGTTTATATTGGAATAATTAAACTTTCGCACACCATTAATCAGCAGCGAAAATTTCAGGATTCCCATTAGCAGTGAACTTTGTTCCTGATCTTGGAGGAAGAATTGCTTGATGGCACAAACAGGGTCTTTTCATCTTCACAGGGTGAGTTCCTGATGACAAATAATGGTGGTGATGATAATGGGGAAATGGAAAAGCAAGGCTGTCTTTGAGACAAGAACAGGATGCAATATTTAGGGGGTGCAGTAATTTGACTCTTCTACAGCCAATCAAAGGTTGTTGGCTAGTGGTTTTCATGTTTCCCACTGTGTCTCCATTTTGGAGCATGAAAAATGAAGTTGGATTTTTTTTTTTAAAATCCCGGTTAGCTGATGAGATAGCAGATATAAGACTTGTGCAAGCAGTAGTTTGTAGAATCAGGGGAGAGTTTGTGGGAAGATGAAGGAATAGAAGGTTTTTTTTTTTTTGATCGCCACCACTGTGGTTGTTCTTCTGAAGTATTATGTAGCGAGCTTTACCCACTAACTCAAAGCTCCATCAAGGAATTTGTTTTTATAATCAAATAGAGGAATATCTGTTGAGAAAGTGTGACATTTAACATTGACAAATGATGATGAGATTGCTTGCATGCAGATTTATCTGCCTTTTTTATGTGGTTGATAAAACATGACATGGATTTTTATATTTTGGGTCTTTTATATTTGGGCCAAATTGTCACTTTAAATTAAGTCAACCGAATGGTTCCAAAATGAAATTATTCTGTCAAGATAATACATGGGTTACCCATAGAGTATAACTTATTAAAAAAATTCACACACATGGCAATGTGTGTGAATTGCCATGGTCCTTGACTTGGTTTAAAACAGAGCAGACAGTGAACTCTTTTCTAGCTTTAAGCAGTGATGATGATATTGACCTCCAGTCAAAAATGTATTCTAGTCTGAAGTGTTGCATATTTTGTTAGGAGTGTGTGTTACAGCCTGTGCAACAAGTCGAGTCAGTTTTAGTTACACAGCATGAACTCCTAACAAAAGCATGTGACACTTCCCAACAATGTCCCCACAGGCAAACACTTCAGGCAGATCCTGACACCAGGTGGGTGGGTGGGCTTCTGCTGTTTGGTTTTGAGGGGACATGGAGGGCATGGATAGGGAGGAAGGGAGAGATTTAAGTGTTTTAATAATTAAAAAAGATAGAAATCAACTTAATAATATGCATTGATGAAACACGAATGCCTTGAAAGGGAATGAAACTGCAGCACATGCATTAGCAGTAGTGTCATAAATAGTCATTACCGCTCAATCTGTAATTTTATTTGCACTCCTCATGAGCCTTTCTCTTTCTGAGGACTTGCTGGCTTCATATTATCTTGCTATATCTTATTAACATCACTCTCTGCAGTGCTTAAAGTGTCAAATTCTGAACTCTGTCTTCAGAGATGGTGTGATACAGCCCACCAGACTTTCAAATGTCACGGTAACCCTTTAAATATGTCAGAGGATGTGTGAATCAGTGCCATCTGCCATATGGCTTTACTAACTTGATAAAATGTCAGAGTAGCTCGTTAATTGTTTCAGAGAAGGTTGCCATAGCAGTTATCTATAAAGGCTGATAAGGTTCTGGTGTTGTAAATACACAGTGCAAACAGGCGGATCATTGATCACAGGGAGAACGCTGATACAGCAGGAAGAGATTCCATTTTACAGTCTCCAAGGCTCAATTCATATTTTGGCCTTTCCTACCCTGAACAATTTATTTCAATGAAATGCCTTCTTGTCCTTTGTTATTGATTTTAATGGCATACTAAGTCCATGGCTGACACTATATCGCAAATGCTGAACATGTCCATTGAATGCCATTCAAAACAATTCTATTTAAATTGTTTGTCAGCACAGCTTTTACTGTTGGCTAGCTTTCAGTTTGGATGGAAATAAATCATAAACATAGAGCTCTAATTGGTCTTTGTTATGAAATTGAGCCTATAGCAGATTTACCGATCATTTAATTTGATCGTCAGATCTCTTATTGCTGACTGATCCTTCTCGTGTCTGTTTTTGAACCACAAAATTCTCCTTCCTAAAAGATTTTCTGAAGTGACACCTGTGAATTTGACAAGATGAACTCGTCTGTCTTGTTTTTTTTTTTTTTTTCCCCCCTCATGTCTTAAGGAGAAGTTTTTTTTTCGAATATGGGCTGAGATGTGACTCAGCCAGGAGTGTTTGCAAAAATACCTGCCAAATATCAGGTGAACCTGCTGCTGATGAAATATAGACCAGAGGTGATGGTAGCCTGACAGTCACCAACTCAAAATTGTCACTTAGAACTTTTTTCAAGTTAGAAAACTCGGGACTCCAGTTATGAGGATGTAACATGACAGCTGTGGCCACATTGTCCTTGAGCAACGGAATTTGCAGAAGCGGTGCAGCGGCAGCATTAGTAGCGATCCAACCAGTTTGGCCCCATTGTGCTTCACATAACACTTAGTCTTTAATGTTGCATTAGTGCTCCTGCAAAAGATTCAAGGTTACTCAGTCAGAAGATTCAACTTGCATTAACTTATCATCCTCGTCATCCAGCGATGCCCTGCCCAACAGACACAAAGGAAAGTTCGTAGTAGATAACTTTGCAATATGTGAAATGTGTTACTTCTGGTGGTAGTTGACATCTGAATACTTTTTCGGTGTTTTTTTGCAAAAGCTTTTCCTTCACGAAAGTTTGTTTGTATGCAATTATTTTAAATCTACCAAAATCAGATAGGAAACAAGTTTACCTTTCTGTTTTATTGCTGAAATCATTTAACCCAACATTGCATGCTGGTTGTTTCCCATTGTAGACAAAAGTCCGGTGTTAGTTGTTGTGGGTAGGGCTAATTCCCTCTCCAAATGCATGGATCTTTCATCCAAATGGGATTTTGTAGATTGTACCTCATTTCAAAGTGGTACCCCAAAAAATTGAGCAGAGCTGATAACAAGTTGTATACTGTGTGAGTTTAACTGTAAAAGGGCTCAGATCACATCTTAACCAGGTTTATGTTTGCAGATTTGAAAACACGTGGGCTGATGATTTGGCCTTGGAATCTAACAAAGCGTACTTTTTTGTGCTTCTCTGGAGACGGGAAGGTTGGATATACATTGAATAACAAAATCTTAACCACCTGGGATCACATCAGACAGCAGAATCTCAGATCAGACATTTTGAAGTCATGAACAGTTTGTACCAGGAGTGAATCTGAGATTTGATTTAAAACAGGACAAAATATATCTGAAGATATAAATCTGATTAGTTAACTAATGATAGAATGTCATGTTGTCTTATTTAGATTGTCATTCAGGTTAGAATCGTTACCACTGATAAAAGTTCAGAATGCTACTTCCAATGTGTCTTTGGTCAACATCTAAAAAGTAAAGACTAAAAAGTTTAATGTCTTGCTTTTGAATTTTACTTCATTTGTACATTTTGCATCACGTAGTCACCCATAAATACACCTTTGATATCTGAGAAGCCCTCCTTGTGGTTTCTACCACCAGATTAAAGTAGGCCAAAGATGTCCTTGTAGGTCACAACCATCCACTTTAAGGACACACTCATTCCAACAAGCACTGTCCCTTTTTCCTCATAATGAATTGATCAATGGTGCATGTTCAATCACAAGGACAGAGACATTTGAGTGCCAGTGCACTCAAACACACATCCCTAGTTGTGTGCTCATAGAGTACTCAGACAAACAAACTCTCAGCCTGCACTGAAAGAGGGGTATTGTAAATTTCTGCCGCCCCCCCCCCCATCTTCATTTTCCTAGAAGAGAAAAGAAAGGGTGACCCAAATTTGACACAACCGGGGCGCATAACGTTAAGGATGGCTGGGTTTATCTATGAATGGATTCACTGTACACACAGGATCCTGCATGTAAATTTAAGTTAAGCATTTATACATTTTTTTTTTTTTTTTTTTGCACAAGCACTCAAATATCTAAGTGTGTGATTGTCATGCACACCTACACACTAACACACAACGTACAGGTTAGTGCTGCATGAGTGCTTGGCCTGCTTGTCTAGATGGAGGCAGGGGGTGGGGAAGGTCGCCCTTTCTTGTGTGTGTCTGTTTTTGTGTGTATTGGTGGGAGTGACCAGCATACCTTTACACCCTGCACACCAATGGCATCTCTCCTCCCCCCCCTCCTCTTTTTCCCACCACGGTAGCCTACAGCCATGTAGCTGAGCTGCACCCGCTGGAGCCTGTCTGCTATCTAGCACATGGATCTACAACTGTTTACCTTCCCTCTCTTTCCTTTAGTGCTGCCTTTAAGGACTGGGTTTCTGCCAGTCATTATGCAGTGTTTGCTTTCACACTTTTAACTTTAAAACTAGAGGTAACACTTTTAGTTTAATTTGCTAACAGGTTGATTCTGCAGGATTCAACAATGGAAAAAGAATTCGGAGTAATGTGAGTAAAAGCTGAAAATCCTCCTTTACCATTTACCCGTATATTTTTGGTTATTTTAATTAATACAGTGCATTACAGTGCATCATTTTTTTATCGTTATGGAATATTTTTCTAGCGTACTTTATATATATTTTTGCAAAGAAGCTCTGTTATCTGTCGTGAGACTATTTAATGGCAAATCTCAAAATTGCTCTTAAATGCAAAACTCATGAGCTCAGCTGCACCAGTGAACTCAGGCAATGCTTTCTCATGATTTGTGGTGGAAGAGGTTTTATTGATTGTGGCTTCATGGTCAGCAAGTGATTTATTATTGTTAAAAGGTTAAAAAAAAAAGAAGCTTTTTTTTGGTGTTTTATAAGGTTTGCTAATGCATATCTTCATCTCATACAATTTTTTGTAACACATAAATCATACAGTTGTTACCATGTTTACCTCCCTACGTTTAATTCTTTATGCAGTCTCTCATGTACTTACTGAATATAAAAGAAATGGCGTGTTAGCTAATGAGCTTTGCGACTTTACACTGATTTTGCAGAAGGGCGGCGTTTCACTAAACCTGAACAGGAAGCCATGGGTTATGTTCACTGACATTGACAAGCGCTGAATGTGCACGACCATAATCACCTTACTAGCGACACAACACAATGCATCGTACTCTGACAAGTACACACACTTGGAACCATATGCAACTGGATTGGAACACTGTTTAAAAAAAAAAAACCCAAAACCCATGGTTGTGTTAAAAAAACGTGAAATTTTTTGGTTTAAGTGGTTGTCATGGAAACAGCCTTCTGATATTTTAATAGGTTCACAGTAGGTCTCCACCTGGTTAGCGGTGGAGCCCCAGAAATTGGTGAAACATGGAAGAAGGATCCATCCGGATGGATGGATGATTAAGCAGGAAAAAAACAGCTGCGATAAAAACACTGATTTTGAATTAATAGAAACTTTAAAGCTTCTTGTAACCTTTCTAGTTAAGCATTAGAAGCTACTTTCATTTTTTTTTCTGTTTTGCTTAAAGCTGCTGATCCATATTTTGTTCAAAAATAAAGCTTGGACACACTGACAACACTCAGAAACCTACCGTCCAACTTCTCCCGCCGTGTCAGTGCTGTTTTCTTCTCCATTTTTCCACAGGCTCTTTTTCTCTGCCCACATATTCTTCTTCCGTCTTGTCTATTTCTTCTTTCCTGTTTCTGACATTTATCCCTACCTCTACCTAATCATTTGCTTCATGTTCTTGATGTAGACATTTTACCGGTTGTCATCCTGTTAGTTCATCTTTCATCCACCATTTATCGCATTATCTGATTTTTACCTCGTCTTTCACTGCGTCCAGTTTAGTTTCTTGATTTCTGTCCTTTTCATCAGTCATCTCCTCTTCTTTTGTGCGTCTTTCATGAGCCATCGCCCCCCTCATTTAGTTCCCTGAGATCCTCTTCTTCACCCCACGTTACCTCTTATATTTTATTCCTCCTACCCTGCATCGCTGCCATCTTCATCGACTTCTCCTTCACCTCTTCTGCCTCCTCATCACACTCCTCTGTCTTATCAGTATGTTTACCCCCTGTGTCTCTGGACTTCTGCTGATGCCTCAATTCTTCGGGTCGTTGCAGTCTGGCTGAGATGAGATTTGGCTTCTGCTCGCTGTTTACTTACTGGCTGATCCTGCTGTTTTTGCATGCAACAGTCAGACTATTTTATAATCAATTATTTTTAACGGGGCAAGATGGATATTTCTCTATCAGCAGCAGCAGGTTCTTAATATGCTTCAGTGAATACAATTAACCAGGGACAAATTTTCTTAAATGTGTAATGGAAGTGACTGATAACTTCCTGAGGAACTGGCAAAAGGCCGTGAAAAGGTGCAGCATTGTGGGTGTGCCTCACAGATCTGGTCACACCCATTTATACAAATGACTCATTGTAATTGGCTGGCTAAACAGTTGATTTATTTTTGGTTATATTTTTAATCATCTGTTACGTGTGTACCAATCACAATCACAACAGAACATTTTACATTTGCCCAGACCTTTCAACCAACCAACCAACCAACCAACCAACCAACCAACCAACCAACCAACCAGCAAACCAACCATGAAAACACATTTTCATACACGTTCCCAAACATGTTCTAAACATTTTTTCTCTTGTAATTTTTTCTTCACCCTGGCAGGTGTGGTCTTGTGTGAATCTTGCCCTCTCTCGTAAAATGTAAATGTAATTTTACATTTTTTTGTTATTCTCATTGCTTTCACCTGATGTTTTTATTTCCCCACATAAAATAGAAAAAGATAAAAACCTAACTGTCAACATATGGAAAGTTGCTTTCAGTGTTTCTCATGAACAACAACAACAACAACAACAACAACAAAAAAGCAGCTTATAAAATGTGGAATCCCAACTTTCATCGACTCGATGAAATAATGTCTGGCATGTTTGAGTCTATAAACCCTTTCAATGTCGACTGAATAACGACAGCGGACATATATTAGTACATCTTCCTAATCTGTGCTGAAGGTTGTGAGAGTTTCCAGTGTGCAAACGCTGTCCTGTGTTCACTCTTCAGTTTAGAGGCACAATTGCTCTTCGGGGAGACGTGAACCTGCTGCTGGCAGTTTGTACTTTAGGAGAAGGAAAACGTCAACGGCAGTGATTCCAAATGTCATTAAAAAAAAAAATCCAGCAACGGATATGTGGGTGGTTGGACCGCCTGCACAAATACAAAAACACATCATTATGTTTTTTGTATTTTGCGGTGTCGCTGCTGTGTATTAATTTCTAGTCATGACTTCATGAGTCCAAATCACTCCCACATTGTCTGCACTTACGTAAATCTGTCACCTGCCAAACTTTTTTTTTTTTTGTTAACTATTAAATGTGTTTACCAGGCTCTGCGGCAGAGTCAAAAGGCCATTACAGCTCATAGATTTTAAAGCCGATGCAGTTCAACTGCAGAGCCATATGGATGCTGCAGGATCCCCAGAAGTCAGTAAAATGGCTGTGAGATAATTCAGCAGGTTTGGTTTCACTACAAAAGTGACGATCAAGAATGACAGAATGCAGTCTTTGTACCGAGTTGGCTCACATTTTTGGTAACCGACGCACATTTATTTAATTTAAAATCACTTGCGAGGCTGGCCTCTAGCGGGTGGTATTCAAAGAATGATGAATCTCTCTGGAAACTGTAAAAAAAAAATAAAATATATATATATATATATACATAAAAAAATTTTTACCTCTGGGAATTGGTTGAGACTTTACTACATCCCCTGTTCTGACTTTGCTGCTGCTGTTTGGCGCCGGGCAGGTTGTCTTTTAAAGGCTTTTTATTGAAAGCGTCTGCCTGCTGTGGCTGGAAACTCTGATGAGAGCCGTGAACCCAAACTGTAAATCTGTGGCCATAAAATCAAAACAATGAGCTGAGATGTGTTTTAAAGCTACACGGAGGTTTTGGGGAACGACACATCTGGGAAGTTATTCTTTGTTGATTCTTCACCTCGATCAATACCTTTCAATTTGTTTATGGTACATCAGTGTTTTCATGGCGACGTTAATGTAAATAAATTAAATATTGTAACTATTTGATTTCATAAGAAACAAAATTTCAGATTACATTTAGAGTGTGCTTGATTCTCTTTATGATATATGCTCATTTAGTCGGATTTCTCCTCTGGTAACGTTTTTCCATTTCTCATATGTTTTTTAATTATTATTTGGGCAACAATTTTTTTCTTTATGGAGTATTTAAAATTTTTTGTTATTGATTACTCTCCAAATGCATTCATATTTTAATCAATAAATTGTTAGATCACATGACTCAGACACACATTCCTCGAAGACAATGTAACAATTTATTTTCAATTGCTTTGCAATCTCACCAAACTTAATATATCTATAATTTGAAAGTACTACGAACGTAGGCAAATATCATATATTTGTAACTTTATTCAGTTGTCAGTTTAAGTTTCAACGTTGTTGCACTAAAAAAATTTATCCTATAATTAATAACACTAATTAATGAATTACCCTGTTGTAACTCTGTTAGATCTCTGATGTATATTCTGATAAGGTCCCATTCTTGACTAAATGATCTCATATAATCAATTCATCAACTATAGTATTTTCCGCACCTAAAAGCCTTTAATTTTCTCCAAAACCGACGGTGCGCCTTATAATCTAGTGCGCCTTATAGTGCAGAAAATACTGTACTCTTTTGTGACTGAGAAAGTATTGATATACTTTGTTGTTGTTGTGTTGCCAGGCAACGATAACTGAGCAGAAAAGAACACGTATTTTCTGGGGATGCACGTTTGGCTTTAAACTCCAAACCTCATTGATGCTGTGTTTTCTCTAAAGCCATCAGTAGGACGGAGGGTCGGCGGCTGTGGTTTGGGGTAAAGGGTTGGCTGAGGGGCTGTGAGGGGGGACGTGTGTGCATGCGTGTGTGCATGTGTGTGTGTGTGTGTGTGTGTGGTGGGGTGGGGGTAAGGAATCTGTTTACAATGGCCTGAGGGGGAGTCGTCTAAGCTGCTAGAGAGGGAAGAAGCGGTTGGCTAGCAAAAAAAAAAAAAAAAAAAAAAGCATGAGATGAAAAGTTCAAGATGGGGGAGAGGAGAAGGACAAGAAAGAAGGAAACAGAGAGAAAAGGTTGAGGCGAATGAGTGAATGACAGGGTTTAAAACTAAGTTGAGGAGCGCTTCAAGATTCCTGGACAGTAGCTGCAGCAGTTATTCTGGATCCGTGCTCTGAGCCATCAGCCATGCAAAAGGGAACTCTGGTGTGAGTTTGGGTTCAACTGTCTGCATGTAGGAGTTTGTGTGCTGCAGAAAAGATGCAGCTTAACTAGAAGCTCATTCTCTTTTCTTTGTGCATGTGTGTGTGTGTGTGTGTGTGTGTGTGTGTGTGTGTGTCTGTGTGTGTGTGTAGATTTTGAGGAGCAGTTGTACGACTCCAAGCTGACCGGTCAGACTTTTCGTCATCCGTCCTCGCAGAGCTCAGACGACACGTCCACCTCGCTCAGTCGATCGCCCATCTCTCTCAACAACAAGAGACCTGATTTTATCTTCCTGGTAAATGTGCAAACACACACACACACACACACATGCACACACATGCACACTCACACACGCACATTTCTTTCTAGCTTTTCTTCCTCTTTTGACATTTCCACTAGACTCATTCTAACTCACTCCGTCCCACTCTTTCTGCCCTTTCTGCCCTTTCATTCCTGTCTATATAAAGTTTATTTTTAAACTAATTCTTAAGTATTTTTTTCTTAACTTGGTAAAAGCAGAAGTTACACATTTCATTCCCCACTCCTTTGTCGATCGGATCATCGGACTACATATAGGACTTTTCATTTTAATTCAAAAATGAAAAGATTAGATCACATAGAAAATTTTAATTCCTCCTATTACACAAGTTCTTGCTGTCATTTAATGTGTGTATGCAAGCCCTTGTATTGTATTGTAATATAAGTGGACTTTATTTTCATCAGTAACATAGCAGGATAACATTTGTCTTCCTCATAGCTAACAAATCCCTACTTGAGCATCGCCGAACAATCTCCTGACAAAATGCCTCATTGCTTTTGTTGGCTCTACCTCTCGTTCTGCCGCTCAGTTCATCCTCTTTGAGATTCACACTCAGATTTAAGGTACATCATGTTTATGTATTTATCTATGAAGGATCAAGAAAAGAAAATAGCTACTTTTCCTCCATCTCCACTCTCCTCTCCATCTTTACTGCTAATGATTCTCAAGCTATTTCCCTGAACTGTGCCGTTATGTCTGCTTGATGGACTCCTACAGTGACTTTACTGCACATTTTTCCGTACGCTGACGCTCTGTCCCTTCAGCAAGCAGTTCGGGAGCACCGTTAAGTTAATAAGTTAATCTGTTTGGGTTCATTTCAATTAGAGTTTGGCAGATTCCCCAAAGACATTTTGAATTTCTCCGGTACATGCACATGCTCCTCATGCGTATTTCATCAGAAACGAGTGTTTCCTGCAATGCAGCATACCCCAAAGCCATTTCATTGCTAGCTCGAGGGTTTGTCGGCAGCGATTTTTGATGCCATAGATTCGGTAACGTGTCTGACAGATGCCAGTTGCCTCCCGGCTGGGATTGCACCGACAGCATAGCTACTGTCAGATCCTGTTTCTTAAATTTATGCCTATTTTCCTCTATCTCTTCTACCACTACGTTGCTATGGTTTTCTCCAAATCTGCACCAGCTATCATCTTCTTAAATTGTATCAAATTCTGGTTGAAAAGGATTTAAAGCAAAAATTTGTTCAAAAGGAATGATGATTTTAAATGAATACCTTGAAAAACCAGTACATTCCTCTTTTTAAAGCTACAATAATTTATATTTTGATATTAATCTCTAAAAAAATCCACATAAAACCTTCACGTTTTATGTGGATTAACATAGTCACCATAATCCTGTTCATTAGCCGATTATGTCAGAAATATTTTACGACTTGTTGAACTTGTGGCTTTAGCTAACACTCCAAGTCTTGTCTTTCCAGCCGGCGTCCAAACAGCTTTATGAAGATGAAACCTCCTCCTCGGTGTTCGGCCTGAGGTCCATGACTGACCCGTCTCCCTCTCCGACCCCGTCGCCCTGTGGGTCAGATCGCCCCCCGTTGGGCTGGAGTAGTAACAACAGCAGCAGCAGCACTGCTACTTCGGCTACAGTCGGACCTCCCGTTGCGGAAAAACCACGCTGGCACCTGGGGAGACGCACGCTGGGTCACGTCATTCCACTTGACGTCACAGGTATGATTAAGAAGAACCTTAGAATTGAGTTGGTGTTTAAGGTTTTCCAAACAGATCAGACAAATAATCTAAAGTTAAATAGAATATATCTCAGAATGGGATTTTATGGGAAATTAAGCAGTGTTTTTAATCTGTTGGAGGGTTCTGGGTGCGTCATTGACAAAACAATATACGTTGGAACATGAATGATGAGACTAAATCTTTTTTCATGCAGTTCTTTTACTTCATAAATAAAAAGAAAACATCGTTGACTTTGCTCGATGCACTTAATGCCTCAGAGAACAAAAAAATAGATTTGCACAGTCTGCGTCATTCTCCAGGGGGCTGTTTCTTTTCTGTGACAGCTGTAAAAATGAGAGCCATGGGAAATTAGACTGAAAGGAAATTCAAAGTGCCAGTGACTCTTGGTCTCCTTGGAGTTTAGCATAACTTTAACTTGCTGCTCTTAGTCTGTAATAGTTAATAGTTATATGCCGCTAAAATGGCCCCCATGTTAGCCGGTATTTTATCTTTAGTTCCCCAAAGATTTTGTTGAAGGATTAGAGGAGCGTTATATTTCTGTAGTCTGAATGCTGCTGTGTTACAGGTTGGCTGATAAAAACTATCATGCAAATTCTTTTTCACACACTTTACCAGAGAGAAAAGAAAACAGAGATTTACAGATGGGAAGATGGATCAGGAAATACTCCAAAAACATATTTGAATGTAGTTTCGATGCTCTCAGGTGGCATATGGTGAGACGCTACGGTATAAACTCAGCAGGTAATTGTGTGAGAGGTTTCATCCCTGTTTAATTTTGCATATTCAGTCTAATTCAGTCATAAAAAACCTTCACCAGGGATGCATGAAACAGCAAGAGATGTCTGCTCGCAGACTCCACATTCATGCCAGAAGTTGTAACTCACAGGTTTTGCGCTGAATGATGCAAGCACGCAACACTTTCGCTCACAATCACGCACACACGCGCATTTCACACAAATTACAGCTCAGAGGGGGGAAAAAAAAAAAAAAAAAAAAATTGACGTCAAGAACATTTTCTCCTCATGATCCTCATTCGCTATCGCCCTCGCCTGTCTCTCCTGCGGTCGACTCTACTTGTTGTGTGTCGTCTTTTTGTGTGCTGTCGGAGCTGTTAGTATGCTGTGGTCATCCTCGGTAACATCGTTCTGACACTCCTGCTTCCACTCGTCTCATCCGAGCTGTCTCCTTGTTTACTTTGTACGCGTGTGTGTGTGTGTGTATATGTGTACGTGTGTGTGTGTGCGTGCGTCTACATGTGCAAATGTGCACGTGTGGTCCTTTCGGTTTTTGGCATAGCAACTGCATCACTGAGTGCCTCTCCCCTCCTTCTGCTGCGCACATCCATCTATAGTTTAATATCTCTTTGTCTCTCTCCCTCTCTGTCCGTTTTACACTCTCTCACCCTCCTCACCCACTGTGTAGGGGAGAAGAAGATCAGGTATAATGAGGCATGCCTGTGGCGACGTACTCAGTGGATATCGTAGAGGTAAAGAAGAAGGATGGTGGCAGAAACAGAATATGAGAGAGTTCGTTAGCACGATAATGAAGATGGAGTTTATTAACTTTTAGTGATGGGAACTATTTAATTGTGTTCTGTTCTCCACCTATAATTTAAACAGAAATGAGACACACACTGACATGCAGCTCAAAAGCTGCAGGAGTATTATTGTCAGGGTTATTGTGGCCGATCCATCCACATCTAGTAAATAATACGTATCCCTGACTTCAATTTCATCACGATCCTGTTTTTGTTTTTATTGACCAGAGATATCTGAGTTAACAGAGAGAGATGAGACAAAAAAAACCCCAAAAAAACAAAAAACGGACTGTATCCTCTTTTATTTTCTGTCTGCAAATCCCAAAGACAAACACCAACAAAGGGTTTGTTTGTGTCAGAACTCTGTCCAACTTCCTCATCCGTTCTGTATTCGTCGTACGCTGGTTGTGCTGCAGCGCAGTAAAAAAAAAAAAAAAAAAAGACTCTCCTTTACTAGTGAAAGAGATGTGACATACAGCATACCCGCAGCATCGTCTTCTGTGATGTTTTTACAAGAAAACAATCAATTACTTCCTTGTTATGGTCGATCTTGTCAGTTTGAAGACATTTTCCAGCTTGTCTTATTTGAGTTAGCTGCTAGCCGCTCTCTGTTGTGGGTCACTTAATATGTTGTCGAAACGTCACATCTCGTTTGTGTCCTATAGCGAATGCCTGATCTGGTACCGTCTTTACTTCTTGCACAAGCAAAACAACGCAGATATCATTTTACACCTTCTGAATGTTTCCATAGAAAAGCGTAACAGAATAAAGACACTCTTTTAAAAAAAAAAAAAAAATCCACTCCTACACGTTAACAGGTTACAATATAATACAATCGTTTCTAAAAGGTTCTGCAGTTTGTTGCAACACTGGTGTTGTTTTTACTTCAATGGGATTTGAATGGTGCATGTGTTTGACATCTACCATGCTGTAGTGGAGTCTTGTTGTTAAAAACTATTAATTTTGTATTAATATCACTAAACGTGACAGCACAATGTCAAATATTCTGATATATTCCTTTCAAGCGTGGGTCATTTATTTTGCATTGAGCTGCATGCTGCATTGAAGCAGAATAACCTAGTGTCCGTGTTCATACTAATGAAGGGGCACATCGCTTCACGCCAAATCCGTAGCTCATTGTAGATTTTTGGAGGACAGCAGATCTATTTGGCAGAGAGGAAGAAGAAGTTTTTTGTTTTTTTTTTGGATCGATGGATGATGTAGTGGTTTTGGTCTTGTTGACAAGAAAAATATGGTAAGTAGAGTGAAAGAGAGATGCCCCTCAGTCTCTTTCACTCTCTCCTTCTCTGCAAACCAATGAACAGGTAGCTTGCAGCCAGCTTGCTGTTGCCATGGTAACTCGCCACAAGTTCTCTCTCTTCCTCCTTTAGAAAAAAGACAAAGGGGAAAAAATATTGGCAAATAAAAAGAGAGGAAGTAAGCATGCAAGTGAAGCCAGACGCTGAAGAGGGAAAAAGAAAGATGGAGAGAAATGTATTTTGCGGAAGGGAAGAGAAGAGTTGGATGGAGGGATGCAGGATGGAGGAATAATGAATGAAGGATAATGAGGGAACATGTTGTCACCGCTCACCTCCTCCTTCTCTTTCCTTCCTCTTTCCCCTGCACTCTGGCAATTTTCATGAATGACTGACAAAATGCAGGCAGAGAAGATGTGAAGGCAGAACAGGCAGACAGACTGCATAAGACATTCATCAATATGATTTTCTTTTTTTTTTTTTTTTTTTACAGAGGTTTGATGACTAAATTCCAAAAAATACCCTAAGATCGTGTTGAGAAGATTTTTTTAAAGTTGTTGTTTACTTCCATACAGACTCACACTAACCCTCAGTGCCATTATCTTTAGCATTTCATAATAATATACAATCATTTGATTTGTTAATGTCTGATCCTAAATGTGAACCTGTGCATGATACAATTACAGTCAGACAGAGAGATCATTTCAGCAAGCAGCTTTCTTATTCAGTTGTAAACTGATGGACAATTGGGTTGCGACGCCGCAAGGACAAGCAGTTAGAAAAGAACTCTTTCTTGAGAAAAACAAACTCATTGTTGGTGAGATGGACGAGTAGAATTCAGCAAACCACTGTGATTTTCTTACTTTAACTTTCATCCGGACACAATAACATTTTGGATGTGACAAAGATCCAATCAGTTCATTTTCACTGATACTATAGAAAATTAAATAATGAAATGTGCAGGAAACATATTGGAAATGCTGCCATTTATAGCCAAACAGGCATTTTGTGAATGCAGTTCTGAATGTAATGTTCAGAATGTCAGTGAGGGAAGATGACAGCTTGTAAATGTGGAGTTTAGTTGAACCAGACTGTCATTCAAGCTGTTGAGCTGCAGACGGTCTAATCCTCTCTATTTACCTGCAACTCCTCCTTCTGCCACGAATCTGACAGGAGGACGAACTTTCAGGGTTTCTGCAAATTCTATCGCCTGCACACCGTTGAACATTTGTTAAGGGAATCCATCCGAGGCAGCAGTTTGAATGACTCTCCCATTGGATTCATTTAATCAAAGAATAAAAATGTTTTCATTTTTATCAGGAGCTGATGAGACGGTTTAAAGGAACAGGTCAATAAAAATGAAAGCAGTCCCCATAGATAAATGGCATTCTCATAAAATACTGAAATAGTTTTTTTAAAATGAAAAAAACAAACAATAAAAACAACAACACAAACAGTTCATCTGGTCTAATCCACGGCTCTGGAAGCCTATAAGATCCCAAACTGGTTTGAAAAGACATCATTTGCAAATTTTAAACATTTTCACTGTCTTGTGAATATATAAAAAAGTAAACAAGAAAACCAAACTGTAGTATGTGGAAGAGATTTTGGATATTCTGTTATTGACAAATCTCAGATTAATTTTCCATGTGTTTCGGTGTATTTTTAGAGAACTTAATGTATAAAAGCGACAAAAACAAAATGCTGCAATACTCTTGGAAATGGTTTTGGGCAGTGTAGCTACAAAAACTACGTTACCTTTATGTGTGAGACCACCTCCAAATATATTGTTACCGTCCCGTTACGTGCTTTGTAATTACTAAACCTAACTATCACAACTTTTTCCAACATTTGTGGTTTTAAAATTTTTTGACCCTTTTCTTCTGCCCTCTGTTGAAAACATCACAAAGACACGCAGGACTATATCAGCCTGATGATGTACATGAAGAAAATAAGAACAATTCTTGTTGGATATTCCCAAGTACGGAAGTTTAAAGTACATATAGCCAAAGGTACATATACTTTTTTTAATCCTGTTATGAAAATGGAGCATAGGATAAGGAAGTGCCAACCGAATGTTACTCCCATGTCTTAGTTATTGTAGCATTGTGGGAAAACACTGTGGAGGGTTGGAGGCAGGCCAGACAGACTTGTGGCAGTGGTGTCAGTATATACTGATCATAGACGGAAGAATGTTCAGAATATGTTATTTTTTGTACCACAGTTTAATTATTTGCAGAAGTGGTGATTATCCTATTTGAGGGTTAAACAGTATTTTGATCCATCGAGTCAGTTTGGTGTTTGTGTGGAAGATCAAGGTCAGCTTGTCAAAATTAGCAGCAACAGTTTTTCACATCATTCATGATGACCTGATCACTCACAGCAGGCAGGAAAGCATTGCTGAAATACCATTAGAAGGATATGTTATGATTAATTTATCCTCATACTGTCTCTTCAGTGAAGGCCACTGATAGTTGAAACTATTTATGGCTACTTAGGCAACACAAAGACTCCCAAACTACTGTGAGTGAAGACAGTGTTCTGAAAAAAAAGAGGCGGTTAATGCCGCTTAGAATTGAAGACTGCAATAGCGTCACTTGTCCTGGATAAATTCAGGATTATAAAGCTTACAGGCTAGCAGGAAGTGGGTGGTAGAAATATCCCAGTAAAGTAAAGCCCATGCTGCATGAGCCATCCACACTAGCCATTAAATTAAATCTTTAGGTTTTATAATATCGGTCTGGGCCCCTTTATTTTGTACATTTTTGACTTGCACATCAAAAAAACGTGTAGATATCTGAGTTAAAGGCAGCATGTTGGCACAGTAGCACCACAACAAGCAGATTCCAGGGTTTAATTCCTTTCTGTGCAGAGTTTGTATTGTCTACCCATGTCTTCCCACCTGCAATTTAGGTGAATTGGTCACACCAAAATTCTTCGTATCTACAGTATGAATGTTGTCTGTTTTTGTGTGTGCAATGAGCTGGTGTCTCATGCAGGGTGTATCCCGCCCGTAGAATTGGCTCCAGCAGAACATGTGACCTTCATTCCATATAAGCAGCTGAGGAAAAGACAGTTAAAGGTTGTCTAGTCTTCAAGAAGATGAGTGAATGAATTCAGTGTTGCATCACGATGTAGGTCCGACCAATAATGTGCTCAAAATTATTATCACCTCAGTACAGGAGAAAAAAAAGATTCATTGGTGTTGTATCGCTTCTGTGTGGCCAGCCGGGTTTTGACCCTTGCGCTGGATGAAGAAAACTGAAGTGATGCTCGACGCCCGGGTTTTCTCTCAAACACTGTCTCTGGGCTTTGTTCTGGAAAAATGGATACAAACAATATCACTGAGTTTAATTAGTTGCAAATGTGTTGTCTTGGGAATATTGTAATTTGGGGTTGATTAGCCTTCTATTTGGTCTCTTGTATAGCTCAATATTTCTAGTTCTCTCTTGTTCAATGCTTGGATGTATAATTCATACCCAACTCTACAACAAAAAGACAACTAGAAACAAGATGGAAAGAGGGTGTGACGGAGCTTTTTTGTGACTTAAAGTACTTAAAGCATATAGAAGATGAACAGGTATCGGGAGATAAAGATAAGGAAAAGGATGAAGTGGTTATTTGTACAAAAAAAAAGGCTCTACTATGTTTCCAATTATTGCCAAATTGGTTAAGAGTTTGTAAAATAAGTAGTTAATGAAACGATGAACAACAAAAAGCAGAGATATCTATACTTATATTCTTTTTTAGGTGTGTTTTGTGAAACCAATTTAAGTCAGAAATGTAAAATAATACAGTATTCTTTATGTTAACTCGGTTTATACTTGTTGTTCGGATTTGGAAACAAGTTAACTTGAAGCTATCAGTAAAGACTCTATCTATTATGATTTTCTTTGTAAAACAAGGTGGGTGGCTTAATAGGAGCCTGACTGAATTATACAGCTGGTGAGAGACAGCACTGCATGTCATTGAGGTAATCAAGTAGGAACCTGCTGCTTCCGATGACTCACTGGATTACTGTCTGCCCAGATGAGACAACAGACGGTCAAGCAGTACAACAGAAAAGCAGGTTTTCACAAGAGCATCTGTTTTAAGTGACATTGGATTGAAGTAAGACTGCACAATACAAACATGTAGACAAAAAAATGCAAATGAGGTTGCTCAAACATGTAGTTACATAATTTCAATTGTTATTTTCAATGATAGGGGCTTTATAAATAGTTGTTGATTTAAGCAAGTCTGAAGCAACTTTAGCAATCCAAAATATCAGGAAATGTATACATCGTCAAGCCTTCTTACAAGTGTTGTTAAACTACATTGTACCCATGCACTACATTTTTAAATTGAAAAGCAACAGATTGGTGAGAATGACAGGATCATGTTATTCTAGTAAAGGATATAATAATACTGTATTCCACATTTAAATTGGAAGAAAATATTTTTCACTTATGTTTCCTGGCAATAAAACGAAATAAAAGCACTGAAAATGATCGGTCTCATTGCTTGCATGCAGAAATATGCCTTATTGCTGCTTTAATCTTATCCCTTAATGTTTTGGGGCTGCCCTAGCTCTCAATATTCCTTGAAGTATTTTAGTCAGAAAAACTGACTCATAATGAGATTGAACTTTAATTTCAATATGATTGTTTTTATACAAACACTATTATGGAAATTGTTTGCTTGTCATTCTATCCCTCACAGGAACACAAGAAAATCAGCACATTCAGAATTATTCCTCGCTACAATGTCAACAACAGGATTCGATTGACTGTTTTATTGAATTTTCCTCACCCTGACTGTTGTGTTTCTTTACTTTATTTCTCCTCCAGGTGAAGGAGACGGTGGGAGAGGAGGGAAATTCCACGGTGTTGACCTCCTCCAGCACTCCCCATCCCCATCCCCCTCTCCTGGGGACCCCTTCCACCAGCAGCCTCGTTCTCTAGAATCAGTCACAGACACCTTCCACCAGAACCTCCCCCTGAGGAAGACGCACTCTGACCTCGACACAACCTTACCTGCAGGTCTGTGTTGCCGTTAAAAAAAGCTCTCAGTGGTGTGATCTATTATTGCTCATGCAAACTGCAGACAAATGCTTAAAAGAAGGAACAAACACAGATTTTCGTTTCCATTATGTTCTCCATTTTAAATATGCAATAAACTCTTTATTTTACTGATTACTAATTTTACTTAATTTGACTATGAAAGCTATTACTGTAGTCATGTACTTAGTTAGAATGATTAAACAAAAATGCTGGAATTGTTTTTACCTGGTGGGAGGATGGTGCATAGGCCAGGTGAGAACTTGATGACTAGAAATGTAGATTTGCTGAGTTAGTCTTTGCTTGGTAGAAGTCTAACTCATATGTTTTGAGTTTGACAAAGAAAATTACGATTAATGCTTATAATATCTTTTCCCAGATATTGCAGGAATATGTTTTGGTCTTTGGAGGACGATGTTGCCAGCCGAGAGGAACTATTTTGTATAATTCCTTTATTAACTGAAACCTAGTCTTTTGCAAGGACAATACAGAGGGTTCATGTAAACAGGTGGGAAATGGAACAACTAGTTTGTATCTATCTGATGGATTTCAATTGATTTTGTGACATGGAAGATTAAGTTAAGTTGAATAATGCAATATTTATTTTCTCCAACAATAACACACGATAGCTGAGGGATGACACAGAAAATACAGCAAAAACAATATAAACACTATAGACATTTCACTATACCCATACTTAACCAGGCCTGTTTATTTTTTATTTCTATGCCTATTTATGATTTTCTATTTATATATTCTTGATGGGTTATTTATTACACTTTCTATTTGTTGTTGTACTACTTTCTATGTGCTGGTGCTTTCTGTGTGCTTTTTCTGTGTTTTGTGTACTTACTGTGCTGTGTGCGACAGACAAAATAATTTCCCTGACGGAACTTCCTTAAGGGATAAATAAAGTTATACTCTCTATACTATACTCACACAGAGGGGTCAACATCAATGATGAATTTTCTAATAGTAGAGTCAAATCCTTGTGGTCTTGTGGTCAAGTCTAAAATACTTTACATACTTCAGAAAAAAGACAAAATTTGTGTCTGTACTAAATTGAAAATAATTTATCCAAAGTTTTCCACTCGTTGACTCTTCCCTGATGGGTCATGACCAAGTTAATTAAAAGATTTGATGCCGACAGTTTTCACGAGACCACAATTTGGGACCATAGCTGTAAATAAATATGAGCTACGAGGAGTTTATGATCAGGGAAGCTTGTCCTGATGAATTGTGTTCTGTGTAATAATTTTTCCTCTCCTCTCTTTTGCAGATAGTGTTTTGGAGCAACGTGCCCAAGACCGGCTTCATCCAGGAACTATGGACCACTCAGGCCTGCTGTGCTCAAACACACCCTCCTCTTCCTGGAATGGACCTAAGGGCTCCACCTTTTCTCCCGGAGCGTGGAATGAGCCTTACAGTTACAGTGTCAACAAAGGCCCAGCAGTTCCACCTAAACAGCACAGCATCATTGGCAATACAGGAGGGATGCAGGGTGGGGTGATGCTAGTGAGCACTGGACAGTCCGTAAGCTCGAATTCCAGTTCATTCACATCAGCAACAAACCATTCTGGAAGAGAAGTGAATAACATGCCAGGGATTTCAATGACGTCAGCGATGATGGGAAAGCGGAGTGAAACAGAAGGTGCTGCAGCTGACGGAAGGAGAGGTGGGGGAGGAGGGGGAGTTGGCGATGTAACAAGAGGTCGAGAGAGGTCGGCACGTTCCATTGCAGCGGCGAACGCCTTCAAGTTCCGTGAGCGGTCCCTTTCTACACCCACAGATTCTGGTACTTTCTGCTTCACGGAAGGGGATTTAGGCCAGCCTGATGGGAACAACTTGTCTACCGGAAACGGCAATTCCACGGCAATAATAGACCACCACCAACAGTATCGTAACTTCCAGGGTTTTGGTGAAAACTACGCCCTTGTCTACCCTAGAGGGAGTTCCGAAGACAGTGCTAGCACTACAGACACAATCTCTGTCACAGCTTCAGACTATAGCACCAATGGTCGCTTGCGCCAACGGTCCCGGTCTATCTCGCTTAAAAAATCAAAGCGTAAACCACCACCTCCCGTGAGGAGTGTGTCTCTCATGAAGAACCTTGGGGAAGCAGAGGGGAGAATCCACCGTGAAGGTGGTCTCTACAGGGATGGTCGGCCAAAGAGTCTCCACATTCCCAGGGACCACTTCCCAGACTTCCAACCTGATTTTCTCCTGCCAAGCATGTCGTGCTCCTCAAAACGTGGTGTTGGTGAGAAGGAGATGGGCCATGGAGGCCCTGATGGACCTCCTAGCTTGGAGATCCAGGCACCAGATAGGGAGGGAGAGACGGAGCTAACCTTCCCTTCTCACTGGCAGTTGGGAGATTGGAAAAATGACCCATACAGGTATTTTGTTGGTGGTTGATTTGGTCCAATGTATATCTGTGTATGTGCATGACTTCATTTTTTCCCCTTCTGTCTTTTTCACTCTTCTCTAGGTCTTTATCAGGCTCCAGCACAGCAACAGGTACCACAGTGATTGAATGTATGAAAGTCAGAGGCAGTTCTGAGTCCTTGCTCGATTCTCCTTCCACCTCCAGGGCAACATCACCCTCACAGCTGTCAATGGAAACAGACGTCAAAGTATCTTCACCCTTCAAACCTCCAGGTCTTATGTCCCCCTCAAGTGGTTATTCCAGTCAGTCAGAGACTCCCACCCCAACGGTTCCACAAATGGCAGGTCAGGGAACAGTAGGGACAACTGGCACAATAGGGTGCAAGTTGCGACCGAAGATTCCAGAAAGAAAATCATCACTACCATCACCCAAGGACCCTGCTGCAAGATCTAGGTTGTCTTTCGAGATGCCTGGAAATGCACATTTGGAGCTGTCCTCAATCAAGCCAAAGCAAAAGGCCAGCAGACGGCATTCTGACACCTCAACGGCGGCCAAACCAGGAAAAATTAGCCCCAGCTCTTCACAGGTCTTGCCTGTGGTTACTCAGAATGAGCTTAAGACCGTTCGTCTTCGCTCTGTCTCTCGGGGTGACTTGGAAGACTGCCCTGATGGGGCATCTGACACCATCGAGGAAGAACAACATGGTCGAGAACTAGGCGAGGATCCCAGCCCACCACCCACATTACCAAAACCAAAACCACCTGTTGCTGTTAAACCACCATTGCCTAAGCGGCCCCCGCTAAACCTCCTCCTCAAATCTCCTTCCCCCTGCTCCTCCACTTCCCCTCTTGCCCTCGAATCGCCTCCTGCCTCACCTGTGGATCGGCCTGTGCCCTTAGGCAATATCTACAAAGTCATGAAAAAACCCAAACCCAAAAAACTTCCTTCGCAGGTTCCAAAAAGTCCATGTGGTCTCACAGATTCGACCATGGCTCCACAGACTGCATATGATAATCCATTACTCCCAAATTCCCAGACCCTTTTTGATCTCCCTCCTCTCCCAGACCCTCAGCCTCTTCTTGAAGACCCAGTGATGGAGCCTGAAGTTGAAACTCATCATGGTCCTGAGGATGGGGGCTCACTCCCCTCTCCATGCAGTAAGATGGAGGCCCCAGAGCTCCCAGACAAAAGCAAGACACTTCCGTCAAGAATGACAATCGCCTGTCTGGCAGAGCTATCAGACAAAAAGAAACCCAAGGTGAAAAAGAACACTGAATTTTATGGGCATCTTCTTATGGTTATTAAGTACATTCCAGTGAAAAACAATATACAGTTCATGGAGGTCAACTTCTATATAGTTGAAAAATTTATACTTCTGTCAGAATAATTTCTACACATTTCATTTTTGAAACCTTATCATTTCTCTACAGGTCCCACCTCCAGTGCCCAAAAAGCCAAATGTCCTTCTTCTTCCCTCATCAGTCCACTCCTCCACCAATGGCAGCACAGAACGCCAGATGCCACAGTGTGAGAGCCCTGTGGGTCTTCAGTCTTCTGGAGTACCATTCTTGACAGAAGAATTGCCAAGTACTCCTAGCGTTCCCGATACGCCAGGACATCTTGAGAACCACTTGGGGACAGACGAGGAGAGTTCCAAAGAGTCATCGCTTCATTCATCTCTGCAGGATTCCTCCCTGACAGAGCTAGAAGGGAAAATGGCCACCGCAGGGATTGGGTCTGGTATGTTTAGATAATGCCTTTGTGTCATGTATTTTGAGCTGTACAAGTGCATTTAGCTTTAATTAGCACATGCAGCTTTACTTCTTACAAGGGAAGTCTTCATTTCGGGAAGTAAATACTTATCCTTGAAAGAGGACTTATAAGTTTGTGTTCAAACCCAGTGAAATTTGTTGTTTTGTTGTCAACGTTTTAATAGGGAGACCTCTAGTGGCAGAAACTATCCCACACTAAATAGTACTCTGTCAGTATTGCTACATTTCATTAGGATGTTTTTCATTGTTGCTTATGATTGATTTGATAAAAAAGTGACAAGTCTTATTTGTAATATTGATGTGACGTTTTACTTGTTTAATCTCTCTTGCTCAGATGACTTGACAGCCAATGAGAGGACAGAACTCCATATCACAGAAGAAACAGAGGATGACTTGTTGGCTAGCACACCTGCAACACACACCACCGAAGACCTTTTCACTATAATACACAGGTTTGAAGGACACATGCATACAGTACATCAGTTCCATATTTGAGATGTACAAAGATAAATACAAGCATGATGATGCCACTTCTTAAAGTCTCTGGGA
Source organism: Antennarius maculatus (assembly GCA_013358685.1). Classification (NCBI taxonomy): domain Eukaryota; kingdom Metazoa; phylum Chordata; class Actinopteri; order Lophiiformes; family Antennariidae; genus Antennarius; species Antennarius maculatus. Next base: position 3,956,600 of record CM023628.1, read on the forward strand.
GATGTTAAGATACTGTAAGTAAGGCTTGTTTTGTATTGACTCACTGAACTCCATTGTGAGGCCAATGGAGTTCAAAATTCCCTAGCAGCATCTAGGATGAGTTCCTGCTACCAGTGGCTTTTTTTTTTTTTTTAGAATCTCTCAACCACACAAAAGCACAACTATGCTTGTCTCTAAGCAACAAGTGTTCTCAGACTTACCTTGCTTGATGCTCACAATAGCTTGAGAGGTGGAAAAGAAGGGGTGAGGAGGGTAAAGGGAAGAATTGGATCTCTTACAAATAAGGAGGGAGTCTCTTCTGTTGTTTCATACATTCTGGGTTTTATATTTTCTGAACAAAAAGGTGTCGGTCTTAGTTTAACCAATCTTGTCGGAGAGTGTCTTCCAAATGAACCGACACAAGGGATGGGGAACTTTATTCTTTATTCTAATATTCTTACAATGTTGTACCCTTTTTTCAGGATTTTTTTCTTTTTTTTCCTGTTGTCCTCTCTTCATCTAGGTCCAAGCGAAAGGTCCTTGGACGTAAGGAGCCATCGGACTCCTTCGGAAGCCGCCAGAGCCTGGTATCCCCAGTGAAGCACAGCACTAGTGGGAGTGATATCCGAAATTTGACCTTAGGCAGCAGTCAGAGATCGAGCTCGCGCAATGAGAACTTCATGGCTCTGCTTCAGAAGAAAAGCAGCAAGTCTGCTGGTGGAGGATCCAGAGTCTCTGCCATGGAGCTTCTCAAAAGCACAAATCCTCTGGCGCGAAGGGTCACAGAATTTTCAACCACCTCAATGACAGCTGTCGAGGGAGGAGACATGGCATCTGGCAATGACAAACCCAACGATCAGTGAATGGAAATACTGTTTATTGATGCTAACCAGGTCCTCTTGCTGTTGACAAAGCTACCGAACAATTCTACAATTTGCCAATCAATGCAGATGGGAATGCTCCAACTACCGATTGACCATTTGCGCTGTCCAATCAAATTTGGGCTAGTAATTGGACAGCATGGTCCCTCCTATGGTTGGAGCATTATTGTCCCCTGCCAAACCAGCCTGAAAGAATGTGTGTAGAGCAAAGGTTGTTCAAGTGTAATTGAAAAGTGGAAGCTAAACGTCAGCACTGCGCCAGGTTCTTCTCATGGGGGGATGCTCCGAGTGGAACCCGGATCGATGGATGGATGAATGGATGGAGACAGCACTGGTAATATAAGGATATACAGTGGATATCTTATCGTCTGGCTCCCCTTTGGATGAGGACAAGGAGAGATCATGATGACAACAATGGTCACTATATTCTGAATGAATTTGTAATCAGCTACAGCGATCCATTAGGATACCACAGAGGATCAGAGGTCAAATGAACCAGTGAAATAAATGGAATTTAATGCATAAGATATGAGACGTCCCAGATTTCAGCCAGAGCTCTCCAACCAGTAGCGCTACGGCAACAACCTGTAGACCTGGATGTGGAATTAACGTAAGGATGTGATGTGGAAGCAAATGTGTCCAAAATGTCGGCCTACCTTCTGTCGATGTTAAATTCAGTACCATAGAAGGCACCAGTCATTTTCAGAACATTCTGATTCTAGTGCAGAGTTTACAAAGAGAAACCACACGGAGGCTTTTTTGCCACCAAAGATGAGGCATGAGTATGTCGCTTTCACTCATAGACATGACCCCCGTGGACCTACACAAAACATTCCACTAGGAGAACCCAACAAATGAATGACATTTTGGAATGCAAGCACTTTTTTTTCCTTTATCCTTGGCGTCAGAGGTCGTTTACATGATGCAACCTTTGCGTTGCTAATTTTTTTCCCCAAGATACTAATCAGCTATTATTTTACATTTTTGGTTGGCATTTTTTTTTTTTCTTACACATACTAGATGGCCATATAAAAGTGTACAAAGGTGAACACGTCCATCAATATCATTTGTGAACACAAAACACTATAAATAGTGTATAGAGCAGCAAGCAGCTTGGACTACAAAACTGCCCACTGGAGGGAAAACATGCTCAAAGATACACACACAGACTCAGAAGTAATGCCATGGAGGATAAACGGAACAGATCCACACAAGTGTGTGTGTGTGACTTTGTCTTTGTACAAGTGTGTTTGTATCTCGCCTGTGGAATTTTCTGTATGGAGAGTATGAAGCAGGCTTGATTATTAAACAGGGTTTTTATTCATTTTTGGTCTCTGGTGACGGGACCAATGCTAAAAAACAGACCAGAGGGGACCTAACGGTGTACATGTGCACGCTTGTGTGTGTGTGTGTGTGTGTGTGTGTGCGTGTGTGTGTGTGTGTGTGTGTGTTTATGTGATCTCACTACTTGTGCATACTTGGATTGGCACACATTTTTTGTGTGTTTGTGTGTGTGTATCATCATCCCTCACTTCCCTCTTTTCTTTGGAAAGGATTAGCCGACACTCCAACACCCACACGTCAGAGAACCATAGGGATTCTGAAACCAGAAGGAATCAGAAATTAAGAGCATATTGGGAAACAGTGGAGGCAACAAAATTCCAGAATTAAAAGGATTCTGGAAGGGACATCTGACACTTGACCAGGGAATTCAGAGGCTGTCAGAGTGATGGGGGTTGATAAGTTGGTGTTAACCTCCACCATGCTTGATTCTACACTCATTCTTCTTCTTTCCATTTGTTTTCCATGTGCATCATTCCTCTAGCCCTTTTTACACAGGGATCGAACCAACATTTGTTTACACAAACTACAGCATCATTGCTCGCTTCAGAGTGTGTGTAATTATAAAATAAATGTAATTTCTTATCTTCCTTGCTACATTGCGATTGATCTTGTTCCTCTGTTCCAGAGGGGAAGAATCTTCCTGATCTCATATTATTTCCCCAAATCGCTGATATTTTATGTTGATTTGATACTTTTATCAACTAGCTTCTATTAGTTTCTTTTTTAATCACCAAACAGATATCACATCATTAAAATATCGCAACTCTGTCCTGTCTTCCCCATGTCCTGATGTCCAACACGGTGTCGTTACTGCCTGTTTATACCGAGAAATAATTACAAATATCAGTCCACACTTGAACAAGCTGTGTAAAAAGGGCTTCTCTTTCTCTCTCTTGTAGCCTCTCTTGAAGCACATACAGTAGCACACTGTTTCTATACACTATACAGCCTCACTGGAATCCACTGTTTTAACACGTAGCATCACCTCTGTATCCCCTCTCCTCATTCTGTCTTTTCCTTCACCCTCCTTTTCTTAACCTTTCTCCATCATCCCCCCCACCCTCCCTTTTTTTCTGTTAACCTTGTCCTCCCTGTCCGTTCTCCACCCCTCTACATTCAGTCTATGCATCTAAGCTTGGCAGACAACACGACACCGGATGAATGTCAATGAATGACTGTTAAGGAAATAGAAGCTGTGTTTAGTTTGAGAAAACATCTTTCTATCAATGCTTATTTTTTTGGCCTTCTTTTAGTCTCGTTCTTTGGGGTTTTATACTTTATTTTCCTTTTTGAGTAACATGAAATTTGCATGGAAGAAAGAATGAAGAACTCTGTGCATGAAAACAGACAGGGATCAAATGTGTTCTGGCAGAAAAAAACCTTGTCTGGTGGACCTTGAATGAAAGAACTCAAGGTCTTTGACCCCCAGACTAACCCTGGATGGGATGGGGGACTCACAGTTATGGATCACTGTGTGAACGGTCTGAGAATTTTCAATTAAAAGAGGTTCAGTTCCATCACTGACTCATCCCCTGCAAGGATGAAAAACATAGTGGGAGGAGGGGAACTTTTATCTCTTGATTCCAATTCAAACTAGTCTTTGGTGCTATTGAATCAGAGCTCCCCCTGGTGGATAAAAAAAAAGACCCACACACAGCATAACAGGAGAGTATGAAAAAAACTTGCACCTCTCTTCACTTCATCAGTCCTTCAGGTATTCATCCTTAGAAAAACATGAAAGATGAGAAAAATACATAAATTATCACCATTTATGATGACTAGTCAAGTGACGCTTGTTTTAAATATTTAGTGAATGAAAAAAAAGATAGACCTATAAAACTCTGTGTTTGTTTGCCTTGTATACTGAATTGTGGGTGCGTTGCTGCAGCACCCACTTTGCTTAAAAAAAAAAATTATTCCATTATTTTGAAATTTTGAACTGCCTTTTTAGTACCCAAATGCAACCTTTGCAAAATCTTTCCAAATCCTGTATGGATTTGGAAAGGTCTAAAAGAGTGTCAAACAAATGAATACTTGCCCAAATCTGCAGTCATACTCATGCAGAGTATTGCATTGTTATTATATTTTTGTCTTTTTAGAGGGATATTCACATAGAGTAATCATATAATCTAAGATTAAAATACTAGATATGTAAGATGATGGCATGTTTGCATTGGCACACTTATAAAAGTTCATTAAATTGGGCTCAGGCTGCAGGCATTTTAAAATCTGAAACAATTTTGTAATTGGATTGCATCATTTTCATAAGAAAAAAGTTTAAAGATATATTCTGTGCACTCAAATGTTCACATACCGTAGCTAACGTTGGCCTCAAGGGCTAAAGCTTTTACTGTTGCTTGGCGTGAATCTATTGTAGACCACTGCGGTCCTACTCAGACAAAATCATCCAGAGATTTCATTTCAAAATATCAAAGGCTTTTAAAATATTCAGAGAAGCTCTGGTCTGCTGGCAGGTCCATGATCTGT